>OZ030007.1:18455950-18858450 GCA_964023405.1 Apodemus agrarius
TACATTCCAAAGGCTTTCCCCTTTCCCAGTTCCCACCCACCATAGATCCCATAGTTCCTCTCCCCCCCAACTGTTCCCCAATCATTCCCCCTCCCCCCTCGGTTTCTTTACTAAACTGGATGCAATCTTTACAGGCCCAGGGTCCTCTCCTTTCTTCTTCTTGGGAATCATTTGACTTGCTATTTGTGTCTTGAGTATTTAGGGCTTCTGGGCTCATTAATATCCACTTATCAGTGATTGCATTTCATGTGTATTCTTTTGTGATTGGGTTAATTCACTCAGGATGATATTTTCCAGGTCTAACCATTTACCTACAAATTGCATGAATTCATTATTTTTAATTGCTGAGTAGTATTCCATTGTATACATATACCACATTTTCTGTATCCATTCCTCCTTTGAGGGATATTTGGGCTCCTTCCAATTTCTGGCTATTATAAACAAGGCTGCTATAAACATAGTGGAGCATGTGTCCTTATTGTATGCAGGGGAATCCTCTGGGTATATGCCCAGGAGTGATATGCCAGGGTCCTCTGGAAGTGACATGCCCAATTTTCTGAGGAACCGCAACACTGATTTCCAGAGCGGTTTTACCATTTTGCAATCCCACCAACAGTGGAGGAGTGTTCCTCTTTCTCCACATCCTCACCAGCACTTGTTGTCTCTTGAGTTTTTAATCTTAGCCATTCTGACTGGTGTGAGGTGGAATCTCAGGGTTGTTTTGATTTGCATTTCCCTGATGACTAATGATGTTGAACATCTTTTAAGGTGTTTCTCGGCCATCCGAATTTCTTCTGGTGAAAATTCTTTGTTTAGCTCTGTGCCCCATTTTTTGATAGGGTTATTTGTTTCTTTGCAGTCTAACTTCTTGAGTTCTTTGTATATATTGGATATTAGCCCTCTGTCGGATGTGGAGTTGGTGAAGATCTTTTCCCACTTTGTTGGTTGCCGTTTTGTCCTTCTGACAGTGTCCTTTGCTTTGCAGAAACTTTGTAATTTTATGAGATCCCATTTGTCGATTCTTGATCTTAGAGCATAAGCTATTGGTGTTCTGTTCAGGAACTTTTCCCCTGTGCCCAAGTCCTCCAGGGTCTTCCCAAGTTTCTTTTCTAATAGTTTCAGTGTGTCTGGTTTTATGTGGAGGTCCTTGATCCACTTGGAGTGCAAAGAGATAAGAGTAGGTCAATTCGCATTCTTCTGCATGTTGACTTCCAGTTGAACCAGCACCATTTGTTGAAAAGGCTGTCTTTATTCCACCGGATGGTTGTGGCTCCTTTATCAAAGATCAAGTGACCATAAGTCTGTGGGTTAATTTCTGGGTCTTCAATCCTGTTCCATTGATCTGCTTGCCTGTTGCTATACCAATACCATGCAGTTTTTAACACAATTGCTCTGTAGTACTGCTTGAGGTCAGGGATATTGATTCCCCCAGAAGTCCTTTTATTGTTGAGAATACTTTTAGCTATCCTGGGTTTTTTGTTGCTCCAGATGAATTTGAGAATTGCTCTTTCTAGATCTATGAAGAATTGAGTTGGGATTTTGATGGGGATTGCATTGAATCTGTATATTGCTTTTGGCAAGATGGCCATTTTTACTATATGGATCCTGCCAATCCAGGAGCAAGAAATATTTTTCCCTCTTCTGAGGTCTTCTTCGATTTCTTTCTTCAAGGACTTGAAGTTCCTGTTGTACAGATCTTTCGCTTGTTTGGTTAGAGTTACGCCAAGATACTTTATGTTGTTTGTGGCTATTGTGAAGGGTGTTATTTCCCTAATTTCTTTCTCTGCCTGCTTGTCCTTTGAGTACAAGAAGGCCACTGACTTGCTTGAGTTAATTTTATAACCTGCCACTTTGCTGAAGTTGTTTATCAGCTGTAGAAGTTCTCTGGTGCAATTTCTCTTATGAATATAGATGCAAAAATACTAAATAAAATTCTTGCTAACCGAATCCAAGAGCACATCAAAACGATCATCCACCATGATCAAGTAGGCTTCATCCCAGGGATGCAGGGATGGTTCAATATACGGAAATCCATCAATGTAATCCACTACATAAACAAACTGAAAGAAAAAAACCACATGGTCATCTCATTAGATGCTGAAAAAGCATTAGACAAAATTCAGCATCCTTTCATGCTAAAAGTCTTGGAAAGAGCAGGAATTCAAGGCCCATACCTAAACATAGTAAAAGCAATCTACAGCAAACCAGTAGCAAACATCAAAATAAATGGAGAGAAACTTGAAGCATTCCCACTAAAATCAGGGACTAGACAAGGCTGCCCTCTCTCTCCATATCCTTTCAATATAGTACTTGAAGTTCTAGCAAGAGCAATTAGACAACATAAGGAAGTCAAAGGGATACAAATTGGAAAGGAAGAAGTGAAACTATCATTATTTGCAGACGATATGATAGTTTACCTAAGCGACCCAAAAAACTCTTGTATTTTATTTTATTTTTTGGTTTTTTGAGACAGGGTTTCTCTGTGTAGCCCTGGCTGTCCTGGAACTCACTTGGTAGACCAGGCTGGCCTCGAACTCAGAAATCCACCTGCCTCTGCCTCCCAAGTGCTGGGATTAAAGGCGTGCACCACCACCGCCCGGCTGTAATTTATTTTTTATTCTTAATTGCATTCCCTCACTTCTCTCCTAGTTTTTGCCTTTATATGTCCTTACCGCCATTCCCCCTTCCCCTCCTTCTCATAAAGGAAGAAGCCCTCTTTGTGTACCACCCCACTGTAGGACATCTAGTCACAGCAGGACAAAGGATATCCTCTCCTACTGAGACCCAATCATGAAGTCCAGATAGGGGAAGGGAATCCAGTGGTAGGCAACAGAGTCAGATACAGCCCCTGCTCCAAATGTTACTGGAGCCACAGGAAGGCCAAGCTTCACATCTGCTCCAAAAGGTGGTATGGGTGGCTAAGTCAAAGCCCTGCATGCTCTGTATTTGGTGGGTCAATCTCTGGGTGCTTCAATGGGCCTAGGTCAGTGGATTCTGTAGGTCTTTTTGTGAAGTCCTTGACACCCCCATCCGCCTTCCCTGGGTTTTACCTCCAACTCTTCCTTAAGATTCTACCTTATATTTGGCTATGGCTCTCTGCATGTGTTTTCTTATGCTGCTAAAGGAATCCTCTCAGGAGACAGTTATACTAGTTTACAATCTGTAAACATAGCAGAAGATCATTAATAGTGTCAGGGGTTGGCTCTCTCCCATTGGGAATGGGTCTCAAGTTGAGCCAGTCAATACCTGGCCATTCCCACAGTCTCTGCTATATCTTTATCTCCATACATCTGGTATGCAGAACACATTTTAGGTTGAAGGATCTATGGGTGGGTTGATGTGCCCCCTTTTCAATTAGAACTCCTGCCTATCTACAGGAGGTGATCAATTCAGTCTCTATCCCCTGCTGATAGGAATCTCAGCTAGTATCATTCCTATATTCTCCCCCAACCCAGGTCTCCATCTGGTCCAAGATATGTCTCTCATTGATTTCTGGTATCACTGCCAGTCCTCTCCTTCCCCCTCCCTCCAAACCTGATGGCCATCCTCATTCCCCTCCTCTTCTCCCACATAGTTCCCTCCCTCCATTCACCTCTGATGACTATTTTGTTTCCCCCTCTGAGTTAGAGTCACACATCCTCCCTTGGGATTTCCTTATTATTCAATTACTGTGGTTTTGTGGATTATAGCATGGTTATCCTGCATTTATGGCTAATGTCAAATTATAAATGCGTACATACCATATATGTCTTTCTGGTTCTGTGTTACCTCACTCAGAATGATACACTCAAGTTCCAGCCATTTGCCTACAAAATTCATGGTGTCTTTAATTTTAATAGCTAAATAATATTTAATTTTGTTGATGTATCACATTTTCTTCATCCATTCTCCAGTTCAGAGACATCTAGGTTGTTTCCAGCTTCTGCCTATTACAAATAAATCTGCTATTAACATAGCTGAGCAATTGTCCCTGTGGTATAGTGGGGGATCTCTGGGATATGTACACAGGAGTGGTACAGCTGGGTCTTGAGATAGAACTACTGCCAATTTTCTGAGAAGCTGCCAAATTGATTTTCAAAGTTATTTTTACAAGTTTACACTCCAAACAGCAGTGGAGGAGTGTTCTTTCTCCACATCCTTGCCAGCATTTCCTGCCACTTGAGTTTTTTATTTAGCCATTGTGATGAGTATAAGATGAAATTTTAGGGTAGATTTGATTTGCATTTCCCTGATGACTAAGGATGTTAAAGATTTCTTTAAGTGCTACTCAGCCATTTGAGATTCCTCTGTTGAGAATTCTCTTGAGTTCTATACCCCACTTTTAAATTGGTCAGTTGATGTTCAATTTCTTGAGTTCTTCACATATTTTGGATGTTAGTCCTCTGTCAGATGTAGGATTGATGAAAATACTTTCCCATTTTGTAGGCTGCCATTTTGTCATATTAATGGTTTGCTTAGACTTGCAAAGGCTTTTCAGTTTCATGAAACCCCATTTCTTAATTGTTTATCTTAGTTCCTGCACTATTGATGTTCTGTTCAGAAATTTGTGTCCTGTGCCAAGTCAATGAATTCAAGGCAGTTCCCCCACTTTCTCTTCTCTTAGATTTAGTGTGTTTGGTTTGATGTTGAGGTCTGTGATCTACTTGGACTTGAGTTTTGTGCAAGGTGAGAATTATGGGTCTATTTGAATTCTTCTACATGTAGACCTTCAGTTAGACCAGCACCATTTGTTGAAGATTCTTTTATTCTTATTATTGCATGGTTTTTGACTCCCCTCCCCCAGGGTTTAGAGTAACTACCAAAGAGAGTCTGTGAGAGTCTGAGGATTGTGGGATGTAGTCTGAATTCATTTTCCATCACCATTTTAGGAACAGGAAAGACTTCTCAAGGAAGGATTCAAAGTTGAGAGCAGGATGCTACATGAAGAGATATACCATACTCTAAAATTCGAACAGACTAAAGCTCTCCACCCTGGTTCCACTCACAAGGAATAAACTTAAGGGACAGCTTTGGACTGTGAAGCAGCTTGGCTCTGAAATACACTTGAAGACATGACACTTTATTGTGAAGAAGGTAGAAATAGAGTTAACCAAGTAGATTTACATATACAAAGAATGTTTGACTTATGAAGTGATTCAATTCATGTTTGTGTTAGAACTAAAGATTCATATGATCTTTAATTGGGTCTTATATTTGAAATTGTAAACATGGACAGTGTATGCATACTAAATTGTATGGTTGGGATTTGTTTTTACCACACAGTGATATGGCAGCTGCCTTGCATAGACCCTTTTGTATCACATACACAGCCTTCTGGATATTCTTAGTCATGTGCTCATAAGTAATTCAAAGATTTAGCTTTGCCATCAGCTGATATTGGCATGTTGTAATCATGATAAAAATCTGAACATATCCATATGACACAACTCCTTAGGTGTCAGGCTGTCCACAGACATTGGTTCCCAGGGTAGACATTGCACTGTGCTCAGTGTGGGAAGGCTCTGTGGCTGCTGGATGAGCAGAGAAGCCCGTTGGAGAGTGGGAGAAAATTCCGCTCCAGGCAGAATGCACCTGTGTTGCACCTCACTGCTTAGAGAACTTCTTGCTTTATTTCATGTTCCAGCCTTCTGTGTTTCCTTTCTAATCTCTCTTTATAATTTTTAAAAACATTTTGTCCTTCTAAGAGTTTTAGAATAAAACATGGTTACGTGAAAGCTTTTAATAAAAACGATCAATCTACCATAATTGTTTCAAATGCATGCTATACATTGTTCATGATGAAATGAAATCCTCCCCTAAATTTCTGTAAGACGGGAGTTTTAGCTGTCATTCAGGCTCCCAATGATGAGGGCATTTACTCTGCAGATTAACAGGACCACACAAAGGAAACATCATAGTCACAGGGCTCAACTCTCTCATGGATAAAGAAGCACAAAGATACTTTCTGTGTAATTATATTTCTGGTGGTGGCAATGAAGCTAGGGCTTTTAAAAAACACTTCTGGTGATACATTAACTTATAGAATAATGGTGGGTGGTATAGTGTTTCTGTAGTATACTTTTGAGTGCATTCTAGTATCATGTGTGCTCAGAGAAAGAGTTCGACACTTGTATTCAGAAAATTAAGAGACAGGTATGCAGATATCACCCAAGTAGAAGATTGCTTGGAACACACCCACCAGGACTCCACCTGCACCCATGAGCTTGGCAGCACCACAGCCAGCTGAGCACCTACCCTGCCAGGGATCATCTGTCTTGCAGAGAGGTGGTTAGAGGAAGTTCCATGTTTAGAGGTGAAGTGCTGCCATCTTTACTCCTGTGACTGTGTAGAGGTGCAGACAGGTATGCAGGGATTACCCTAGTAGAAGAGCTCTTGGGACAGGGTCCCATCTGCACCAAGGATCTGGGCAGTGCCTCTACAGCCTTCTGTGTACCTAGTCTGCTAGGTATTATCTGTTCTGCATTGAATCCCACAGTTAGAGGTAGGCCAACATCTACTCTCCTGCTACTGAGAGGGCTGTTGCAGCCAGGAACACAGAGAACATCTGAGTGTAAAATCACTTGGGACTCGGTATTCCAGGGCCCCATGTGCACCCAGGAGCTGGGCAGCCCCACAGCAATCTGTGCCAGGAGAAAGCAGGTCACCTAGGGGTGGTGAGATAGCCTTGCAAGAACACAGGAGGGACAATCACCAGCCAGTGACAGCAGGAGCAACTAACACCAGAGATAACCAGATGACAAAAGGCAAACGCAGGAAAGTTACTAACAGAAATCAAGGCAATATGGCACCATCCAAACCCATTTCTCCCACAACAGCAAGTCCTGAATACCCCAACACACCAGAAAAGCAAGATTTTGATTTAAAATCACAGCTCATGATGCTAATGGAGGGCTTCAAAAAGGATATAAAACTCCCTTAAAGAGATCCAGGAGAATACAAGTAAATAGGGAGAAGACCTTGAAGAACTAAGGGAAAACACAACAAAACAGGTGAAAGAATTGAACGAAGTCATCCAGGATCCAAAGATGGAGGTAGAAACAAGAGAGGAATCAAAAAGGGAAATAGCTCAGGACATAGAAAACCTAGGAAAGAAGTCAGAAGTCATGGATCCAAGCATCAACAACAGAATACAAGAGATAGAAAAGAGAATCTCAGATGCAGAAGATATCATAGAAAGCATTGATACAACAGTCAAAGAAAATGAAAAATGCAAAAAGCTCCTGACCAAAAACATTCAGGAAATCCAGGACAAAATGAGAAGACCAAGCCTAAGGATAATAGGTATAGAAGAGAGCGAAGATTTCCAACATAAAGGGATATGTAAATGTCTTCAACAAAATTATAGAAGAAAACTTCCCTAACCTAAAGAACGATATATATCTATATATATATATATATATATATATATATATATATACTAAACAAATAAAGAATATTAAAATCAGTAAGAGGAAAAGGTCAAGTGGCATATAAAGGTAGACCTATCAGAATTATACCAGACTTCTCATCAGAGACTATGAAATTCAAAAGAGCCTGGACAGATGTCGTATAGACCCTAAGGGAACAGAAATGCCAACCCAGACTGCTATATCCAGCAAAACTCTCAATTACCATAGATGGAGAAACCAAGGTATTTCATGACAAAAACAAATTTATACAGTATCTTTCCACAAATCCATCCCTTCGAAGGATAATGAATAGAAAACACCAACAAAAGGAGGTAAACTACACACTAGAAAAAGCAAGAAATTAATCTTCTTTCAACAAACCCAAAAGAAGATAACCACACAAACATAAAAATTACATCAAAAATAGCAGGAAGCAACAATCACCATTCCTTAATATCTCTTAACATCAAGGGGCTCAATTCTCCAATAAAAAGACATAGGCTAACACACTAGATACATAAGCAGGACCCAACATTTAGCTGCTGCATACAGGAAATGCATCTCAGTGTCAATGACAAACACTAACTCAGAGTAAAAAGATGGAAAACCATTTCCCCAGCAAATGGTCCCAGGAAACAAGCTGGAGTAGTCATTTTAATATCTAATAAAATATACTTTCAACCAAAATTCATGAAAAATGACAAAGAAGGACACGTTATACTCATCAAAGGAAAAAATCTACCAGGAAGAAATCTCAATTCTGAACATATATGCTCCAAATACAAGGACACCCTCATTGATAAAAGAAACCTTTAAAAGTTTATTTGATAAAAAGAAACTTAAAGAAAGCTTAAAGCACACATCGCATCCCACACAATTATTGGGGGTGCCTTCAATACCCCACTCTCTAAACAGAAGTTTTGGACCAAATGGATTTAATACATATCTATAGAACATTTCATCCTAAATCAAAAGAATATACCTTCTTCTCAGCACCTCATGGTACCTTCTCCAAAACTGATCATATAATTGGTAACAAAGCAGACCTCAACAGATATTAGAAGATCGAACTAATCCCATGCCTCCTATCATATCACTATGGAGTAAGGGTGGTTTTCAATAGCAACAGAAACAACAGAAAGCCCACGTACACATGGAATCTGAACAATGATCTACTCAATGATATATTGGTCAAGGAAGAAATAAGGAAAGGAATCAAAGACTTTAGAATTGATGAAAATGAAGGCACAATATACCCAAATTTATGGGACATGATGAAAGCAGTCCTAAGAGGAAAACTCATAGCTCTGAGTGCCTCCAAAAAGAAGCTGGAGAGAGCATACACTAGCAGTTTAACAGCATACCTGAAAGCTTTAGAACAGAAAGAAGCTAATACACCCAAGAGGAGAGGAAGGCAGGAAATCATCAAACACAGGGTTGAAATCTACCAAGTAGAAACAAAAAGAACTATACAAAGAATCAACAAAACCTCCAGGAGCTGGTTCTTTGACAAAAATCAACAAGATAGATAGATAAACCTTTAGCCAGACTATCCAGAAGGCATAGAGACAGTATCCAAATTACCAAAATAAGAAATGAAAAGGGAGAAATAACCACAGAAACTAAAGAAATTCAAAAAATTATAAGAGCCTACTACAAAAGCCTATACTCAACACAACTGGAAAATCTGGATGAAATGGACTATTTCCTAGACAATTACCAAAGTTTAATCAGGATCAGATGGACCATCTAAACAGTCTCATAACTCCTAAAGAAATAGAAGTGGTCACTGACAGTCTCCCAACCCCCCCCAAAAAAAAGCACAGTACCAGCTGGTTTTAGTGCAGAATTCTATCAGACCTTCAAAGAAGACCTAACACCAATATTCTTCAAACTATTCAACAAAATAGAAATAGAAGGAACACTATCCAACTCATTCTATGAAACCACAATTTCATTGATACCAAAACCACACAAAGATCCAACAAAAAAGAGAACTTTAGACCAATTTCCCTTATGAATATTGATGCAAAAATACTTAATAGAATTCTTGCCAACTGAATCCAAGAACACATCAAAATGATCGTTCGCCATAATCAAGTAGGCTTCATCCCAGAGATGCAGGGATCGTTCAACATATGGAAATCCATCAAGGTAATCCACTACATAAACAAACTCAAAGAAAAAAAACACACAGTCATTTCATTAATTGCTGAAAAGGGGTTTGACAAAATTCAGCATCCTTTCATGTTAAAGGTTTTGGAAAGAACAGGAATTCAAGGCCCATACCTAAACATAGTAAAAGCAATATACAGCAAACCAGTACCCAACATCAAACTAAATGGAGAGAAACTTGAAGCAATGCCACTAAAATCAGGGACTAGATAAGGCTGCCCTCTCTTTCCATATTTATTCAACATAGTACTTGAAATTCTAGCTAGAGAAATTAGTAAAAAAAAAAAAGGAGGTCTAAGGGATAGAAATTGGAAAGGAAGAAATCAACTTATCACTATTTGCAGATGATATGATAGTATACTTAAGCCACCCAAAAAACTCCACCAGAGAACTCCTACAGCTGAAAAATACCTTCAGTAAAGTGGCTGGTTATAAAATCAAATAAAGCAAATCAGTAGCCTTCTTATACTCAAAGGAATAACAGTCTGAGAAAGAAATTAGGGAAATGACACCCTTCACAATAGCCACAAACAATATAAAGTATCTTGTTGTGACTCTAACCAAAGAAGTGAAAGATCTGTATGACAGGAATTTCAAGTCTTTGAAGAAAGAAATAGAAGAAGACCTCAGAAGATGGAAAAATCTTCCATGCTCTTGGATTGGAAATATAGTAAAAATGGCCATCTTGTCAAAAACAATATACAGATTCAATGCAATCCCCATCAAAATTCCAACACTATTCTTCATAGAGTTAGAAAGAGCAATTCTTAAATTCATCTGGAAAACAAAACAAAACAAAACAAAACAAAACAAAACAAAACAAAACAAAACAAAAAAAAAACCAGGAAAGCTAAAACTAGTCTCAACAGTAAAAGAACTTCTGGGGGAATCAGTATCCCCAACCTCAAGCAGTACTACAGAACAATAGTGTTAAAAACTGCATGGTATTTGCACAGTAACAGGCATATAGATCAATGGAATAGAATTGAAGACCCAGAAATGAACCCACACACCTATGGTCACTTGATCTTTGACAAAGAAGTTACAACCATCCAGTGGAAAATGATAGCCTTTTCAACAAATTGTGCTGGTTCAACTGGAGGTCAGCATGCAGAAGAATGCAAATCAATCCATTCTTATCTCCTTGTACTAAGCTCAAATCTAAGGGGATCAAGGATCTCCACATAAAACCAGACACACTGAGGGTAATAGAAAAGAAACTGGGGAAGACCCTTGAGGACATGGGCACTGAGAAAATTTTCTGAACAGAACACTAATAGCTTATGCTCTAAGATCAAGAATTGACAAATGGGACCTCATAAAATTACAAAGTTTCTATAAGGCAACTTATAAGACACTGTCAAAAAGGACAAAACTGCAACCAATAAATTAGAAAAAGATCTGTACCAACCCCTCATCCAACAGAGGACTACTATCTACAATATACAAAGAACTCAAGAAGGTAGACTCCAGGGAGGCAAATATCCCTATTAAAAATAGGGTACAGAGCTAAACAAAGAATTTTCACCTGAGTAATAATTAATGGCTAAGAAACACCTAAAGAAGTGTTCAACATCCTTAGTCATCATGGAAATGCAAATCAAAACAACCCTGAGATTTCACCTCACACAGTAGGAATGGCTAAGATCAATAACTCAGGAGAAAACATATGCTGGCAAGGATATGGAGAATGAAGAACACTCCTCTACTGCTGGTAGTGTTACAAGATGGTTCAACCACTCTGGAAATCAGTCTGCTGTTTCCTTGGAAAACTTGTCATGACACTTCCAGAGGACCCTGCTATACCACTCCTGGATATATACCCAGAAAATTCCCCAGCATGTAATAAGAACACATGCTCCACTATGTTCATAGCAGCCCTATTTATAATAGCCAGAAGCTGGAAAGAACCCATAGGTCTGAAAGAATGGATATAGAAAATGTGGTATATTTACACTATGGAATACTACTCAGCTATTTAAAACAATGAATTCATGAAATTCTTAGGTAAGTGGGTGGAACTAGAGAATGTCATCCTGAATGTAGTGATCCAATGACAAAAGAACACACATGGTATGCACTCACTGATAAGCAGATATTAGCCCAGAAGCTCAGAATACCAAAGAAACAATTCACATATCCAATGATGCCCAAGAAGAAGGAAGGAGGGGTCCCTGGTACTGGAAAGGCTTAATGCAGCAGTGTAGGGGAATACTAGGACAGGGAAGTGGGAGGAGGTCGATTGGGGAACAGGGGGAAGGAACAGAGCTTATGGGACTTTCAGGGAGGGGCGATCCAGGAAAGGGGAAATCATTTGAAATGTAAATAAAGAATATATCTAATAAAGAAAAGAAAATTAGCAGTCTGGCCTATTGTCTGATTTGTGTTCATGGAAGGTTTTAAGTACTAGTCATATAATGGCTCCAGCTACAAATGTAGCAGTAGATGGTCTTTTCAGACATCAGTGAGAGGAGAGGTGATTGGTCCTATGCAGGCTTGATGCCCCAGGATAGGGGAATTGAAGGACCGAGAAGAGGGAAAAGGAGGGGAGTTCTTATGCAGGGGAGTATGGAATAGGAGGTTTCCAGAGGGATAAGGAGGAAAGAGGATAACATTTGAAATGTACATGAAGCAAATATCTATAATAAATTTTTTTAAAAGGTTAAAAAAAGTTCTAGTCAGTGGGTAGATCAGCATGAAGGTTACTTAGATGTCTTTAGAAATTCTAAGCACATTTAGAATTTTGGACACTGTTCACAGCCGCAGTGCCAGTGACTTGTCAACTCCATGGTCATTTCCATCCTGAGTTCAGAGACTCACAGATGATTCTCTCCAAGATTTAGAGCAACTGAGGCTTCCCTCAGCCTCTGAGAGATGTTATTTACACTCAGTGGTTTAGGGTCAGGACTCTGACTTACTTGTTTGTAAGGAAACATACTACAAAAGAAGACTGGAAACTCCACCCCATTAAGCTTAGAAAACAAAAACATACCTTTAATTTACCCTTAAATATCACATGACTGACAAATATTCAAGTGGTGCTAAAATTGTTTTGGGATTGTCTATAATGTTAACAGAGATTATTTTAGTCCAAAATGCAAATGAACAAAAACAATCAAAGAAACCAGCTGAATTCCCAGCATTTGATGTGTTTAAAGGAACTCAGACTCACTTTCACTTTCAGTGATTTTTTTCTCCCTACCTCCTTCCCTCCTTTCCTCTCTCCCTTCCTCCTCCTTCCTCTCTTTGTCTCCCCTCTCTCTTTCTCCTTCCTCCCTCCCTCGCTGTTCCTTCTAATTCTAACCTTTTTCTTTCCATCTTTACTCTTTACTATAGAGAAATGATTTTTTTAAATGATTCATGTCCACTTCTGAATTGCACAATCTCTTGCTAATTTTGTGTAATGCAGTGGGGCTGGCAACTTCACAAAGCAAACACTAATGGACAAAAACAAGACAGAAACACAACAAAATGATCTTAAAACCACACCCTCTTCAGTAAGTACATCACCTTGAATTTTTAAACACACACAAGAAACTGCACCATTCATCAATCTTTACTTGAGAAATCCCCAGGAGCACTCCCCGCACTCCTGCTGTGGTGGTTGAGTCACCCTCCACCCCCACCCACTTTAGGAATTCTTAGTATTTCTCTATTAAAGAGCTAACTCCTCACAAGTTCTCTGGTGAAAATCTGGAACTTCCTGGGTTACTACAGGGTCCTTGTCATAGCACATGTGAGAGAGGACCAAACACTCTGCAGAGAGATCCTGAAGCAAAGCTGTCAAGCATTGAAAGGTTGCTTCTTCTCTAGAGGATTTTGCTTCAAGTAAGAAAGAGTTGGAAAAGTGTTCACTAAACAGCTGGTTTACTCTAACCAGAGGAGGCCACAACCAACACAGTTGTGAGTGGGCAGGCAGCCTGTATCCTAAATGCCCCTGTCCCAACTATGGCAAATTAATTAAACTCTGGTAAAGAAGAGTTCACACTGAGGGCATAAGTGTTTTAAGGTTCATATTGCTTTCTAGATACTTTTTAGATCATCTTTATTGTCTAATGGAACTCACAAAACTCACTGAACTTGTTGCCAGGGTCTACCTAAATAAGTTAGGCTGCTTGGAGTTTATAAAGAGACATTTCTCTCATTGATAATCTAGGGAGCTACAAAATCTTTGTGTATACTATTCTGAATATAAATATATAATGCATATGCATATATATTATATACATATTATCCATTTCTTGAGAACATCCTATATGTCACTTGTTTTTGATTGTATATATTCCCTACTCTTTCCTCCATGTCCTCCTACCCATCCCCCACTCTGTCTTCTCCCCAGTTTCATGTCCTCATTGAGTCAACTTCCTGAGCTCATTCAGGCGTGGGCATAAGGCCACCTACTAGAGTTTGGGTAACTAACCCAGGACCATATGACTCAAGAAAACCAACCCTGGCTTCTCCAGCAGCCATTAACTGCCAATATTACCTCAGTTATGCATGGGGCTTCCTGAGCCTCTCACAGATCTATGCTGGAATATTGACTGCTGGGTTTTATGTAGGTTTTCCTTTTTTTCTTTTGTTTTGTTTGCAAGATAGTGTTTCTCTGTGCAGCCCTGGCTATCCTGGACCTCATGTGTAGACCAGGCTGTCCTCAGACTCAGAGACCCATATGTCTCTGCTCCCCTAGTGCTGGATTGAAGGCGTGCACCACCAACCACCCAGCTTTATGTGGGTTTTCTATAGGTAGGTGCAGCTGCTGTGACTTCATGAGTTCAAAGACCATATTATGCTCCAGAAGATACTGTTTCACCTTGAAGCAATGATTATACTCCATGTGATACTTTTTGTATAAATACCACTGTGAACTGAAAGAAACCAAGCCTTTGGGAGGAATTCTCAACTCTAGGATATAGGAAAAGAATGAGCTATGTCTGGGAGACTGTGGTGGCAGAGAGAATCATAACACTGGGAATGTCATGGAAGTCTGCCAGCCAAGCACAGGATCCTGCTGAAGGAGCCTCAGTGAACACAGGGAACAAGCCAGGCAACAAAATAAGGAATGATCACAAAGTACTAAGGCACAGGGAATGAAATAAGTACTGAGCAGTCTATGTTGATGCAACTAAATGAATGAATGAATGAATGAATGAATGAATGTAAGTAGGAGCAATACTCCCACTTGCTGTTGAGGCCCCATTAATAAATATTCAGCGTGATAAGAGTAGACAGTCATCAGAAAGCAAATGCTACTATGGTTAATTTATGAACTTGAATTCTTAGTAGATGCTGAAAGTAGTGATGAAACTCATGAAGTATGGTGAAGTTGTACATGCTGAGTGTCTTTCTAAAGGCTGCTTTATATGTACATGTATTTATAAATATATACACATCTATCTTTATATAGTGATCTATACACATATATATACATGTGTATAGATCACTATATATATATGTATATATATATACACATCTATACCTACACACACACACACACACACACACACACACACACACATATATATATATATATATATATATATATATATATACACACACACACACACACACACACACACATCTACACCTATACACACACACATATATTTATGTATACACACACAAAGGATTATTATTTGGGCATTTGGTAGTTCTAATTGTTTTTGAGGAACCTCCACAATGCTTTCTACTGTGGCCCCAGTACTTTACAGTCTCATCAGCAATTCATTAGGCTCTCATTCTCACACCCTGGGAAGCCCTTGTTATTTGTTTTCTTTATGCAGGATATTCTCAGTGGCATGAGATGGAACCTCAATGCTTGTATTTGCCTGGTGATTTAACCCTAGACGTTTTATTCTAAGTATTTATTTGCTGTTCAAGTGATAATTTTGATTACAAAACAGTAACTAGTTCTTGGCAGTTAGCCCCTTAATCAAGAGACCATATTCAAGAGTACTGTCAGAGCAAGTCATGTCCACATCATTCTTCCTCTGATGTGATCAGTGACAATTGCAGAGTATCAGTTCTGGGACCTTCTTGCCATGTATATACCAGTAGAATTTCAAGCTAATATTAAAGAAAGAACTAAAAAACATTATCTAATTGAAGGGTGATTTGCAAGATAACTATAATATACCTTTCTAAGTTGTAAAGTAATTGAGGATAAAGGAAGATGGAAGATGTGCTGAAGATGAGAAGAAGCTGAAGAGATGTGAGGATAAAGCATGGATCCTGGATTAGATCAGGAAGCAGGAAAGGGGCACTAGTAAACAGTTGGCTTAAGAAATAGAGGAGGTGCAAGGTATGCAGCCTCATTAGAGGTGCTGTAAAAATGCTGCAAACCCAGTCAGCCACTATACTCAGGGTATGTAGGGTACTGGAATTGGATAAAGCTTGGGAAATGGTATATGAAGACTTTTAAACCAAGACATAACTTTTCCAGTCATCTATAAACGTCAAAGTAGTTGTATTTAAATAGAAGTAGTAGACCCATCTCTAGGACAGCCATACCAACCCCCAGAAATCTTAGAAGCATACAAGGAACATATTTCAAAGAAGGAAAATTTTAGTATATAATATTTTGTTTATCTAACTGACTAGAAATTGCAATCCAATTTATCTTCTCCTCAGAGACAAAAAGAACACCCTGGGCATGGCCTCAGAGATCCACCTGTTGGAACCCATGTGACTCATTGAGAACACTTGGACTCAGATTTTCACATCACTGCCTCACAAATGCTGGGATTAAAGATGTGCACCACCACCACCTGGTAAACTTCCTTAATGATGAATTATAAAACATTTTCCAGATTGTCGACATATGAGGAACAAGTATGTAGCTCTAAGAAATGAATTTATCGATCAACATTAGATATTACAACTCCCCTATTTCTAGGCTAGTAATTCAATCAATACTTGAAATTGTTTACCCTTTCAAATGTAACTACATTATGTTATGTTAATTTTCAACTCAATATCAGGAAGCACCTTCATATACTTCCCTGCCCATCCCAAGCCCATTCTGCCTTGTGGGCTTCTCCCTGCACTCCACTGTGCAGTTTCAAACCAAGGGCATCTGGATATAGTGTGTGCCTCACTCCAAGAAGGCAGGGCAAACCCTACTTCTGCTTGACACTGAGGACATTGAAGATGTTGAGAAGGTAAAAAAATAAAATTTTTTGGATTCTACTTGTAGCTTGTCAATACTTCACCTTGCAGTACCTATCCTACTCCTGCATTTATGCTTCTAAAAAGTTAGATGAATGTGTTATGGAGAATCATGAGTTATCATCTGAAATAAACAAAACTTATTGAAAGGCTTTACTGTCACTCAAGCTAAAATGACACCTTACCAAACAGAATATGTCCTGTGAGTGAATCTCAGCATGCCAGAATAGATTTTAGTAACTGACCAACATTATGACTTCTAAGTTTGAATATCCTTCATGCTCTCATATACATGGATATATATTGTCATATTTGAATTATACAAAATGAGTTGAAGATTCATAAAATCATTGTACAGGTAGAAAATTACTATATAGTAGAAACGGCTCACCTTTGATGTCATAGCTGATGGGGGACAGACAAAAGCTTTCTTTGCCTACCTGAGTTGATGGACTGTCCCTTAGTCACTCCTTTTCACTCACTGACCTGTAGGGTGACAACCAGAACGACTCTTGGATCTTTGCCTTGGCAGTCCTCCTCAGCAGCACCTTCATCTACAATGGCATAGGAACCATCAATCAGGAGGCCACGGACCAGCTGCAGTATCCTTTTGGTGTGCTCTAGCAGAGCCCTGAACCTAGAAAGAACACTGTCATTATCAGTTCTTTTCAGAAATACTTGCTTCTTGATCTAGAACTTCATCATTTCCTAATACTCCACTTCCCTCTCTGGCTAATTGGGCCATTTTCTTTGAGGACACTGAATGTCACAGCTCATTGCTTCATGTACTTTTCTTCATTCTCTCCTCCTAATCCCTAGGCAATATTATTCTGTCTAATGGGTTTCTGTGCACCTATATTTCAGTCACCACCAAATTTCTGTTTAAAACTGTGAGAGAATTCAATTTTTTCATCTTCATGTAGATCCTTTTTTATAATTTATATTTTAACTGCAAATATGCTTCAATGATGCCTTCTTTGATTATTAGAGATCTGTGTAAAGGTAGCAAATTCTATTAAAAACTACTGTTTTTCCTTTTTACACCTAACACTGTTACACAACTATTTCAGTAAGGCAAAGACACTTCATGTAGATGAAGTCATCTCAAAATTTACAAAAAAAAAAAACAATTCGCCAACCTTTCCCATTATAGCACATTCTCATATGTTCCACAAAGTTGCTCTGCTCAAAAACCATCTTGATCCTTTCTTCATCTCCTAGAAAACATTCTCTCACTGATGCTTAAAACTCTTATCAGCATAGCTATTTCCCTAGACCAGTCTCACTGTCTTGTATAAATTGTCTCTAATTCTAATGCTCTTCCTCAACATTCTAAACTGTCAGTAGAAATTCCAATAGTGTGATCTTTGATATACTGCCATATCTACCTTCTCTACTTTCAAAATACACAGCTGGCTTCCTACCTTAGAAGACAAACTTGAAACATCTTACTTTAGCCTTCAAACTTATATATCCTGCCACTTATTTCCTTAGTGCTTGTACCCTCTGCAGTGGAGTTCATACATATGTTAGATACCCTCATAGTTTTCTATCACAGGGGTTCTGACTACTATCTGGAATGTTATCCAAATAGAAGTTTCAAATGTTTCATTACTATTAATTGTGTTATTAAGGCCTAGGTATCTGCTAATCAGAAACCCTGAAATTTTAAGTAAACTTTCTCATATGTTTCGACTGCTAGTTACTAAGAAACATTCTAATGCCAAGATTAATTACATATTGTGTTGACTTCTGTGCTCTTGGAAAACAATTATAATAGCAGTCAGTAAAACTGTTTTCTTTTTTTAATATTAATTACCAGAGAAAATTTATTAATTAGTAATTTTGTTATACAATATTTTCAGCTTCTTTTCAATCAAAGGAACATATAAGTTAAGAAGTTGGGATTGTAGTATTCATATATCCTTTGATTTATTATTTTCCTTGAATAGTACATTATTAATTTTTTGTTATTGAATACTCAACAACTCTTTGTTAACAGTTATATACCAGCCTGTACCATAATTTATTCATAAACACTTTGTTCTTTTTTATTAGATATTTTCTTTATTTACATTTCAAATGTTATCCCTTTTCCTTGTTTCCCCTCCAAAAAACCGTCTATCCCATCCTCCCTACCCCTGCTCACCAACCCACCCACTCCCACTTCCCTGTCCTGGTATTCCCCTATAGTGGGGGATTAAGCCTTCTCAGTACCCAGGGCCTCTCCTCCCTTTGATGTCCAACAAGGCAAGCTTTTGCTACATATGCAGCTGAAGCCATGGGTCCCTCCATGTGTACTCTTTGGTTGGTGGCTTAGTCCTTGGGAGCTCTTGGAGTACTGGTTGGTTAATATTGTTGATCCTCTTGTGGGGCTGCAAACCCCTTCAGCTCCTTGGGTCCTTTCTCTAGCTCCTCCATTGGGGACCCTGTGCTCAGTTCATTGGTTGGCTGAGAGAATCCCCCTCTGTATTTGTCAGGTGCTGGCAAAGCCTCTCAAAAGACAGCAATATCAGGCTCCTTTCAGCTAGCATTTGTTAACATCCACAATAGTGTCTGGGTTTTGTAACTGTCTATGGGATGGATCCCCAAGTCGGGGCAGTCTCTGGATGATCTTTCCTTCAGTCTCTGCTCCACACATTGTCTCTGTCTCCTCCTGTGGGTATTTTCTTTCCCCTTCTAAGAAAGACCAGAGTATCCCTACTTTGGTCTTCCTTCATGAGTTTCACTTGGTCTGTGAATTGTATGTTGTGTATTCTGAGCTTCTGGGCTAATAGCCACTTATCCATGGGTGCATACCATGTGTGTTCTTTTATGTTTGGGTTATTTCACTCAGGATGGTATTTTCTAGTTCCATCCATATGCCTAAGAATTTCATGAATTCATAATTTTTAATAGCTGAGTTGTATTCAGTTGTATAAACATACCACATTTTCTGTATCCATTCCTCTGTTGAGGGACATCTGGGTTTTCCAGCTTTTTGGCTATTATAAATAGGGATGCTATGAACATAGTGGACCATGTGTCCTTATTACATGTTGAAGCATCTTCTGGGTATATGCCCAGGAGTGGTATAGGTAGGTCCTCAGTTAGTGCTATGCCAAATTTTCTGAGGAATACCAAACTGATTTCCAGAGTGGTTGTACAAAGTTGCAATCCCACCAGCAGTGGAGGAGTGTTACTCTTTCCCCTCTAAGCCAGGCGGTGGTGGAGCACGCCTATAATCCCAGCACTTGGGAGGAAGAAGCAGGAGGATTTCTAAGTTCGAGGCCAGCCTGGTCTACAGAGTGAGTTCCAGGACAGCCAGAGCTATACAGAGAAACCCTGTCTCGAAAAACAAAAAAACAAACAAACAAAAAAACCAAAATAACCCCCCCCAAAAAAACAAAACTCTTTCCAGCACCTGCTGTCACCTGAGATTTTGATCTTACCCATTCTGACTGGTGTGAGGTGGAATCTCAGGGTTATTTTGATTTTTATTTCCCTTATAAGTAAGGATGTTGATCATCTCTTTAGGTTCTTCTCAGGCATTCAGTATTGCTCGGTTGAGAATCCATTGCTTAACTGTGTACCCAATGTTTAATAGGGTTATTTGGTTCTCTGGAGTCTAACTTCTTGAGTTCTTTGTATATATTGGATATGAGTCCTCTGTCAGATGTGGGATTGGTAAAGATCTTTTCCCAATTTATTGGTTGCCATTTTGTCCTATTGATAGTGTCCTTTGTCTTACAGAAGCATTGTAATTTTATGAGATCCTAGTTGCCAATTCTTAGAGCATAAGCTGTTGTTCTGTTCCGGAAATTTTCCCCTGTGCACATGTGCTCAGGGCTCTTCCCCAGTTTCTTTTCCATCAGCTTCAGTGTATCTGGTTTTATGTGGAGGTCCTTGATCCACTTGGACTTGAGCTTTGTATAAGAAGAAAAGAATGGATCAATTTGCATTCTTCTTCATTCTAACCACCAGTTGAACCAGCACCATTTGTTGAAAAGGCTATCTTTTTTCCACTGGATGGTTTTAGCTACTTTGTCAACCTATGTCAAGTGATCATAGGTGTCTGGGTCCATTTCTGGGTCTTCAATTCTATTCCATTGATCACCTGCCTGTCACTATACCAACACCATGCAGTTTTTTTTATCACTATTGCTCTGAAGTACAGCTCAAAGTCAGGGATGGTGATTCTGTCAGTTCTTTTACTGTTGAGAATCGTTTTAGTTATCCTGGGTTTTTTGTTATTCCAGATGAATTTGAGAATTGTGCTTTCTAACTCTATGAAGAAATGAGTTGGAATTTTGATGGGAATTGCACTGAATCTGTAGATTGCTTTCAGCAAGATGGCCATATTTACTATATTAATCCTACCAATCCATGAGCATGGGAGGTCGTTCCATCTTCTGAGATCTTCTTTAATTTCTTTCTTCAGAGACTTGAAATTCTTGCTATATAAATATTTCACTTGTTTGGTTAGAGTCACACTAAGGTATTTTATATTATTTGTGACTATTTTGAAATGTGTTGTTTCCATAATTTCCTTTTCAGCCTGTTTGTCCTTTGAGTAGAGGAAGGCCATTGATTTGTTTGAGTTAATTTTATATCCAGCCTCTTTGCTAAAGTTGTTTTCAGGATTAGGAGTTCCCTGGTCAAATTTTTCAGGCCACGTAAGTATACCATCATATCATTTGCAAATAGTGGTATTTTGACTTCTTCCTTTCCAATTTGTATCCATTTGACCTCTTTTTGTTGTCTAATTGCTCTGTCTAGGACTTTGAATACTACGTTAGATAGATAGGGAGATAGTGGGCAGCCTTGTCTAGTCCCTGATTTTAGTGGAATTGCTTCAAGTTTCTCTCCATTTAGTTTGATGTTGGGTACTGGTTTGCTCTATATTGCTTTTACTATTTTTAGATATGGGCATTGAATTTCTGATCATTCCAAGACTTTTAATATGAAGGGATGCTGAATATTGTCAAATGCTTTTTCAGCATCAAATGAGATGATCGTGTGGTTTTATTTTTTGAGTTTGTTTATGTAGTAGATTACATTAATGGATTTCTGTATATTGAGCCAACCCTGCATCTCTGAGATGAAGCCTACTTGTTCATGATGGATGATCATTTTGATCTGTTCTTTGATTTGGTTGGCAAGAATTTTATTGAGTATTTTTGCGCTGATATTCATAAGGGAAATTGGTCTGCAGTTCTCCTTCTTTTTAGGATCCTGCTTCTGGCTATTATAAATAAGGCTGCTATGAACATAGTGAAATATATGTCCTTGTTATATGTTGGAATATCTTTTGGGTATATGTCCAGAAATGGTATAGCTGGGTCCTCAGGTAGTACTATTTCCAATTTTCTGAGGAACCACCAGACTAATTTCCAGAGTGGTTATACTAGCTTGCAATTTTACTGACAATGGAGGCATGTTCCTCTTTCTCCACATCTTCTCAAGACTCTGCTATCACCTGAGTTTTTTATCTTAACTATTCTGATTGGTATAAGTTAGAATCTCAAGGTCATTTTGATTTGTATTTCCCTGATGTCTAAGGATGTTGAACATTTCTTTAGGTGCTTCTCAGCCCGTCGAGTCTCCTGAGTTGAGAATTCTCTGTTTAGGTCTGTTCCCTATTTTTAATAGGATTATTTGGTTCTCTGGAGTCTAACTTCAGGGTTTTTTGTATATATTGGATATTAACCTTCTTTTCCCAATTTATTGGTTGCTATTTCGTCCTATTGACAGTGTCCTTTGCCTTACAGAAGCTTTGCTATTTTATGAGTTTCCACTTGTCAATTCTTTTTTAAAAATATTTTATTCTATATTCTTTGTTTACATTCCGAAGACTTTCCCCTTTCCCAGGCCCCCCACTCCACCATAGGTTCCATAAGTCCTCTCCCCCCAACTATTCTCCAATCCCCCCCCCACCCATTTCTCTGTTCTGGTACACTCCTACAAAACTCAATCCAAACTTTTCAGGTCCAGGGTCCTCTCCTTTCCTCTTTTTGAGAATCATTTGACTTGCTAGTTGTGCCTTGAGTATTTAGGGCTTCTGGGATCATAATATCCACTTATCAGTGACTGCATTTCATGTGTATTCTTTTGTGATTGGGTTAACTCGCTTAGGATATTTTCCAGATCTAACCATTTGCCTACAAATTGCATGAATTCATTATTTTTAATTGCTGAGTAGTATTCCATTGTATATATATGCCACATTTTTGTATCCATTTCTCTTTTGAGGGCTATCTGGGCTCCTTCCAACTTCTGGATATTATAAAAAAAAGGCTGCTATGAACCTAGTGGAGCATGTGTCTTTATTGTATGCAGGGGAACCCTCTGGGTATATGCCCAGGAGTGGTATGCCAGGGTCCTCTGGAAGTGTCATGCCCAATTTTCTGAGGAACCGCCAGACTGATTTCCAGAGCAGTTGTACCATCTTGCAATCCCACCAACAGTGGAGGAGTGTTCCTCTTTCTCCACATCCTCACTACCACCTGTTATGTCCTGAATTTTTAATCTTAGCCATTCTGACTGGTGTGAGGTGGAATCTCAGGGTTGCTTTGATTTGCATTTCCCTGATGACTATTGATGTTGAACATCTCTTAAGGTGTTTTTCAGCCATCTGAATTTCTTCTGGTGACAATTCTTTATTTAGCTCTGTACCCCATTTTTAATAGGATTATTTGGTTCTTTGGGGTCTAACTTCTTGGGTTCTTTGTATATATTGGATATTAGCCCTCTGTCGGATGTGGGGTTGGTGAAGATCTTTTCCCAATTTGTTGTTTGCCGTTTTGTTCTTCTGACAGTGTCCTTTGCCTTACAGAAACTGTAGTTTTATGAGGTTCCATTTGTCAATTCTTGATCTTAGAACATAAGCTATTGGTGTTCTGTTCAGGAACTTTCCCCCTGTGCCCATGTCCTCCAGGGTCTTCCCAAGTTCCTTTTCTATTAGTATCAGTGTGTCTGGTTTTATGTGGAGGTCATTGATCCACTTGGAGTTGATCTTAGTACAAGGAGATAAGAGTGGTTCGATTTGCATTCTTCTGCATGTTGACCTCCAGTTGAACCAGCACCATTTGTTGAAAAGGCTATCTTTTTTCCACTGGATGGTTGTAGCCCCTTTATCAAAGATCAACTGACCATAAGTCTGTGGGTTCATTTCTGGGTCTTCAATCCTTTTACATTCATCTACTTGCCTCTGGCAGTACCAATACCATGCAGATTTTAACACAATTGCTCTGTAGTACTGCTTGAGGTCAGGGATATTAATTCCCCCAGAAGTCTTTTTATTGTTGAGAATAGTTTTAGCTATTCTGGGTTTTTTGTTACTCCAGATGAATTTGAGAATTGCTCTTTCCAGATCTCTGAAGAATTGAGTTGGGATTTTGGTGGTGATTGCATTGAATCTGTAGACTGCTTTTGGCAAGATGGCCATTTTTACTATATTGATCCTGCCAATCCAAGAGCAAGAAATATTTTTCCATCTTCTGAAGTCTTCTTCGATTTCTTTCTTCAAGGACTTGAAGTTCCTGTCATACAGATTTTTCACTTGTTTGGTTAGAGAGTCATGCCAAGGTTCTTTATGTAGTTTGTGGATATTGTGAAGGGTGTTATTTCCCTAACTTCTTCTTCAGCCTGCTTGTCCTTTGAGTACAGGAAGGCTACTGATTTGCTTGAGTTGATCTTATAACCAGCCACTTTGCTGAAGTTGTTTATCAGCTGTAGTTCTCTGGTGGAGTTTTTTGGGTCGCTTAAGTAAACTATTATATCGTCTGCAAATAATGATAGTTTGACTTCTTCCTTTCCAATTTGTATCCTTTTGACTTCCTTATGTTGTCTAATCGCTCTCACTAGAACTTCAAGTACTATATTGAAAAGATATGGAGAGAGAGAGCAGCCTTGTCTAGTCCCTGATTTTAGTGGGATTGCTTCAAATTTCTCTCCATTTAGTTTGATGTTGGCTACTGGTTTGCTGTAGATTGCTTTTACTATGTTTAGGTATGGGCCTTGAATTCCTGCTCTTTCCAAAACTTTTAGCATGAAAGGATGTTGAATTTTGTCAAATGCTTTTTCAGCATCTAATGAGATGACCATGTGGTTTGTTTCTTTTAGTTTGTTTATGTAGTGGATTACATTGATGGATTTCCACATATTAAACCATTCCTGCATCCCTGGGATGAAGCCTACTTGATCATGCTGAATGATGGTTTTGATGTGCTCTTGGATTCGGTTGGCAAGAATTTTATTTAGTATTTTTGCATCAATATTCATAAGGGAAATTGGCCTGTAGTTCTCTTTCTTTGTTGGATCTTTGTGTGGTTTTGGTATCAGCATAATTGTGGCTTCGAAGAACGAGTTGGGCAGTGTCTCTTCTGTTTCTCTTTTGTGGAATAGTTTGAAAAGTATTGGTGTTAAGTCTTCTTTGAATGTCTGGTAGAATTCTGCACTAAAACCATCTGGTTCCGTACTTTTTTTGGTTGGGAGACTTTCTATAATCCCTTCTATTTCTTTAGGAGCTATCGAACTGTTTTGCTGATCTAATTGATCCTGATTTAATTTAGGTATTTGGTATCTGTCTAGGAAATTGTCCATTTCCTCCAGATTCTCCAGTTGTGTTGAGTACAGACTTTTGCAGTAGGATCTGATAATCTTGTGAATTTCCTCGGATTCTGTTGTTATGTCCCCCTTTTCATTTCTAATTTTGTTAATTTGAATACTATCTCTGTGTCCTTTGGTTAGTCTAGCTAAGGGTTTATCTATCTTGTTGATTTTCTCAAAGAACCAGTTCCTGGTTTTGTTGATTCTTTGTATGGTTCTCTTTGTTTTTACTTGATTGATTTCAGCCCTGAGTTTGATGATTTCCTGTCTTCTACTCCTCCTGGGTGAATTAACATCTTTTTGTTCCAGGGCTTTAAGGTGTGCCATTAAGCTGCTAGTGTATGCTCTCTCCAGTTTCTTTTGGGATGCATTTAGAGCTATGAATTTTCCTCTTAGCACTGCTTTCATTGTGTCCCATAGATTTGGGTAGGTTCATTGTACCTTCATTTTCATTGAAGTCTAAAAAGTCTTTGATTTCTTTTTTTATTTCTTCCTTGACCAAGGTGTCATTCAATAGAGTATTGTTCAGTTTCCATGTATATGTGGGCTTTCTGTTGTTTTTCTTGCTGTTGAAGACCACTTTTCCTCCATAGTGATCTGATAAGAGGCAAGGGATTAGCTCGATCTTCTTGTATTTGTTGACATCTGTCTTGTGACCAATTATATGATTAATTTTGGAGGAGGTACCATGTGGTGCTGAGAAAAAGGTATATTCTTTTGCTTTAGGATGAAATGTTCTCTATATATATATATATATATATATATATATATATATATATATATATATATCTGTTAAATCCAATTGGCCCAAAGTTTCAATCAGTTTCACTGTGTCCCTATTTATTTTCTGCTTTCCTGATCGGTCCATTGAGGAGAGTGGAGTGTTGAAGTCACCCACAATTATTGTGTTAGGTGCAATGTGTGCTTTAAGCTTTAGTAAGGTTTCTTTTATGAATGAGGGTGCCCTTGCATTTGGAGCATAGATGTTCAATATTGAGAGTTTTTCTTGATGGATTTTCCCTTTGACCAGCAAGAAGTGACCTTCCGAGTCTCTTTTGATGACTTTAGGTTGAAAGTCAATTTTATCTGATAATAGAATGGCTACTCCGGCTTGTTTCCTGAGACCATTTGCTTGTAAAATTGTATTCCACCCTTTTACTCTAAGGCAGTGTTTGTCTTTAACACTGAGATGTGTTTCCTGTATGTAGAAAAATGTAGGGTCCTGTTTCCAAATTCAGTCTGTTAGTCTATGTCTTTTGGGGAATTGAGTCTATTGATGTTAAGAGATATTAAGGAATAGTAATTATTACCTCCCAACATTTTTGAAATTATTTTTTATATTTGAGAGGTCATCTTCTTTTGGGTTTGATGAGAGGAGGTTTCTATCTTGCTTCTTCCCGGGTGTAGTTTCCCTCCTTGTGCTGGTGTTTTCCCCCTATTATCCTTTGTAGGGCTGGATTTGTGGAAAGATAACATGCAAATTTGGTTTTGTCATGGAATTCCTTGATGTCTCCATCTATGGCGATTGAGAGTTTTGCTGGGTAAAGTAGCTTTGCCTGAAGTTTGTGTTCTCTTAGATTTTGCAAGATATCTGCCCAGGATCTTCTCGCTTTCCTGGTCTCAGGTGAGAAGTCTGATGTTATTCTGATAGGTCTTCCTTTATATGTTACTTGGCCTTTTTTCTCTTGCTGCCTTTAATATTCTTTCTTTGTTTAGTACATTTGGGCTTTTGATTATTATGTGACGGGATTTATTTCTGTTCTGGTCCAGTCTGTTTGGAGTTCTGTAGGCTTCTTGTATATTCAAGGGCATCTCTCTCTTTAGGTTGGGGAAGTTTTCTTCCATAATTTTGTAGAAGATATTTGCTGGTCCTTTAACTTGTAAATCTTCACTCTTATCTATGCCTATAATCCTTAGGTTTGGTCTTCTCATTGTGTCTGGATTTCCTGGATGTTTTTGGTTACATGCTTTTTTGCATTTAGTATTTTCTTTGACTGTTGAATCAATGGTTCCTATGGTATCTTTGGCATCTGAGATTCTTTCTTCTATTTCTTGTATTCTATTGTTGATATTTGCATCTATGGCCCCTGATTTCTTCCCAAGGTTTTCTATCTCCAATGTTGTCTCCCTTTGCGATTTCTTTGTTGTTTCTACTTCTGTTTTTAGAACATGGATGGATATGCTCAGATCTTTTGCTTGCTTGATTGTGTTTTCATGTAATTCTTTAAGAGATTTTTGTGTTTCCTCTTTCATAGCTTCTACTTGTTGACCCACGTTCTTCTGTATTTCTTTAAGTGATCTTTGTGTTTCCTCCTTATTGGCTTCTGTTTTTTGATCCATATTCTCCTGAATTTCTTTAAGAGATTTTTGTGTTTCCCTTGTAAAAGGCTTCTATCTTTCGATCCATTTTCTCCTGTATTTCTTTAAGAGATTTATCTATGTGTTCTGCTACCAGCATCCTGACCAGTGATTTTAGATCCAAATTTTGTTTTTCTGGTGTGTTGGGGTATCCAGGGCTGCCTGTTGTCGGTGAACTGGGTTCAGATGCTATCATGCTGCCTTGATTTCTGTTAGTAACATTCCTACGTTTTCCTTTTGCCATCTGGTTATCTCTGATGTTAGTTGGCCTTGTTGTCACTGGCTGGTGTTTGAACCTCCCATGAGGCTGGGCCACCTGTTGTTTCTCTACTGATGACCAGGCTGCAAGATAGAGACTGCCTCTGCGAGTGCTGAAGGTACCTCAGGGTCCCCACCAAGTTGGTGCAAGGCCGGGGGGCATGGAGATGTCCAGCCAGCTGCCACCCTTTCCCTGGTTAGTGGGGAGAGCCTGGCCAATCCTCCCAAGCGATGGTAGCCCCTGATTGAGTCTGTCTACCTGGGTCTCTCTAGCGCTGTTCTGGTAGCAATATGGAGACCTACCGCGACTGCTGCTGTAAGGGACCACAGGGCAGGCTGCTCCCAGCTGCCTTGCTGCAAGGCCGGAGGGCATGGAGAAGTCCCACAGTGCCGCATCCCTGGCCCTGGCTGGTGGCGAGAGCCTGGCGGATCCACCCGCGTGATGGTAGCCCCGGATTGAATCTGTCTACCTGGGCCTCTCCAGCAGTGTCCTGGTGTCAATATGAAGACCGACCGCGACCGCCGCTGTCCATTTGTCAATTAATGATCTTAGAGAATAAGCCATTAATGTTCTGTTCAGGAATTTCCCCCCTGAGCCTATGTGTTCAAGGTTCTTTCCCACTTTCTCTTCTATTAGATTCATCATATCTGGTTTTATGTGGAGGTCCTCATTCCACTTGGAGTGAGCTTTGTACAAGAAGATAAGAATGGGTCAATTTACATTCTACATGCAAACTGCCAGTTGAACCAGCAACATTTCTTGAAAATGCTGTCTTTTTTCCAATGGATGGTTTTGGTTCCTTTGTCAAAGATCAAGTGACCAAATATATGTGGGTTCATTTCTGGGTCTTCAATTCTAGTCCATTGACCTGCCTGCCTGTCTCTGTACCAATACCATGCAGTTTTTATCACGATTACTCTGTAGTATAGCCTGAGGTCAGGGATGGTGAGTCCCCCAGAAGTTCTTTTCTTGTTGAGAATAGGTTTTAATATCCTGGGGGGTTTTTTCCAGATAAATTTGAAAATTGTTCTTTCTATCTCTGTGAAGAATTGAATTAGAATTTTTCTTTTTTTAAGATAGCCATTTTTACTTTGTTAATTCTGCCAATCCATGAACATGGGAGATCTTTCCATCTTCTGAGTTCTTCTTCACTTTGTTTCTTCAGAGACTTGAAGTTCTTGTCATACAGATCTTTCACTTGCATACTTATCATCACACCAAGATATTTGATATAATTTGTGACTATTGTGAAGGGTGTCATTTCCCTAATATCTTTTTCAGCCCATTTATCATTTGAGTAGATAAAGGCTACTTATTTGTTTGAGTTAATTTTATATACAGACACTTTGCTCAAGTTGTTTATCAGCTGAAGAAGTTCTCAAATGTATTTTTGGGTCACTTACATATACTATCATATCATACAAAAATAGTGTTATATGGACTCCCACCCTTTCCAATTTGCAGCCCTTTGAGCTACTATTATGGTCTAAATTGCTCTGGCTAAAATTTCAAGTACTATATTGAATAGATAAAGTAGAGAGGGGGAGAGGGGGAAGCCTTCTCTATTCCCTGATTTTAGTGGGATTGCTTTAAGTTTCTCTCCATTTTGTTTGATGTTGGCTACTTGTTTTCTGTATATTGATTTTGTTATATAATTATATTTAGGTATAGACCTTGAATTCCTGATATCTCCAGTACTTTTAGCACAAATGAGTGTTACATTATGTCAAAGGGTTTTTCAGCATCTAGTAAGATGATCAGGTATTTTTCTCTTTGAGTTTGTTTATTTAGTGTATTATCTTGATGAATGTCCACATACTGAGCCATCCCTGTATCCCAGGGATGAAGCTTACTTGATCATGATGAATGATTGTTTTGATGTGTTCTTAGATTAGGTTTGAAAGAATTTTATGAGTATTTTTGCAGGAAATTGGTCTGAAGCTCTCTTTCTTTGTTGGGTCTTATTGTGGTTTAGGTATCAGTATAACTGTGGCTTCATAGAATGTATTGGGTAGTGTTTCTTCTGTTTTTGTTTTTATGAAATAGTTTGATAAGTATTGGTATTAGGTCTTCTTTGAAGGTCTGATATAATTCTACACTAAAACCTTCTGGTTCTGAGGATGTTTTTTAGGGCTTATGGGACTGTTTAGAACATTTATCTGATCCTAATTTAACTTTGATTCCCTTAACTATTGTAAAGGGTGTCATTTCCCTAATATCTGCCTAGAAAATCATACATTTTATCTAGATTTTCCAGTTTTGATGAATATAGGCTTTTGTAGTAAGATCTGATAATTTTTTTAATTTCCTCAGTTTCTATTGTTATGTCTCCATTTTTATTTCTGATTTTAATATGGATACTGTCTCTGTGCCCTCTGGTTAGTTTGGCTAAGTGTTTATCTATCTTGTTGGTTTCCACCCTGAATTTGATTATTTCCTGCCATCTATTTCTCTTGGGAGTATTTGATCTTTTTTTTTTCTAGAGCTTTCAGGTGTGCTGTCAAGCTGCTAGTGTATGCTCTCTCCAATTTTGTTTTGGAGGCACTCAGAGCTTTGAGTTTTCCTTTTAGGACTGCTTTCATTGTGTCCCATAAATTTGGGTATGGTGTGCCTTCGTTTTCATTAAATTCTAAACAGTCTTTAATTTCTTTCTTTACTTCTTCCCTGACCAAGTTATCATTAATAGTTGTTCAGCTTCAATATGCATGTGGGATTACTGTGCTTTTTTTCTTTGTTGTTGTTGAAGACTAGCCTTAGTCCATATTGATCTTATAGGATGCATTCAGTCTTATATTGGTTGAGGCTTGTTTTGATTATATGGTCAATTTTGGAGAAGGTACTGTCAGGTGCTGAGAAGAAGGTATATTCTTTTCTTAGGGTGAAATGTTCTGTAGATATCTGTAAGTCCATTTGGCTCATAACATCTGTTAATTTTACTGTCTCTGTTCAGATTCTGTTTCTATGATCTGTCCATTGATGAAAGTGGGGTGTCGAAAGTCTCCCACTATTATTGTGTAAGGTTGAATGCATGCTTTGGGCTTCAGTAATGTTTCTTTTACAAATGTGGGTTCCCTTGCATTTGGGGCATAGATATTTAGAATTGAGAGTTTCTCTTGGTGGATTTTTCCTTTGATTAGTATGTAGTGTCCTTCCCCATCTTCTTTGATAACTTTTGGTTAAGAGTCTATTTATTTGGATATTAGAATGGCTACTCCAGCTTGTTTCTTGGGACCATTTGCCTGGAAATTTTTTCTCCAGCCTTATAGTTTGAGACAATGACTATCTTTCTTCCTGAGGTTTGTTTCCTGTATGCAGTAAAATGCTGGGTCATGCTTATGTATTCCACCTCTTAGTCTAAGTCTTTTTATTAGAGAATTGAGTACATTGGTCTTGAGAGATATTAAGTACCAATGATTTTTGCTGCCTGTTATTTTTCTGTTATTTTTGTTGTTAGAGGTGGAATCATGCTTCTGTGATTCACTCCTTTTGGGTTTGTTGTGAGATTAGTTTCTTGTGGGGGGTATTGGGGGTAGTTTCCATCCTTGTGGTGGAATTTTCCATCTATTATCCTTTGTAGTGCTGGATTGGTGGGATGATATTGTTTAAATTTGGTTTTGTCATGGGATACATTGGTTTCTCTTTCTATGGCAATTGAGAGTTTTGCTGGGTATTGTAGCCTCGGCTGGCATTTGTGTTCTCTTATGGTCTGTATTACATCTGTCCAAGATCTTCTGGATTTTAGAGTATCTGTTGAGAAGTCTGCTATAATTATGACTGGTCTCCCTTTATAAGTTACTTAACCTTTTCCCCTTACCATTTTCAATATTTTTTCTTTCTTCTGTGCATTTTGGTGTTTTGATTATTATGTGATGGGAGAAATTTCTTTTCTAGTCCCATCTATTTGGTGTTCTGTAGGCTTTTGTATGTTTATGAGCATCTCTTTCTTTAGGTTAGGGCAGTTTTCTCCTATAATTTTGTTGCAGATATTCACTGGCTCTTTGAATTGGGAATCTTCACTCTCTTCTATATGTAATATTCTTAGGCTCAGTCTTTTCATTGCATCCTGAACTTCTTGAATGTTTTGAGTTAGGAACTTTTTGCTTTTGTATTTTCTTTGATTGTTGTGTCAATATTTTCTATGGTATTTTCTATGGCTGTGATTCTCTCTTCTATCTCTTGTATTCTGTTGGTGATGCTTGCCTCTATGAGTCCTTATCTCTTTCCTAGGCTTTCTATCTGTATGTATGGTTGTCTCCCTTAGTGATTTCTTTATTGCTTCTATTTCCATTTTTAGAACCTGGATGGTTTCATTCAATTCCTACACGTGTTTGGTTGTGTTTCCTTGTAATTCTTTAAGGGATTTTTGTATTTCCTCTTTAAGGGTGTCTGCCTGTTTACCTGTGTTCTCCTGTATTTCTTTAAAGGAGACATTCTTTTATGTATGTACTTCTTAATGTCCTTTATCATCATCATGAGATGTGATTTTAAATCAGAATTTTGCTTTTCTTGTGTGTTGGGGTATCTAGGGCTTGCTGTGGTTTAAGAACTGGGTTCTGATGATACCAAGTAGCAGGTTTCTGTTGCTTATGTTTTTTGGCTTGTTTTTGCCATATGGTTAACTCTGGTGTTAGCTGGTCATGCTTTCTCTGAAAGTAGTTTGTCCATCCCCTGAGCCTGTGAGCCTGTGAGCTTAGGTCTGTCAGCACTCCTGAGAGACCAGCTCTCTCCAGATGGGATTTGGGTACAGAGAACTGTGGCACAGTGTAAGCTCCATGGCACATATGGAAACCAGAAGGATCCTGTCCTAGGCTGCTTTGCAGTTCCTGTGTCCTATGGGCTCCAGCCAGGTCCTACCTGGGCCAGGTATAGGAGCAGTAGTGTTGGTCTCATCTGTGATCTTAGGTGTGTTAGCACTCTAAGGAGACTGTCTCCAGGAAGATTTAGGTGTGGAGAGCTGTGGCACAGGGTTAGCTCCAGTGCACAGATGGAAACTGAAAGTTGTGCTTTTCATTTTTTTTTTTTATTTAATAAGCTTTACTGCAATATCTGAGAAGTCTTTTTTTTTTTAATCCTCAAAACTAATTTGGCTACTTCCCAGCCAAAATCCACAAGATACTTGCATTTTAGTATAGGTCTATGTCTGGGGTTCAGATGTATTTTCTCTTTCTTTTTCTTTTTCTTTCTTTCTCTTTCTTTTTCTTTTTCTTTTTTTTTTCTTTTTCAGTTTTGGATTCAGAATATTCATTTGATAACACTGAAATGGCTTGGAGAAACCAGGAAACAATTACAGGAAATACTTGCAATACTTGCAAACAATTGGAAAACTCTCTCTCTCTCTCTCTCTCTCTCTCTCTCTCTCTCTCTCATGTGTGGTGTGATCTCTCTTTCACTATCTTCCTCTCTTGTTCTCTCCCTCATTCTTATTCTCTTGACTGTCCAAGAAATTTCTTTGATGTCACCACAGGAGTAAACAATATCTAATTTGCTTTAATAATGTGCTATATTCCAGGGCAAAAAAAATAGTATGAAGCAAGCCTCTTTGTCCAACTTAGCCATACAGATGCTTTTCATTTTTAATAGTGCTTTTTTAAGTGTATGGGTGTTTTACCTGTGTACCATAGGTATGTGGTGCCCATGAAGGCTAGAAGGATGCATTTCATTTCTCATATTTAGAATTACCCCTGGTTGTAATCTGCCATGTGGATGCTGGGAACTGAACCTTTGTCCATTGGAAGAGCAATTATTGTTCTTGCCTGCTGAACCATCTCTCTAGCCCAAGTTCATCATAATTGCTACAGAATAAGTTGACTTATGGTTAATGTGTTTAAAAATATGTACTTAAAAGTCACGTTTGTCAAGTCAGGTGCAGCATTGGGTGTATGGATCACTGCTAATTGCATTCCAAAGTTAAATCTAGTGCCAGATGGACTTGGGTCTTTTCTAGATGCTCTAGAATCTCCTCTGTTGTGTGTCAAGGGGAATTCTCCCCTCCACTTACATCTCATCTCTGTGGGTTTTCTTGTCTATAATCAACTATAGAGAAGTGACTTCAGCAGGTTCCTATGGTGAAGTAAATATCTTTTTTTTACCTTTTGACAAATCTAAATATGAACCCCTAAGCATACTAAAGTTTATTTTCTTAACAGTTTTCCAAACAATAATGTGATATCTGTCAATCTCTAAACTGACAAACTCTTAGTTCTCTTTAAAGTGTCTCTATAAATTAATGAATTCACATATCCTTCATGGAATTGACATACTGAAGCTTTATAGATTATAACTATCCTTCTTTCCTTCTTGGTCAGCACATTCCATCTTTTGAAGTCTATCTGTGCTGTGAAGTAATGTAGTTGCAGGATTAATGTCCATCTTATTCTGGATGATGCAGAGTGTAAATGCTCCTTGTAGCAGAAGCACCATTCTAATGACCAGAGATACTGTCGATAATGTTTCTACCTTACTCTGACTTTGACAATTCTAAAAATTACAAACATCATCCACAGTGAGAAGAGCAGCTGGATTGTAATTTAGAAGTATAAATGGGTGTGAAGTTGAAGGAACTCAAGTTTCACTAATGTTACACCCTTCTTTCTCAGTAAAGTAATTCATGAGGCACTCAATTCTCTGTTCATCACAAACCTACTCAGAACTGAGTGTAGATTTGCTATGCAGAGATTTCCACACACTCCAAAGCTCATTCTCCAAGGAAGCTCAGTCCAAGCACATTTTATGATGAACTCATTATTGATGCAAAGGAAACTGTGCATCTTAGTAAGCAAACTGTACCAGAGTACACTGCCACTGATCCTTCTTGTGTGCCACTGAACCCAAGGCCAAGGAAATAACAGGATTCCAGAAATCACTCTGCATGCTTCTTTGTTTTCCAGAATTCAACACAGGGTATCTTTCCTTGTTTCTCATTTTTCTGGTTTTCCTTCTCTACAATCAGTTATAAAAAGTAATTTTCAAGGACCATTGTAATGGCATAAGCTCAATGACTTAAAGACAGCCAGAGTTTATAAGACATTTGTTGTCTATCATTTTATGGCGGTGGTTCTCAAACTATGCATTATGACTCCTTTGAGGACCAAATGACCCTTCACAGGGACTGCATATCAGATATTTACATTATTATTCATGATAGTAGCAAAATTATACTTTCAAGTAGCAATAGAAATAATTTTATGGTTGGGGTCAGCACAACGTGATGAACTATATTAAAGGGTCATATCATTAGGAAGTTGAGAACCACCATTTTATGGGATGTTATAGCACAAAGATAACAAAGAAAGAAACTCTAATGTTTTCCTCTTAGTCTTTCTATCTTCAATCTTTCTATCAACATCTTACAAGTAATATGAATGTATTAATTTATACTGAATAAAACAGTACCTTTGTAGTTCAGAAGTATCCACCTTAGAAACATTATCCGTGAACCTCACTGTCTTCACTCTTTTTGAAGGAATCCACAAATCACTCACTACTCTGTTCACAAAACATCTACTCAGAAGTAACAGGTGGAATATTTTTATAAATATTTTGACCCACACCAAAGCACATTCTCCTAAGGAAGGTATGTCCCTGCCTGGTTGAACATTGCACTCATTATAGATTTGTGGAAACCCCTTCATCCTAGCAGATTAAGAAGAACACAGATTTTATACCCGTTCACCTCACTCACATAGCTCTTGGCCTCTTGAGCTTGAGACCAAGGAAATTAGAAATGTTTACAGAAGTCACTAAGAATGAACATAAGAGAGACAAGTCAATTCCCCATTCATCCTTTCCCTTGCAACTTTGGGACTGTCACATTCCTTTGTCCAGAACAACCACAGTGGCACCTTTCTTCTAACAGCCTACTTGATTTGTCTTTTCCTACTCTCCCAGCAGGTCAGCATAGAGGAAAGGAAGGAAGCATTCTTGCAACAGAATGAAGCAGCATCTCTCAAACACTGCCAGGCTGAGCTGGACAAGCTCTCAGAGTCCCTGAGAGAGAGAGCATCACATGTGGCACTTTCTCTGTTCCTTGGGGCCAGTCTCTACCTAGAGGCCAGGGAGAAGACTGAGCAAGACTATGAGTACGTGCCCAGGAAGGGAGTAAAGGTGAGAGATGAGGACAAGTATGGTCCTGTAGCTATGGCACAGATAGAGCTATAACTGCTGCTCTTGGTTTCTTAGAACACAGAGGCTTCTTGAAGAGAAGGCAGAGTAAATATATCATGGTCATTCTAGTCTTTAGATACATGAACTATTGCATAATATTAAATAACTTCTAAATATTTTTTCCTCTGGGAGTGAGATTTATAGCATAAATTCAACTGAGAAAGAATGTTGATTTATGGAATAATCTATCAGTTTTTAATCACAGCATTCATATTATTACAGGAAAAACTTTCATTGTCAGGAATCCTATGATTTTAGATGACATGGGCAAATAGAGTGTGCTTATCAAATATAACCTATCAAACTTAAAGATACAGAGGCATCATGGAGATGATGATGGTAATGATGATGATGATGATGATATGATGATTATGTTAACATACTGAGAGCTCATATGCTGAATGGGAATAGTGTTGTTTTCCTAATTGGAATATCATTCTAAAACTCAGGGTTGGTATAAATTACTTAAGAGTGTCTCCATTGTACAGTTGAGGGATGCAATGAACAGAGAAGCTCACACAGACTTGCCAAGGGAGCAGGGCAGTTTCATTTAGAGTAAAATAATCACAGAGATAAGAGGAGTATACTGGTCATATCCACAGTGACCATATAAGTGAGGATATTCAAATGACCCAAGTCCCACCTTGGGACATATTGAGTGGATCTAAAAGAAGGCAGAGGCAGTGAATATGGGAATAGTTTGAGTGACCCTTTACTCTGAAGGATAGATTAAATAATGCATTCAATTGTGCTAACTCAACGCACTTTCTCACACACAATTCATATCATTTTAATCATATGCATACTTAATTGCATACTCATAAAAAGCTAAGTTTGTGTCTTCTTCATAAAATTCCAATTAAAGGACAAGGTTTGCCAGACAGCACTGAGCATGCACTAAAAGCAACTTGAGTCCAGATTGGCCTTTCTATTCAATTGGATGCATACATAGATGATAAAGTTCATTAGAACCTGTCATGGCATGATTGACTTATTGGTGAAGACACACTATTATTCACAGAGGCGTGTATGTGCAGTCAGTTCAAGAACACATGTTCAAGAACAATGTGAGGTTCATTGTTTGAATAGGAGTATGCGTGCATATTACATGCAGAAAAAGGAATCAGGCTGGCAAGGGCATCATTACAAGATGGGGAGAACCATAAACTCTAAACCAAATAAGGTCCAGGGCTCCTAGTCTATTTCCTAAGCCTACATAGGTCTCATGCATCTCTAGAATCATGAGGCTAGAGAGCTAGCAGAAGGATCTTATAGAAGATTTTATTTTTTTAATCTCAGCAAAGATAATAGACTTTGTTACAACCACAGAATTGAAGTACTCACATGGGAGCTACAACAGGATTCAAATACTGCAGACAGGGTAGTAATTTCAGGGAATGCTAACTCTTCCATCAGGAAATTATAACCATGCTATGTCAGGTTTTCTCTCCTATGGTACTCAGGCAAGTGAGGTCTTTCAGAACTTCCTGAAGTCACACATCACCATGGATAAGTTCATCTTGTAGTCAGACAAAGCTCTATGTGATGGACAGAAAACCATGACAGGTACATAGGAGCACTCAGCTATCCAATATTTCCTGTAGAGCCCCATTACTAATGAATGTGAATATTCCCCAAACAAGGATATCCCTCCTGTATCCTCTTCTAGATCTGCAAAATATGATTGGGGCTGGTGTTGCATGCCTAGCCAATCAGTGTATTTCCATCACATAGGGTGTCATTGCATTGTGATGTGAAGTTTCAGAGAGTTCATGTGGAAATCAGCCTGATCTCAGGGATAGGAGGCTTATATCTCAGTTCTGACTGTTCTTACTGTTCTTTCTTCCTTCTCTTAAACCCCTGTGGTACACCTGAGCTGACCAAGAAGGAGGAAGATGAGAAGAAACTGGAGTTAATGAGGTAGTAGCAGAAGAAGCAAGAGCAAAAGATTGAGGCCCAAATGAGAAACTTCTCAGAAAACATGGCTCAACTGCAGAAGAATATGGAGATGGAAAGAGAGAACCTTCTGAGGGATCAGGAGAGGGTTCTGAACCACAAGGTGAAGAAGATTCATGATTGGATGGAAACATGACCAACCATGGTTCCCCTGGAAGGAACAACCTGACATTGTCAAGGAAATCATGAGCCCAGAAAGAACCCCCAATAACATGTAAACATGAAAACCTCAGATCCATCCTGATCCTAGTGAAGTCGTTAATGTGATCAAGACACACCATCTTCTGTAGTGAAGTTGGAGTGAAAAAAACGATTCCTCAGGGACAACTCTTTTGTACTTTAGAGTAGCCCTATTTTACTTTACCTAAAAATATCTCAGCCCACCACTCCAAGAATTCTTAGAACAACCGTGAAGGATATCAGTTTGAAATGATCACATTAGTCAGGATATGAGTCTGAGACGCTGAATCCTGCAGTGTATGTTTCCAGAGCTGGTTGTTGCATTCTACAGAGCTAGAGCCTAATTCAAATGCAGTCTTTCTTCCATCCCAGAGTTTGACAGCTCCACTCTCAGGGGCAATGGTTAGTTACCATCATTTGTTATACAGATGGGGTTGGCTCAGCTCAGTGAAGCTGAGACTGGATGCAAGTTAAACACCCAGCCCCACCACCACCACCAATATATTGTACCTTACTCCATAGTTATCAGGTTTGTCATAGCACCAAGTCTCCTTCACCCCAGGGAGAGAATTGTAAACTCTTATCTGCCATTGCTACTCTCTCTTGAGGTAAAAGTTTGAGGTTTGGCAAACTTGTCAAATTCTATTTCTTATGATAGAAGCATGTACATGTGTGCTCAGCTGCTGAAGCTGTCATTATGAAATACAAATAATGTATATTCTGAAAAATGAACTGTCTGTTTTTGTTAGGTTCTAAAAGAACTACTTTTTGAAGGAGTTGAGGAGAAATATGATGATTTAAGGCGAGAAATAAAGCTAACAGATGAAGAGTTTGAAGTCAGGAAACACAATTCAAATCAGAATATTCTGGAGATTCCTGGCAACATACTTGCTGAAGTACTTCCTGTGGTGTGTAATGTAGGGATACAGATTCTTAGCTCGTATATAGTAGGATGAGGCATCCAGTAAAGTACAGTTAGAAGGCTTCATATATGGTAGTGATACTGTAGTGTGCCTGTCATCCTGGATTCATTCAACTGCAGTTTAAAATTAGAGAATTATGAAAGAATGTCAGAGACCAACAGCTCTTGCACCAAAAAATAGAGAAGCAACTAGAGTTTTATTAGATAAATAGGAATCATTCATGAAAATGAGTTTACTGAGGCACAGAGGCAAATGCTCCACCCATAAATTCCCATCATCCTTATTGCCTATACATGAGCTGAAGAAATACAATAAGAAACAAGCCAAAGTGGTGACAAAAGTTCACAAGATCTCTACCTTGCAAAAAAGAACTACAAGTGACTAAGGAATGCTGAGATCAATAGAAATAATATTCCCCAGGGAAGAACACACCAGTTGGCTATTCCAGAACCTAATGTTCAGCATTAAAAACATATATACAAGTAACACTATACAAGCCAATTATCTTGTACTCATTAATATATATGCATATAGACATACATAAGTGTGTGTTAAAACAATTTAAAAAGAGACTGTAAATTTGAAAGAGAGCAAGTAGGGGTATATTGAGAGAATTTAGAGGCAGAGAATAAAGGGGAGAAATGTTGCAATTACATTGTAATCTCAAAATTTTTAACAATGTTAAGAGAAGTGAATGTTTGCAATACCTATTTCAATCCTATGTGTTACTTACAACAAGCTTTTTTGAGAAGAGACTAACCAACCATATTTTAATAGGTATAAATATGTGGAAATATGTATTTTGATTAAATAAAAGCCTGCAAAATATAAGTGTCGGATGTTTTATTTGTATTATAATCAAGGAAGGAGCATATTAGCACATCATGAGTTGGGTACAGCTTGCTGGAGTTGACCACCTCATTTTTGGTGGTAAGGAGGGATATTTTGGAATTATATATCAAAAATTAATATGCATGTAGCTCTAACCTGTAGAATCCATACCTAGGAATTTAGCACATAGGTCATTTACCCAGGTGAAATAACATTTTTAGTGATAGATGTGGCAAAGGATTATTGCCTTGTCAAAATTCTGGGATAACTTTAATACTCCCCTCTTAGTTTTTTGTGGTGAATATGAATGGAAAGGGATACTCTACATCCACCCAAAACATTGTGCTAATGTAAGAGTGTTCAAGATTTACTGTACTTGAGAAAAGATACACAGTTTAAAATTGCTTAACTGACTTAAAATAGCGATGAGGATTTGAATATATTATTATCAATGCACAGTAAAATAGAAAATAATCTTGAAATCATGACGACCACAGAAGTGGACATGGCTAGCTGAGGAAGGATAAAGGAGAGCTACTAACACTGTGCTAGCTATTCTTTCATTTTTGCACTGCTCTTGAATTTAATGTCCATTCAAATATTTTAAAAATGGCAAACATTGAAAATGCAGACACATGGAATGTTACATCCACAGCAGGACAGAAGTTATGGCAAGATGACTAGAAAGAGCTTGAATCAGCCCTCCAGGAGACAGAAGGGGGTACTGCTCATCTTTGTTTATTGTCTTTCAGGCCTCTCAATAAGGATCTGAAATTCCAATTCCTTATTTTCTAATATATGGCACCCTATGATATTGACTGCAATGATCTTTAAATCCACACAACACCATTTATAAAGATAATGAATAGCAAGAGATGTTATTATCTTTCTTGTCAACATAGTAATTTGAGAAGTTTTTCATCCATTTGCCTAAGAATTTCATGAATTCATTGCATTTAATACCTGATAGTACTCCATTGTGTAAATGTACCATATTTTCTGTATCCATTTCTCTGTTGAGGGATGTCTGGGTTATTTCCAGCTTCTACATGTTATAAATAAAGCAGCTATGAACATAGAAGAGCATGTGTCCTTATTACATATTGGAGCACATTCTGGATACATGCCCATGAGTGTTGTAACAGGATCCTCAGGTAGTGCTATGTCCAGTTTTCTGAGGAACTGCCAAACTGATTTCCAGAGTGGTTGTATCAGCTTACAATCCCACTAATTGTAGGATGTGGAGGAAGGTTCCTCTTTCTCCACATCCATGCCAGCCTCTGCTGTCACCTGAGTTTTTGATCTTAGACATTCTGACTGGTGTGAGGTGGAATCTGGGGGTTGTTTTGATTTGCATTTCCCTGATAACTAAGAATTCTAAACATTTCATTAGGTGCTTCTCAGTCATTTGGTATTCCTTGGTTGAGAATTCTTTGTTTAGCTCTGTTCCCCAGTTTTAATAGGGTTGTTTGTTTCTCTGGAGTCTAACTTCTCAAGCACTTTGTATATATTGGATACTAGCCCGCTATAGGATACATGATTGTATAAGATCTTTTCCCAGTCTGTTGGTTGCAATTTGTCCTATTGACAGTATCCTTTGCCTTACATTAGCTTTGCAATTTTATGAGGTACCAGTTGTCAATTCCTGATCTTAGAACATAAGTTATTGGTGTTTTGTTCAGGAAATTTTCCCCTGTACCCATGTGATCAAGGCTCTTTCTATTCTATTAATTTCAGTGTATCTGGTTTTATATGGATGTCCTTGGTCCACTTGGACTTGAGCTTTGTACAAGTTGGTAAGAATCGATCAATTTGCATTCTTCTACATGCTAACCACCAGTTAAAACAGCACAATATGTTGAAAAGGCTTTTTTTTCCACTGGGTGGTTTTAGCTCCTTTGTCAAAGATCAAGTCACCATAGGGGTGTGGGTTCATTTCTGGGTCTTCAAGTCTACTCCATTGATCTACCTGCCTGCCATTGTATCAATACCATGCAGATTTTATCTTGATTACTCTGTAGTATAGCTTCAGATCAGGGATGGTGATTCCCCCAGAAGTTCTTTTGTTGTTGAGAATAGTTTTTGCTGTCCTGGGTTTTTTGTTATTCCAGATGAGTTTTCAAATTGCTCTTTCTAACTCAATGAAGAATTGAGTTAGAATTTTGATGGGGATTGCATTGAATCTGTAGATTGCTTTCAGCAAGATGGCCATTTTTACTTTATTAATCCTGCCAATCTATGAGCATGGGAGATCATTCCATCTTCTGAGATCTTCTTTGATTTCTATCATCACAGACTTGAAGTTTGGTTCATACACATATTTATCCACTTAGTTAGAGTCACACCAAGGTATTTTATAATACTGTGACTATTGTAAAGGATGATCTTTCCCAAATTTCTTTCTCAGCCTGTTTATCCTTTGAGTAGAGGTAGGCCACTGATTTGTTTGAGTTAATCTTCGATCCAGTCACTATGCTAAAGTCGGTTAACAGGTTTAGTAGTTCTCTGGTGGAATTTTTATGGTCACTTGAGTATAGTATCATATCATCTGCAAATAGTGATATTTTTACTTCTTCCTTTCCAATTTGTATCCCTTTGACCTCCTTTTGTTATATAATTGCTATGGCTAGGACATTGAGTACTATATTGAATAGGTAGGGAGGGAGTGGGCAGCCTTGTCTAGTCCCTGATTTTAGTGGGATTGCTTCAATTTCTCTCCATTTAGTTTGATGTTGACTACTGGTTTGCTGTATATTGTTTTTATTATATTTATATATGGGCCTTGAATTCCTGATCTTTCCAAGACTTTTTATCATGAAAGGATGATGGATTTTGTCAAATGCTTTCTCAGCATCTAATGAAATGATCATTTGGTTTTTTTCTTTGAGTGTGTTTATAGAGTTGATTAGGTTGATGGATTTCCTTATATTTAACCAACCCTGCATCCCTGGGATGAAGCCTACTTGTTCATGATGGATGATCATTTTGATGTGTTCTTGGATTTGGTTTGTAAGATTTTTTTTTTTGGTTTGTAAGAATTTTATTGAGGATTTTTGCATGGATATTCATAAAGGAAGTTGGACTGAAGTTCTTTGTTGGGTCTATGTATGGTTTAAGTATCACAGTTATTATGGCTTCATAGAACAAACTGGGTAGTGTTTCTTCTGTTTCTATTTTGTTGAATACTTTGAAGAGTATTGGTATTAGGTCTTCTTTGAAGGTCTGATAGAATTCTCCAATAAAACCACCTGGTCTTGCTTTTTTTATTTTTTGGTTTGTAGACTTTTTTTTTTTTGTTTTGTTTTCGAGACAGGGTTTCTCTGTAGCTCTGGCTGTCCTGGAATTCACTTTGTAGACCAGGCTGGCCTCAAACTCAGAGATCCACCTGCCTCTGCCTCCCAAGTGCTGGGATTAAAGGCGTGTGCCACCACTGCCCGGCTGGTTTGTACACTATTAATGAATGCTTCTGTTTCATTAGGGGCTATGGGTCTGTTTAGATCATTTATCTGACCCTGATTTAACTTTGTTACCTGGTATCTGTCTAGAAAATTGTCCATTTCATCAAGATTTTCCAGTTTTGTTGAGTATAGGCTTTTGTAGTGGGATCTGGTTTTTGTTTTGTTTTGTTTTGTTTTAGATTTACTTGGTTTCTGTTGTTGTGTATCTCTTTTCATTTCTGTTTTTTTTTTTAATATGGATATTGGTTCTGTGCCCTCTGGTTAGCCTTGCTACAGGTTTATGCATCTTGTTGAATTTGTCAAAGAATCAGTTCCTGGTTTGGTTGATTCTTTGTATAGTTTTTTGTTTCTACTTGGTTGATTTCAGCCCTGAGTTTGATTATTTCCTGTTGTTTACTACTTTTGGATGCATTTGCTTCATTTTGTTCTAGAGCTTTCACATGTGCTATCAAGCTCCTAGTGAATGCTCTTTCTAGTTTCTTTTTGGAGGCACTCAGAGCTATGAGTTTTCCTCTTAGCATTGTGTCCCATAAGTTTGGGTATGTTGCTCCATCATTTTCATTAAATTCTAAATATTCTTTAATTTCTTTCTTCCTTGACATAGTTATTGTTAGCCGGATTATTCAGTTTCCACCTGTATGTAGGCTTTCTGTTGTTCTTGTTGTTACTGAAGGCCAGTTTTATTCAGTGATGATCTGATAGGATGCATGGGATCATTTCAATCTTCTTATATCTGTTGAGGCCATTTTTGTGACCAATCATGTGGTCAGTTTTGGAGAAGATACCATGAGATGCTGAGAAATAAGTATATTCTTTTCTTTTAGGATGAAATGTTCTATGGATATCTGTTAAATACATTTGGTCCATATCTGTTACTTTCACTGTGTCTCTGTTTAGTTTCTGTTCACATGATCTGTCCATTGATGAGAGTTGGATGTTGAAGTTACCCACAATTATTGTGTGAAGTACCGTGTGTGCTTTGAGCTTTAGTAAAATTTCTTTTATGAATGTGGGTGCCCTTGCATTTGGAGCAAAGATGTTCAGTATTGAGAGTTCTTCTTGGTAGATTTTTCTTTCGATGAGTATGAAGTATCCTTCGTTATCTGATTTGATAACTTTTGGTTGAAAGTCAATTTTCTTTGATATTAGAATTACTACTCCAGCTTGTTTCTTGGGACCATTTTCTTGGAAAATCATTTTGCAGCATTTAACTCTGAGGTAGTTTCTGTCTTTGTCACTGAAATGGGTTTCCTGTATACAGCAAAATGTTGGGTCCTGCTTACATATGCAGTCTGCTTGTCTTTATCTTTTTCTGAGGAATTGAGTCCATTGATGTTGAGATATGTTAAGGAAAAGTCATTGTTGCTTCCTCTTATTTTTGTTGTTAGAGTTGGAATTATGTTTGTGTGGCTATCTTCTTTCTGGTTTGTTGAATGAAGATTACTTTCTTGCTTTTCCTAGGGTGTAGTTTCCCTCCTTGTGTTGGTGTTTTCCATCTATTATTCTTTGTAGGGCTGAATTTGTAGAAAGCTATTGTGTAAATTTGGTTTTGTCGTTGAATATCATGTTTTCTCCATCGATGGCAGTTGAGAGTTGTGCTGGGTATAGTAGCCTGAGCTGACAATTTTTTTTTCTCTTAGGGTCTGTATGAAATTTTCTCAGGATTGTGTAGCTTTCATAGTTTCTGGTGAGAAGTCTGTCGTAATTCTGATAGGTCTGTCTTAAATGTTATATGACTTTTTTCCCTTACTGCTTTTAATATTCTTTCTTTGTTTTGTGCATTTGTTGTTTTGACTATCATGTGATAGGATTCATTTCTTTTCTAGTCTTTTCTATAGGCTTCTTATATATTTATGGGCATTCCTTTCTTTAGTTTAGGGAAGTTTTCTTCTATAATTTTGTTGAAGATATTTACTGGGCCTCTAATTTGGGAATCTTCACTCTTTTCTGTACCTATTATCCTTAGGTTCAATCTTCTCTTTGTGTCCTGGATTTCCTGGATGCTTTGGGTTAGGAGCATTTTTGCATTTTACATTTCTCTTCTCTGTTATATCAGTGTTTTCTATGGTATCTTTTGCACATGAGATTCTCTGTTCTATCTCTTGTATTCTGTTGGTGATGCTTACATCTACGACTCCGGATCTCTTTCCTAGGTTTTCTATCTACAGGATTGTCTCCCTTTTTTGATTTCTTTATTGTTTCTTTTCCATATTTAGATCCTGGATGGTTTTGTTCAATTCCTTTACCTGTTTGATTGTGTTTTCCTCTAATTCTTTAAGGGATTTTTGTGTTTCCTCTTTAAGGGCTTCTACCTGTTTACCTGTGTTCTTCTTTCTTTTTTTATCGAATATCATCTTCATTTAGATTGCCAATTTCCTGATATCCTCCCTCACCTAAGACCCCCCCAACCTCTCCCCTTCCTCCTTCCCCCTGCCTCCACATATATGCCTCTCCACCCAACACACTCCCTCACCCCCCACCCTTGGTTTCCCTTTGTTTGGGCCTCTGTTGAGCCTTTACCTGACCAAGGAGTATTCCTCCCACTGATGCCCAACAAGGCCTTCCTCTGTCACATTTTTGGCTGGAACCACATGTGCCCCTTGGTTGATGGTTCAGTCTCTGGGAGTCTTGGGGCATCTGGTGGTCAAAATCATTGTTCTTCCCATGGGGCTGTAAACCCCTTCAGCTCCTCTGGACCATCCTCCAGCTCCTCCATTGGTGACACTATGCTCAGTCCAATAGTAGGTTGTTAGTATCTGCCTCTGTATTTGTAAGACTCTGGCAGGGCCCCTCCAGAGACAACCATCATGCTCCTTTTGGTATACACTTCTTGTCATCCATAGTAGTGTCAGGGTTTGTTGACTGTTTATAGGGTGAATCCCCAGGTAGGGCAGTCTCGAGGCAACCCAATCACAAAAAGAACACACATGGTATGCACTCACCAATAAGCAGATGTTAGCCCAAAAGCTCAAAATAAACAAGTTACAATTTACCAAGCTCAAGAAGAAGGACTTCCTTTGCTTCCTCTAAGAAAGGGAACAAAATCGTCACAGAAGCAATAAGGGAGACAATGTGTGGAGCAGAGACTGAAGTAAAGACCATCCTTATTTCTTTAAGGTTGTTATTTATGTCCTTATTAAAGTCCTCTGTCATCATCATTAGATGTGATTTTAAATCAAAGTCTTGCTTTTCTACTGTCTTTGGATATCCAGAGCTTGCTATGGTGGAAGAACTGGGTTCCAATGATGTCAAGTAGCCTTGGTTTCTGTTGCTTATGTCCTTGCCTTTGCCTCTTGACATCTGGATATCTCTGGTGTTAGCTGGTCTTGCTGTCTCTTGCCTTGTCCCTCTTGCAAGCCTGTGTGTCAACACTGATGGAAGGTCAGTTCTCTCCTGGAAGAATTTGGGTATGGACAGCTGTGGCACAGGGTCAGCTCTGGGGCACAGATGAAAACCAGAAGGATCTGGTCCCCAGCTTTTCCTTGGTTCCTGTATTCTGATGGCTCTGTGCAGGTCCTTCTTGGGCCAGGTATTTAAGCAGAGGTGGTGATCTTACCTGTGCCCACAGGTGTGCCAGCACTCCTGGGAGACCAGATAGAAACTAGAAGGATCGCATTTCTCTAATTTTGTTTACTGGTTTAGTAGCACCTAAAAATATCTTTTAGCCATATTCTTGCCTATAGTTTGACTCTACAGTTAAAGATCTTTAAACCGGAAGGTTATGACTCGGTCACCTATCTCTACTTCTCTGAAGCTTTATAAGATGTAGTTACCACTATGGATAAACTAAGGCTTTTACTTTGCTGGCGTTAGAAATTTCTTCCTTGTGACTCAATATGATTGATAAGGCTGAGAGTCATAATTTTTTAGTTGTATTAACTGTGACCTTCTAGACTAATTTTCTTGTTGTTAGATGTTTTCTAACAACAAGAAAAGTTGTTATTTCTTTAACAACTTCATTGTTAAAAGTAACTTTACTTCTCCAGGGGAAAGGATGAGACAAGGGCTGTACCCAAGCTTTATGAATATATATATATATATATATATATATATATATATATATGAATATATTATTCTCTAGCTTCAGCTGCCTCTGCTGGCCTGCATTTCACTCACTGCACTGGCTCCTAACTGACTCTATAGAATTCAACTCCACTCACTTGAACTCACTGAACTCCATAACATTGTATGAGCTCAACTGAACTGGACTCACTGAGCTGCCTTCATTACTGACTCACTCCATGCTGCTCTTAAATCATCTCTTTTTCCTGTCCATTTTGTGAGAGTTGGGTTTAACCTACCTCTGCCTCATTTTGTCAAGTATTTCTTTGATGTATCACTTCACCCCTCTATTAGATGCCACTTTCAAACATGACTGCTGCTTTGTTCTAAAAACGAACATTACCTACATTGTTTGGGATTGAAGCTGTACTACAGGTATGTCTGCATTCAGGTCAGATCATACAAACCCACGTCTTCAGATGTGATCCTTTACCTGAGCAGCCATGTGGCTGGATTAAAATTTCTCTACAATTTCTTTTCTTTTTTCATTCATAATTTTCTTCCTTGGAGTTCTCTATTAATTGTTTATTTTGTCTCCCTAACCAAAAGGGGGTGGGTATGCTCAGATCAGGTAGGATTTGCAGGCATTTTGAAATGGGATTGATGTATTTTGTTTCTAGAAATGACACAGCCTTTAGAAAACCCAAAGCAGAAGTATACTCTTCAGCTAAGGGAGCCCTAGAAAGCTGACACACTGTGGTAAAAATGCTCACCTTAATTATTTTCAGTATCATCTGCTTAGTAAGCTTTCTTATTATCCAGATCAAAAAGTCAACAGTATCAGAAGTCTCACAACATTTTTTCCTTTTCTATTTAAAGCTTGAAATAATTAGTATTAGATTAAAATACTGCAGGGTTGTTACAATTGTAAAACCAGAGTAAGTAAATCCCTAAGCTTACTGTTTTTACAGTGTACATATTCAACTTGGGTAATGGGTTTCTTTTGGTTTAGACAACCCCTGGACCGAAATCTAACATAGTGGGAAAATGTTGTACTCTGCTGAGGACCACAACAAGGGAACACAGGTCATGACTATGAGATCTCTCATCCCACAAGTCCTGCCTCCAGAACTGTGGGAAGGAACTTGTATTGAGAGTTCAGATTCAAAGAGTAAAATTCCTGTGTAAAAAGAGACAATAAATTATGACTTTCCAACATGATCTCATCTGTACGTTCAATGACTATATACTGAGCACTGATGTGGACTGGACACAACTGAAGGGTAGTTGGATGTAACCACAATCAGAAAAGTCATAATTCTTGTGCTGTTCAGTTTTGCTTTTTAGAAAAAAAGACATTAAATATTTGTACAGAATATTTTAATTTCTGCTAAGCACTATAAAGGAGAAGGAGATAATATCATGAGTAGGTATAGAGAGGAGACCTTATTTGGACAGAAATACTTCCCCAAGAGATGTAGAATTAAGATAAACTTTTAAGAAATACAGATAACACATGATAAAAAAAAGAGTTCTAGGGAGAAGGATTTTGTGTGAAAATTTAGACTGACACCGTGTATGGGATGGTTAATTCTGGATGCAGGTCTGTGGTCAATTAGAGATAGACTGCGGTTAGAAAGGGGCAGCAGGGGGCAGACTGTGTAAGAAACTGCAAGACAGGCTTTTATGCTGAGGAGTAGGAAGTGTTTATAATTATTGAGCAAGTGATACAATTGTTCAGTGTGTGTGTGTGTGTGTGTGTGTGTGTGTGTGTGTGTGTGTTAAAAGCCACTGTATCTCTAGCAGAGAATACATTGAAACAGTTCAAACGGTGATTAGCATTTATAACAAGCCCTGGCAGCAGGCCTATCTACATTCTACATGTAGTCTGATCCCACGAAGACTTTAAACAAACAAGGGCTGTGTGATAAGAGAGGGTGGTTCTGGAATCTGGCCCATGAGGTTTTGCTCTCCAAACTGAGCACACTTCCAGGTGTTGTGTTTTAAAGCAGCTTTGGCAGGAGTGTTCTCCAGGCAGAAAGGTGAGCTCAGCAGCCAAAGCACAGCTCTGTGTGTCAGCACTTCCTGAAATAAAAGTTTGGAATCTGAGAGCAACCGAACCTCTGTTGTAACTTGGGCATTTCTAAGAAATCAGCTGCTTTTCTCAAGTAGCAAAATGGAAATGTGATTTAAAAAATTAACATAAAGAGACAGTCAACTACAAAATTAAATTTCAAGGGCAATTAAGCCATTTATCTTTGTGGTGTTCTTTTCTATCTTGTATATGTGTTTGATCTCTCACTCTCTCTCTCTGTCTCTATCTCTCTCTGTCTCTGTGCATCTCTGTCTCTCTCCTCCTCTCCCCAGTGTGTATATGCATGCTCATGTGTGTAATATGTAGCCACACGTGGCCACACTTACATGGGGTGGGTTGCTTTTTACTTTAAGACAGGGTTCCTCTTTTGTTGTTCTCTGTTTTATAACATATGCTAGTGGCCCCACAATTTTCTGAGGATTGTCTTATCTGCTTCCTAGTGTTGCATTAAGAGAGCTGGAGTTACAGATGCACACTACAGCATATAGCTTTTATGTGAGATCTAGGGATTCGAACTCAGGGCCTCATGATTACACAGCAAACACTTCACTTACTGAGCCAAGACTCCAGACTCCAGGGTCCTTTTGAATACTGATTTTAGATATATTTATCTCCTGGGAACCTCTGTAGTTCGTAATTAAGAAATGCCTCATGGTATGGATACTGTTGCTGGCTGTGAACTTGGCCAAAGACTTGGAACCAACACTGTCTGCCATAGAGCTTCCAAATTCAGGGTACTATTTCCAATTATTGCTATTCTCATACAGCATCCCCACTGCCTGACATGGAATAGCTGCTGGAAAGACAGCATAAAAAGACAAAAGCAGTAGTTCATTATTTTAAAACATGACCCAACAATTCTTGATAAAGAGTACTGTACTCATGTTTACAAAAACTCTTGACATACCTGTAAGCACATGGGAAGGGTGACAGAAGATTGTAAATACTGGAAGAAATGTAAACAGCCAAAGTCACATGAGAGTGTATTTTCTTGTTCTGCAAAGCACCATAAGGCAGGGAAAGAAGGGTGGGAGAATAGGCCAAAGGGGAGAGTGTAGCTAGGCAGAGGGGGTGGAGAGCAGAGGACAGAGAGCCCAAGGGCTCACTCAGAGGGGACAGTGAAGGTCTTATGAAGAAGCTTCCTTCCAGACCATCAATGGAACTCCTGCGCTCACGTGCATATGACTTTTGGAGACTTCTATTTGGAAGTAGTGGTTCCATGCAGTGCTCAGACAACTCTGTCTCAGGTTGAGTCACTGTGCCCAAGCCAAGGGCCACAGTCATGAGGACAGAGACAGGCCTGATGATGCAGAACTCAGCCTGCACGCAGGTCTGTGTTTCTGAATCTGCCTTCGCAATCACTTAAGACACAAGAAAAAAAAGACCACTCGCTGACCTGCCTTTTCTTTCTTTCTTTATTAGATATATTCTTTATTTACATTTCATTTCCCTTTTCCTGGTTCCCCACACCCCAAAAGTACCCTATGCCTTTTTCCCTCCGCCCTTTTCCCCCATCCTCCCCTTCCCATTTCCCTGTTCTGGAATTCTCTTACACTGATGCATTGGCCTTTCCAGATCCAGGGTCCTCTCCTTCCTTCTTGGACATCATTTGGTATGTGGATTGTGTCTTGGTGGTGCAAGATTCTAGGCTAATATCCACTTATCAGTGAGTGCATACCATGGGTATTCTTTTGAGACTGGGATACCTCACTTAGTATGATGTTCTCCAGCTCCATCCATTTGTCTAAGAATTTCATGAATTTATTGCTTCTAATGGGTCAATAGTACTCCATTGTGTATATATACCACATTTTTTTATCCATTCCTCCATTGAGGGACATCTGGGTTCTTTCCAGCTTCTGACTATTGTAAATAAGTCGGCTATGAACATAGTGGAGCAAGTATCCTTATTACATGCTAGGGAATCTTCTGTGTATATGCTCAGGAGTGGTATGTCAGGGTCCTCCAGAAGTATCATGTCCAGTTTTCTGAGGAACCGCCAGACTGCTTTCCAGAGTGGTTGTACCAGCTTGCAATCCCACCAGCAGTGGAGGAATATTACTCTTTCTCCACATCTTCGCCAACACTTGCTGTTTAGTTATTAATCTTAGCCATTTGACTGGTGTGAGGTGAAATCTCAGGGTTGTTTTGATTTGCATTTCCCTAATGACTAATGATGTTCAACATTTCTTAAGGTGCTTCTCAGCCATCTGAAGTTCTTCAGGTGAAAAGTCTTTTCACCTGTACCCCATTTTTGATAGTGTTATTTGTTTTTCATGGGTCTAACTTCTTGAGTTCTTTGTATACATTGTATATTAGCCCTCTGTCAGATGTAGGGTTGGTGAAGATCTTTTCCCAATTTGTTGGTTGCTGATTTGTCCTTTTGACAGTGTCTTTTGCCTTATAGAAACTTTGTAATTTTATGAGGTCCCATTTGTCTATTCTTGATCTTAGAGCATAAGCTATTGGTGCTCTCTGTTCAGGAACTTTTCCCCTGAGCCAATGTCCTCAAGGGTCTTCCCCAGTTTCTTTCCTGTTAGTTTCAGAGTGTCTGGTTTTATGTGGAGGTCCTTGATCCACTTGGAGTTAAACTTAGTACAAGGAGATAAGAGTGGTTCAATTCTCATTCTCCAGTTGAGCCAGCACCGTTTGTTGAAAAGGCTATCTTTTTTCCACTGGATGTTTTCAGCTCTTTTCTCAAAGATCAATTGGCCATAGATGTGTGGGTTCAATTTTGGGTCTTCAGGTCTTCAGTCCTATTCCATTGATCCACCTTCCTGTCACTGTACCAATATCATGCAGATTTTAACAGTACTGCTATGTAGTATTGCTTGAAGTCCAGGATACTGATTCCCCCCAGAAGTTCTTTTACTATTGATAATAGGTTTAGCTATCCTGGGTTTTTTGTTATTTCAGATGAATTTGAGAATTGCTCTTTCTAACTATGAAGAACTGATTTGGGATTTTGATGGGGATTGCATTGAATCTGTATATTGCTTTTGGCAAGACTGCCATTTTAACTATATTAATCCTGCCAACCCAAGAGCATGAAAGATTTTTCCTTTTTTTTTTTTTTTTTTTTGGTTTTTCGAGACAGGGTTTCTCTGTGTAGACCTGGCTGTCCTGGAACTCACTCTGTAGACCAGGCTGGCCTCGAACTCAGAAATCCGCCTGCCTCTGCCTCCCAAGTGCTGGGATTACAGGCATGCGCCACCACTGCCCAGCTTGATTTTTCCATTTTCTGAGGTCTTCTTCCATTTCCTTCTTCAGAGACCTGAAGTTCTTGTCATACAAATCTTTCACTTGTTTGCTTAGAGTCACACCAAGATACTTTATATAGTTTGTGGCTATTGTGAAGGGTATCATTTCCCTAATTTCTTTCTCAGTCTGCTTCTCCTTTGAGTATAGGAAGGCTACTGATTTGCTTGAGTTGATTTCATAACCAGCCACTTTGCTGAAGTTATTTATCAGCTGTAGGAGTTCTCTGGTTTTTTAGGTCACTTATGTATATTATCATATCATCTGCAAATAGTGATGGTTTGACTTCTTCCTGTCAAATTTGTATCCCTTTGACGTCCTTATGCTGTCGAATTGCTCTAGCTAGAACCTCAAGTACTATATTGAAAAGATATGGTGAGTGTGGGCAGCCTTGTCTAGTCCCTGATTTTAGTGGAATTGCTTCAAGTTTCTCTCCATTTAGTTTGATGTTGGCTACTGGTTTGCTGTATATTGATTTTTACTGTGTTTAGGTATGGGCCTTGAATTCCTGATCTTTCCAAGATTTTTACCATGAAGAGGTGTTGGATTTTGTCAAATGATTTCTGGGCATCTAATAAAATGATCATTTTTTTCTTTGGGTTTGTTTATATAGTGGATTACATTAATGGATTCCCAAATATTGAACCCTGGAATGAAGCCTACTTGATCTTGATGGATGATCAAAATGATGTGTTCTTGGATTTGGTTTTTGAGAATTTTATTGAGTATTTTTGCAATGATATTTATAAGGGAAATTGGACTGAAGTTCTCCCTTGTTGGGTCTTCATGTGGTTTAGGTATCACAGTAATTGTGGCTTCATAGAACAAATTGGGTAGTGTTCCTTCTGTTTCTATGTGGTGTAACAGTTTAAAGAGTATAGGAATTAGGTCTTCTTTGAAGGTCTAACAGAACTCTGCAGTAAACCAATCTGGTCCTGGGCTGTCTTTGTTACTGTGGTTGTTTTCTTGTATGCAGCAAAATGTTGGGTCCTGTTTACTTATCCAGTCTGTTAGTCTCTATCTTTTTATTGGGGAATTGAGTCCATTGATATTAAGAGATATTAAAGAATAGTGATTGTTGGTTCCTGTTACTTTTGTTGTGAGAGGTGCAATTATGTTTCTGTGGCTATCTTCTTTTTGTCTTACTAAAGGAAGATTATTTTCTTGCTTTTTCTAGGGTGTAGTTTCCCTCCTTGTGTTGGAGTGTTTCATCTATTATCCTTTGTAGGGCTGGATTTATGGAAGGGTATTTTGTAAATTTGGTTCATCATGGTTTCTCCATCTATGGCAATTGAGAGTTTGCTGGGTATAGTAGCCTGGACTGGCATCAGTGTTCTCTTAGGGTCTGCATGACTTCTTCCCAGGTTCTTCTGTGTTTTATAGTCTCTGGCAAGAAATCTGGTGTAATTCTGATAGGTCTGCCTTTATTTTTTACTTTACATTTTTCCCTGACTGCTTTTAATATTATTTCTTTGTTTTGAACATTTGGTTTTATTATTATGTGATAAGAAGACATTTCTTTTCTGATCCAATCTATTTGTAGTTCTGTAGGCTTCTTGTATGTCCACAGGTAATTCTTTCTATAGGTTAGAGAAGTTTTCTTCTATAATTTTGCTGAGGATATTTACTAACCCTTTAAGTCGGGAGACTTTCCTCTCTTAAATACCTATTATCCTTAGGAAAAGCAAGTTCACAAATTAAGGACATGGAATGGAGAATTTGAGTTGTTCAAAAGTGTGTGTGTGTGTGTGTGTGTGTGTGTGTGTGTGTGTGTGTATGTATATGTGTGACTGTATGAGTGAATGAGTATGTATGCATGTGCACATATGTGTAAATGTGTGCAAAAGCTCACAATCAAGAAAAAGGTTCCAAGTATGAAAATTAATTGACTCTCATTTTTCTATAACAGCCTTAACCAATATATATATGAAAATTCCTTTATTATTAGATATTTGCTTTATTTACATTCCAAGCATTATACCCTTTACTTGTTTCTCCTCTGAAAACTCCCTATTCCTTCATAATCGAAATAAATTTAAAAGTTCAGCCCATGTACCTACTTTGAGTATTCAATACCTATCCATGTAAGACTGGTACCAATAATAATGGAAATCATAGGCATCCAGAGGTAGATTTCCTGACACCTGACATCTGTGTTATCATAGAGTCTACAGGGGGTCCTGATAGAGGGCCTAAGTGGTAAAACAGGATTCCCAGGAAGTTAGAGGTGACCATCCTCAGTTTTATTGATCAGCACAGAAAGGGTTGTTAGTAGATGCAACCCATTTCTTAAGGCAGTCTGTCTCACTTCAGGCAAAGAATTCCAGGAAGAGGAGACTGCTGTAGAAAATGAAGGCCCGGAGTGCCACACTTTCCTCATTCCAGGCACTTCACCTCACACCTACCTTTTGCCCCAGAAGCCTCCTCAGTTTCCCTTTGCAGAGATGCTGCATCTCGCTGTGCATCCTAATAAAAAGAATCCTGTCTGGTCTCCTTCTACTCTCTGCCACTTTGAGCTAATTCTACATTAACCCGAAATTGTAGACATTCTGGTACATGGGGTCCATTTGTAAAGGATGTTCACAAATTAAAGCATTTACTGTACAAGATAGACCACCACAGTATCAACAGCAAAATGTTCTTCCAAAGAACATCTGAACATAATAACTGAAAATGTAATGAATTAAAGAACAATAAAGGACAAAATGAACAAGAAAGATGATTATGATTGTATGTGTGCTGGGAGCCAGCCCCAGCAAAGGTGTTTCTTCTTGGTCCTTCTTGAGGCAGCGGAGGGGGGAAGAGCGTCGGCGGGGGTAAGACTTTGTCTTACAGAAAGTTTAGGGTTGCTGTATAATAAAAGGTTTACTTATCTAAATCTAAGTTACTAGGCTAACATAGCTGACCTGCCTTCTGTGTTCCTCTGGAGCCAGAGACTGCAGTCTCAGGCATTTAACACCTCATCCTAAAACAGCAGGAGATTAAGTAAAGGGTTAATTGCTAGAGCCTTTTCCCTATTGTCCAGATGCCTCTTGCTTGTCAGTCTAGGGGGGAAGTTAGGAGCAATAAACTTCTAATGAACCTGGAGAAGAGAATAACACTTGTAGACAGGAAAATTTCTACATACGTGAATATGCATAATCTCACATAAATTCACACATACATCTTCATACATAGATTCACACATACATCTTTCACGCAGTCAGCTGGGCCCAGCTTGCATGCATTCTCACAATTTCATACTTACACACATACATGCATACATTCCCACAATTGCATACTTACACACACATCCATACTTACATATGCATATGGAGCAAAGACCAAGCACCGGTGCAGAAAGAACTCACTCATTCTGGATAAAAGATGGACTACAATATTTATTGCATGGAGAAAGAAAAAGCTTCCATCCTTTCAATGCTAAATGAATTAAATCCATGTTTGTAAGAAAAAGACTTTGTTTCTCTTAATAAGACTAAGCCTGCTTTGTCCTTACCATGGGACCTGTCCTTTCCAATGGTAAGGAGAAGCCTGCTTGCTCCTTCTACTCTCTGCAACATCTTCTTTTTTCCTCTTTCTCTCTGCCTCCTGCACATTGTTATTCTCTTAGTTAGTTTATGTTACCTATAGTTTCTAAGTTATTCCACTCTGCATTATCCTTCTAATCTTGTTCTCTTCTGACTAAAAAACTTCTCCTCAGTTCAGTTCTCCTCTCAGCTCTGTCCCTCTCATTCAATTCTTCTGGTCTGACTTCTCTTTGTCCTCAGCCCTTAAACGTCTTTCAGAATGCATGATCACATGTTACAAAGTTCATCATAAGTTCACACAGAAAACCAAGTCCTACATTGAAATAGAAGCTTACAACAGAGAATGTTTACATGCATATCCATTAGGAGTAATTATCTAGCTATCACTTGTCTTCTCTACAGGTTCGTAGAAAGTTTAAAACCATAACTAAGTTATAAGTGACGTTTTGTATAGAAAAACCCAGTCAATATTTTACCTTCTGTCCTAACACCTATAATAAATCCTAGTTCCCTTTTTATGACCTTTAGTTAATTGTTTTACAACCTCTTGAAATGTGCTCTGAGTAGGAGAAAGTCTGGTTGCCATCTAAGAGCAATTAACTTGTGACACTTGGGAGACTGGCAGAGTTCTCATTGCAGTTTGGCTATAGGAGGGATCTAGTAGCAGTCCCATTAGAAAAGAGCTTAGTAATCACAGATATAATTTTAGGAATTCTTATAGGATCATCATTAAAACTAAAGTCATCTATTTGTCTACATAGCATCACTATAAGACATCTTCATGGATCTGCAAGGATCTGCTCCAAAGGAATGTGCTATTACTATTGATTATTATAAATGTATAATAATAATAACAACAGGAAAAGCATATAAATAGCAGGAAATCTTTCCTAAAATTAGTCCCCACAGCCTTGCTGAATGGGGGCTCACCTGTCGCAGATTATATAATAATCCGAGGCAGGCATTTCAGGATGAACATCTGCTAGTATATTAGCTTGTCCCATTATGGCTCCTGACATATGTGAAAGAGGATTCATAGAAAGATGTACATGGAAAAAAACAGTGATAGAAGAAAAAAGAGGTCATCTTCAGTAAAATGTGCCTTTTAAAACTGCTGAGTATAAAACCTTATAAAATAGGAATGGGAATTCCGACTATCATGTCTCACCAGGACTGGGAATTCTAGTGCAGACCTAGGTGAATGCCATCAGCGGTGGGACCGTTCCTTGTCTGCAGAATGCAGTGACAACCCTTGCCCAGCTTACGAACTCAGCAGCTGTGCAGAAGGCAGTTGACAACTACAGTGAGCAGATGGCCCAGAGAGTGAAGCTCCCCACAGACACGCTCCAGAAGCAGCTTCTGGCGATGTGCCTTAACACTTATCCTTACTGGTCCCTGCCCTTCCTCTCATGTGACTTTGATCTAGCATTTTGATCTCATGCTCTGTCCTACTTATCATTGAAAGAACCAGAGTTCATAGGCTTAACACAGGGAAGCAGAAGAACTTGAAGTGTTAAAAAGTGGCACTTGAGTTTCATCAGCAGTCACAACCAATGCGCATCTATTGGGTCAGGCTGCTGAGATGCAGCACAAGGCATGTGCCTCTTTTTTCACCAAGTTAAAGCAATTAGTCAAATAGGCTTAGCTTTCACATAAAGGCTCTAAGACCTCCTTCGATATTCAAATATAAAGGCTCTATTTTATCATTCCTTGTTTCAAATTCCTTTGGAATCCCTTGTCTATAATCAATCATGGAAAACTGATTTAAATGAGCAGTGTAATTAAATAAGCTCCATGTCTTAAGCGTCAACCTGACCTTACAGACAATGAGTGTCTATTATTTTATGGCAGTGATTCTTAACCTGTACATTATGTCTCCTTTGGGGCATGAGCAACTCTTTCATGGGGGCTGCATAACAGGAATCCTGCATATCAGATATTTACATCACTATTCATTATAATATCAAAATTACATTTTGAAGCAGCAATGAAAAACACATTTATGTTTGGGGATCAGCATAACATGAGGCACTGTATCAAAGGATCACAGCATTAAGAAGGTTGAGAGTCAGTGTATTATGGGTTGCTACAGTACAAAGACCCCAAGGAAAGAAACCTTGGATTCCTCTTAATTCTAATGACTGAAGACCTTGTCACTGAAAGTTTGTCTTTCAATCTTTGTATCAACATCTTAAAAATGACAAGAAAATATTAATGACATTGAAGAAAACAATTCCTTTGTTGTCCAGAAGTATCTACCTTATGTTTGGTCTTCTCATGGTGTCTAGATTTCCTGGTTGTTTGGGGTCAGACTTTTGCATTTTGCATTTTCTTTGACTGCCATGTAAATGTTTTCTATGGTATCTTCTGCACCTGAGATTTTCTCTTCTATCTCTTTTATTCTATTGGTGATGCTTTTACACATGTATTCATTTATATATTGGTATTAGCCATTAAATAAATGACAGCCAATCTTCAATCCATTCACGCAGAGAGGTTAGGTATAGAGGAAGGGACTGTGGGCCATGGATCCCTAAGAGGGAAGATAGAGTAGATCTTATGAGCGGACTGGCAACCAGGGAGATCAAAAGAAGAGGACCATGTGGGGAGAGGGAATGGAGATGGGTTGAGGGAATGAGAGAGAGGAATCTGGAAGTGAAGGGCATTGTGGGTAGTATGGAAAGCGGAGCAATGGAAAGTCCCTAAAATATATGAAGGTGATCATAATGAGTTTTCCAAGTAGGAGAGGGACAAGACAAACTAGTCATCTCTTGTCGCCAAATGAAGCTACAAGTACCAGGGCTGAGCTTCATCCAATTGATTTGTTGTCCAAAGGGGTTCCACGAGAATCCCCAAACAACCCAGGCTTTTGCCAAGACAATAGGCTGGCCCCCACAAAACCACCCTCAAACATATCATACCTCATAATAGCTATGAATAGTTAAATTATGAGTTATTAATTTAGACATAAATGAAATAAAATTATGAAGTGTTATCAAAACAGGCTTTAAGGGCACAAATTGATATCACCGAATGAATTAAATACTGTAACACTTGCTAAGAACTACAGCTATGTTTTAAAATTCTTATAACTTTAAAAGGAAGGAAAAGAGATATTCACAGAGTATAAGACATTTGCCTTTTACATACAGTAGTGAAACTCACTGAAAGACATCTGTGGGAAAGGCATAAATGAGAATGTGAAATCTAAGTCCTCCTTGATGCCAAAGCTCTGAAGCCAACCTAGCCTGCAAAAGACCTTGAACATCTACCACCAATAAAAATGAACAGGGAACCCAAGTAAGCTTTAAAATGAAATAAAAATAAAGATATTTTATTTTCTTGGATACAGAAAAACTGAGGATAGCAACTTAGCACTATAAAAGCTCTGCTACACTTAGGAAATATGAAAACATGCAAGGGGGAATTTAGCTGAAGGAGCATTCCCAATTGTCTTAGCAGGAAAAGCATCATTCTGCTAGATAGGGAGGTTTATGTTACTTGTGAAATGCAGCCCCGGCAGTCTCAAGATTATATATAAAACAGCATTATATATATGTTATCTATATCTATCTATATATATATATATATATATATATATATATATATATAAACAGCATTTTAGATTGTAAATTTCTGCATTTGTCCAAACAACAGAACTTGGAAATTCTTGTCTCAGAGACATGTTCAGCTGCTCAATGTGTGAGTAGGAACTGCAGAAGCACAGAAGCTGAGGGGCGCTTCTGTTCATGGCTGGTCCCCTTTGTGCATGTGCTATTACTAATGAGTTTTCCTTACTAATCTCCAAGTGATGGAGTGATTTCTCCCCTGGCAGGCACATTATTTTTCTTATATGCTAGTTTAGTAATAAAATGCCTACCACCAAAAAAGCTCAGATTCAAGAGATCTCACTGGAGAATTGCACTAAAGACATAAAGACAAATTAAAACAAATTCTTCATGAACTTCACAGAAGATAGAGGAGGAAGAAATAATTTCTAACCTCTCAGGAAGCATTTACCTTTCTTCCAAACATATGATAGATTATATCATCCTCAGACCATGACCCCAAATTAACCATTCTGTAAGTTATTTCTTCTCAAATATGCTATACAATCTTATAATAAAAATGTAATTAACACAGAAGATGTTGGGTACCCTGTAGACAGAGTTGCAAACAGTTATGAGCTCTGCATGGTTGCTAAGATTCAAATTCTGGTCCTTTGTAAAAACAGAAAACACTGCTATTAGTCACTGATCCATCCATCCAGAGCCTAATGTATGCTTAACAGTTCATCAGGTCAAGATAGCCAGACAGCTGCTCCATCTAAGATTTCAACAAACAGTAAAGTGGTCAGTGTTAAGAGAAGTTCTAGTTGGGTTTCTGGGTGATTCTCTTTCACAGCACAACATGATAGAAAACTTTCTGTGCATGTTTGCCTGTCCATTCAGTCTCCCTGAATTTGAAGTATACATAGTCTCCAAATAAAGGATAAAGGAATCTTCCCCCAGGGTTTCCTCTACTTCCTTTTGGTAGAAAAGGTTTTGTGGTGTCAGTTCAGGACTGGATCTGTTGCCATTATGAGCACAAGACTAAAAGAGAAAGGAGTCGGGCTTCACTTCTGGGAAACAGCCTGGATGTCAAGAAACCACATGCTTTCTTTATTGAAAGAACTGGGATCTGTTTTGTATATTTTGTTTGTACATCAGGATTTAGAAAGATTGTTTCTCAAGTCCTGGTATTTTGAATACTGGGTGTGGAATGCTTTTATGTTAAGCTGCCATTTATAGAATGAACTCTGTAGAAGTTCCACTGTACAGCAATAGGGACCACACAGCTCCCTCTAGGACAGAGGCACTTTCAAGTTACAAAAACAATGGATACAGAGCACGTGCATGTTTACTAAGGACAAGCTCTGGGTGCCAACACTCTGTGAGACATTCAAGGGAAGTGTGACTACTCATCAGACCAAGTCACTGCCTAACAGAATTCACTGCAGTGGGCAAAATGGATTCTTCAGAGTGTGATACAGTAATGTAAAGCAGGAGTAACAGACACTGGATGACAGACAGCCCAGGATAGCCAAAGGAGAGCATTGGGAACTTAAGAGCAAGGAATGTATTTTAATAAATGTTATATGAAATGGATTCAAATTTTTAAGGCTTACAGGTTTCATATTTATAGCAGTTTCCTGATATATATTTTTTTATTTTAGCAAAATCAGTATCACACTATAAAATGTATATTGTTGGTATATGCGCATATAAGTATCTGTCACATACATGTTTATTTTTCTTATTTATTTTATTTTATTTTATTTTATTTATTTACATTTCAAGTGTTATCCCCTTACCTGGTTTCTCCCCTTTCTGGAACCCCCCTATCCCATCCACCCTTTTCCTGCTTCTATGAAGGTGTTCCTCCACCCACCCACCCACTCCTGCCCCCTGCCTTTGATTTCACTACAATGGAGAATCAATCGAACCTTCTAGGACCAAAGATGTCTCCTCCCATTGATGCCTGACAAGGCTGTCCTCTGCTACATATGCAGCAGGAGCCATGTTTACTCTGCTTGGTTGGTGACTTAGTTCCTGGAAGCTATGGAGAGAGGGGAGGCTGGTTGGTTGACATTGTTCTTTCTATAGGGTTGCAAACCCCTACAGCTCCTTCAGTCCTTTTACTAACTCCTGCATTGGTACCGCACACTAACTGCAATGGTAGGCACAAGCATCCAACTCTGTATTTGTAAGGCTCTGGCAGGGCCTCTCAGGAGACGGCTATATTAGGCTCCATTCAGTAAGCCTTTCTTAGCATCCACAATAGGGTCGAAGTTTGGTGACTGTACCTGGGATGAATCCCCTGTTTGAACAATCTCTAGGTGGCCTTTCCTTCAGTTTCTGCTCTACACTTTGTCTCTAAATTTGCTTCAGTGAGTATTTTTTCCCCTTTCTAAGAGGAACGAAACACTCACACTTTGGTCTTTCTTCTTGAGCTTCATATGGTCTATGAATTTTATTCGGGGATTCTGAGCTTCTGGACTAATATCCAGTTATCAGTGAATGCATACCATGTGTATTATTTTGTGATTGGGTTACTCACTCAGGATGATATTTTCTATTTCCATTAATTTGCCTAAGAATTTCATGAAATCATCATTTTTAATACCTAAGTAGTACTCCATTGTGTAAATGTACCACATTTCCTGTATCCATTCCTCTGTTGAAGGACATCTGGGTGCTTTCCAGCTTCTGGCTATTATAAATAAGGCTGCTATAAACATAGTAGAGTATGTGTCTTTGTTATATGTTAGAATATATTTGTTATATATTCTAGGTATGTGCCTAGGAGTGGTATAGCTGACTCCTCAGGTATACGATATCCAATTTTCTGAAGAAACACCAGACTGATTATCAGAGTGGTTGTACCAGCTTGCAATCCCACCAGCAATGGAGGAGCATTCTCTTTCTCCACATCTTCGCCAGCATCTACTGTCACCTGAGTTTTTGTTCTTAGCCATTCTGACTGTTTGAGATGCAATCTCAGGGTTATTTTGATTTGTGTTCCCCTGATAAGAATGTTAAAATTTTCCTTAGGTGCTTCTCAGCCCTTCCATTTTCCTCAGTTGAGAATTCTGTTTAGCTCTGTTCCCCATTTTTAATAAGGTTATTTGGTTCTCTGGAGTCTAACTTCTTTGAGTTCTTTGTATATATTGGCTATTAGGCTTTGTATTATTTTTATTAATCTTTGTATATTGGCTCTGTATATATTGGCTTTATCAGATGTAGGATTGTTAAAGATGTTTTCCCAGTCTGTTGGTTGTTGTTTTGTCCTATTTACAGTGTCCTTTGCCTTACAGAGCAAATTTGTAATTTTATGAGGTCTCATTAGTTGATTGTTGATCTTAGAGCACAAGCTATTGGTGTTCTGTTCAGGAAAAATTTTCCTCTGCCCATTTATTCAAGATGTTTCTCCCCTTTCTCTTCTAATAGATTCAGTGTATCTGAAGTTATGAGGAAGTCCTTAATCCACTTGGACTTGAGCTATCTACAAGGAGATAAGAATGGACTGATTTTCATTCTTCTACATGCTAAGCTCTAGTTGAACCAGCAACATTTGCTGAAAATGCTGTCTTTTTTCCACTGGATATTTTTAGCTCCTTTGTCAAAGATCAAGTGACCATAGGTATGTGGGTTCATTTCTTGGTCTTCAATTCTATTCCACTGATTTATCTGCCTGTCACTGTACCAATGCCATGCAGTTTTTTACCAGGATTGCTCTGTAGTGAAGCATGAGGTCAGGGAAGGTAATTTCTGCAGTTCTTTTATTGTGAGAATAGTTTTTGCTATACTTGGTTGCTTTGATATTCCATATGAATTTACAAATTGCTCTTTCTAACTCTATGAAGAAATGAGCTCGAATTTGGATGGGGATTGTATTGAATCTGTAGATTGCTTTAGGCAAGATGGCCATTTTTACTAAATTAATCATGTCAATCCATGAGTATGGAAGATCTTTCCATCTTCTGAGATCTGCTTCAATTTCTTTTTTTGTTTGTTTGCTTTGTTTTTTTTTTTGTTTTGTTTTGTTTTGTTTTTCAAGACAGGGTTTCTCTGTGTGGATCCTGGAACTCACTCTGTAGACCAGGCTGGCCTCGAACTCAGAAATCCGCCTGCCTCTGCCTCCCAAATGCTCTCTTCTTCAATTTCTTTTTGCAGAGTCTTGAAGTTCTTGTTTTACAGATCTTTCAATTGCTTAGTTAAAGTCACACCAAGGTATTTTGTATTATTTGTGACTATTGTGAAGGGTGTTGTCTTGCTAATTTCTTTCTCAGCCTGTTTATTGTTTGAGTAGAGGTAGGCCACTGATTGGTTTGAATTAATTTTATATCCAGCCACTTTGCTGAAGTTATTTATCAGGTTTAGTAGATCTCAGGTGGAAATTTTGGGGTCACTTAAGTGTATTATCATATCATCTGCAAATAGTGATATTTTGACTTCTTCCTTTCCAGTTTGTATCACTTTGACCTCCTTTTGTTGTATAATTGCTCTGGCTAGGACTTTGAGTACTATATTGATTAGTAATCTAAAATCCCTGATTTTAGAGAGATTGCTTCAAGTTTCTCAACATTTAGTTTGATGTTGGCTACTGGTTTGAACCATCTGTATATTGAACCATCTCTGCATCCCTGGGATGAAACCTACTTGATCATGATGGATGATCATTTTGATATGTTCTTGGATTTGGTTTGTTAGAATTTTATTGAGTATTTTTGCATTGGTATCCATAAGGGAAATCGTTCTGACATTCTTCTTTGTTGGGTCTTTGTGTAGTTTAGGTATCAGAGTAATTATGGCTTCATAGAACAAATTGGGTAATTTTCCTTCTGTTTCTATTTTGTGGAATAGTTTGAAGAGTACTAATATAAGGTCTTCATTGAAGGTCTGATAGAATTCTGCATTGAACCCATCTGGTCCTGGGCTTTTTTGGTTGGGAGACTATAAATGACAGCTTCTATTTTAGTAGGGGTTATGGGACTGTTTAGATCATTTTTCTGACACAGATTTAACTTTGTTACCTGGTATCTGTCTAGAAAAATGTCCATTTCATCCAGATTTTCCAGTTTTGTTGAGTATAGGATTTTGTAGTAGGATCTGATGTTTTTTTTTGTTGTTGTTGTTGTTTTGTTTGTTTGTTTGTTTGTTTTGTTTTATTTTTTTGGATTTCCTCAGTTTCAATTATTATGTCTCCCTTTTCATTTCTGGTGTTTCTGCCTCTGTGTTGTCTGGTTGGCCTGTCTAGGGGTTGATCTATCTTGTTGATTTTCTCAAAGAACCAGCTCTTGGTTTGGGTGATTGATTGTATAGGGTTTTTTTTTTTTCTACTTGGTTGATTTCAGCCCTTAGTTTGATTATTTCCTGCTTTCTACTCCTCTTTTGTGTATTAGCTTCTTTTTGTACTAGAACTTTCAGATGTTCTATCAGTCTGCTAGTGTATGTTCTTTCTAGTTTCTTTTTGGAAACATTCAGAGCTACAAGTTTTTCTTGTAGTACTGCTTTCATTGTGTCCCATAAGGTTGGGTATGTTGTTCCTTCATTTTCATTATATTCTAAAAAGTTTTAAAATTCTTTATTTTTCCTTGACCTCTTTATCCTTGAGTAGGGCATTGTTAGGCCTCCATGTGTATGTAGGATTTCTGTTGTTTTTGTTGTTAATGAAGAGCAGTCTTAGTCCGTAGTGGTCTGATAGGATGCATGGGATTATTTGAATCTTCTTGTATCTCTTTAGGCCTGTTTTGTGAGCAATTATTTGGTCAATTTTGGAGAAGGTACCATGAGATGCTAAGAAGTAGGTATATTCTTTTCTTTTAGCATGAAAAGTTCTATAGATACCTCTTAAATACATTTAGTCCATATCTTCTGTTAGTTTCATTGTGTCTTGGTTTAGTTTCTGTTTCCCTTATCTTTCCATTGATAAAAGTGGGGTGTTGATGTCTCCCACAATTATTATGTGAGGTGCAATGTGTGTTTTGAGCTTCAATAAAGTTTCTTTTATGAATGTGGGTACCCTTGCATTTGGAGCATAGATGTTCTGAATTGAGCGTTCTTCTTGGTAAATTTTTTTCCATTGATGAGTACAGAGTGTCCTTCCTTATCTTTTTTGATAACTTTTGGTTGAAAGTTGATTTTATTCCATATTAGAATGGCTACTCCAGCTTGTTTCTTGAGACCATTTGCTTGGAAAATTGTTTTCCAGCCTTTTACTCTGAAGTAGTGTCTGTCTTTGTCACTGAGATGGGTTTCTTGTATGCAGCAAAATGTTGGGTCCTGTTTACATATCCAGTCTGTTAGTCTGTGTCTTTTTATTGGGGAATTGAATCCAATCATATTAAGTGCTATTAAGGTAAAGTGATTGTTGCTTCCTGTTATTTTTGCCATTAGAGGTGCAATTATGTTCATGTGGCTATCTTCTTTTTCATGTGCTAAAATAAGATTATTTTCTTGCTTTTTCTAGGGTGTAGTTTCCCTCCTTGTGTTGGAGTTTTTCATCTATTATCCTATGTTGGGCTGATTTGTGGAAAGAAATTATGTAAATTTGGTTTTGTCATGGCATGTCTTTGTTTCTCTATCTATGGTAATTGAGAATTTTGCTGAGTATAATATCCTGGGCTGGTATTTGTAATGTCTTAGGGTCTCTGTGACATCTTCCCAGGATTTTCTGGCTTTTATAGTACCTGGCAAGAAGTCTGGTCTAATTCTGATAGGTTTGTCTTTATATATTACTTGACCTTTTTCCCTTACTGCTTTTAATATTCTTTCTGTGTTTAGTGCATTTGTTGTTTTGATTATTATATGATGACAAGGAATTTCTTATCTGGTTCAATCTATTTGGAGTTCTGTAGGCTTCTTATATGTCTATCAGTATCTCTTTCTTTAGGTTAGAGAAGTTTTCTTCTTGAATTTTGTTGAAGATATTTACTGACCCTTTAAGTCGGGAATCTTCACTCTCTTCTGTACCTATTATCCTTAGGTTTGGTCTTATTGTGTCCTGGATTTCCTGGATGATTTTTGTTAGGAGCTTTTTGCATTTTGCATTTTCTTTGACTATTGTGTCAGTAGTTTCTATGGTATCTTCTGCACCTGAGTTTCTCTCTTCTATCTCATGTACTCTGTTGGTGATGCTTTCATCCATGACTCCTGATATCTTTCCTAGGTTTTCTATCTCCAGTGTTGTCTCCCTCTGTACTGAGCAGGGAGAGAGAGGAAGGAATAGGGGGGTTTGGGAGGGCAAAGAAGAAAAGGGGATAACGCTTGAAGTGTAAATAAAGAAAATATCTAATTAAAAAGGACTTTCTAGATATATAGTAGTTAAGCCTTTCATAGGAGAATGAGAGTCAAATAATTTTCATACTTGAAAGCTTTTCCTTGATTATGAGCTTTTGAATTCATCTGCATACATGTGTGCATGCACACACACATTCATTTACTCTTGCATTCATACATATGCATGCATGCACACACACAAACACTCACACATAGACACACGCCTTTGAAAAACTCAAATTCTCCATTCTATGTCCTTTATTTTTGAGGTTGCTTTTCCTTAAAGCCTACCATTTCTTAATTTCCAGAGGCAAAATGAAGTGGCTTTCCTGTGTGGCCATTGTTGCCAGCTTGTCACAATTATGATTATCTATATCTATAACTTTGTGAAGCAAAACACTGGTGTCTAGCTTGTTTTCCTGCTGTTTCTTGGCTTCACGTGTTGGTCATATCCATCATCATGTCTTTGTGAATATGAGGGATGCATGTGTGTGTAGTATAGATGAGTGGCAGTTTTATGTCTGGGGATGTACATGTGGGTATGTGGGAAGGTGGGGGTTTTGTGGGGAATTGTGGTGATATGTGTGTGTGTTGCTATGGCAAGGTGAGTTCACATGTACCATGGTGAGCTTTTGCAGGTTAGAGATAAACCATGGATTCCAGTCTTTGCCTTTCATCTTGATTAAAACATGATCTTGTGTTGCTGCATCATATACTAAGTAGCTGACCTGTGAGGATCCATGGATTTTGTCTCTGTCTTCCATCTCTCTGAAGGAACATGCGATTGCAGACATGTTCTCCCAAGTCTGATTTACATGGATACTTGTAATCTAAACATAGGTCCTTATGCTTGTCCTTTTTGACAGGGCCCTTTGCTGTACAGAAACTTTGCAATTTTATGAGGTCCCATTTGTCTATTCTTGATCTTAGAGCATAACCTATTGCTGTTTTGTTCAGGAACTTTTCCCCTGTGCCCATATCCTCAAGGGTCTTCCCCAGCTTCTTTTCTATTAGTTTCAGTGTGTCTGGTTTTATGTGGAGGTCCCTGATCCACTTGGAGTTGAGCTTAGTACAAGGAGATAAGAATGGATAGATTTGCATTCTTCTGCATGCTGACCTCCAGTTGAACCAGCACCATTTATTGAAAAGCCTATCTTTTTTTTCCACTGGATGGTTTTAGCTCCTTTGTCAAAGATCAAATGACCATAGGTGTGTGGGTTCATTTCTGGGTCTTCAATTCTATTCCATTGATCTATCTGCCTGTCACTGTACCAATATCATACAGTTTTTAATACTGTTGCTCTGTAGTACTGTTTGAGTTCTGGGATACTAATTCCCCCAGAAGTTCTTTTACTGCTGAGAATAATTTTAGCTATTGGGTTTTTTGTTATTCCACATGTATTTGTGAATTGCTCTTTCTAACTCTATAAAGAACTGAGTTGGGATTTTGATGGGGATTGCATTGAATCTCTAGATTGCTTTTGGCAAGATGGCCATGTTTACAATATTAATCCTGCCAATCCATGAGCATAGAAGATTTTTCCATTTCCTGAGGTCTTCTTCAATTTCCTTCTTCAGAGACCTGAAGTTCTTGTCATACAGATCTTTTACTTGTTTGGTTAGAGTCACACCAAGATACTTTATATTGTTTGTGGCTATTGTGAAGGGTGTCACTTCTCTAATTTCTTCCTTAGCCTGCTTATCCTTTGAATATAGGCAGGCTACTGATTTCATAACCAGCCACTTTGCTGAAGTTGTTTATCAGCTGTAGGAGTTCTCTGGTAGAGTTTTTGGGTCACTTAAGTATACTATCATATCATCAGTGAATAGTGATAGTTTGACTTCTTCCTTTTCAATTTGTATCCCTTTGACCTCCTTATGTTGTCTAATTGCTCTAGCTAGAACTTCAAGTACTATATTGAAAAGATATGGAGAGATGGGGCAGCCTTGTTTATTCCCTGATTTTAGTGGGAGTGCTTCAAACTTCTGTCCATTTAGTTTGATATTGTCTACTGGTGTGCTGTATCTTTCTTTTATTATGTTTAGGTATGGACCATGAATTCCTGTTCTTTACAAGGCTTTTAACATGAAAGGATGCTAAATTTTCTCTGTCACTGTACCAATACCATGCAATTTTTAACACTATTGCTCTGTACTACTGCTTGGAAATCAGTCTGGAGATTCCTCAGAAAACTGGGCATGATACTATTGAAGGACACGACTATACCACTCCTGGGCATATACCCAGAAGATTCTCCAGCATGCAATAAGGACACATGCTCCACTATGTTCATAGCAGCCCTACTTGTAATATCCGGAAGCTGAAAAGAACCCAGATATCCCTCAACAGAGGAATGGATACAGAGAATGTGGTATATTTACACTATGGAATACTACTACTACTACTACTACTACTACTACTACTACTAAAAACATTGAATTCATGAAATTCTTAGACAAGTGGGTGGAACTGGAGAATGTCATCCTTAGTGAGGCAACCCAATCACAAAAGAACACACATGGTATATACTCACTGATGACTGGATATTAGTCCAGAAGCTCGGAATATCCAAGAAACAATTCACATATCAAATGATGCCAAAGAAGAAGGAAAGAAAGGCCCCTGGTCCTGGAAAGGCTCAGTGCAGCAGTGTAGGGGAATACCAGGATAGGGAAGCAGGAAGGGGGTGATTGGGGAACAGGGGAAGGGATGAGGGCTTATGGGACTTTAAGGGAGGGGGGATCCAGGAAATGGGATATCATTTGAAATGTAAATAAAGAATATATGGAATGAAAAAAATCTGGTTCCATAATTGTTTCTTGATGATGTCAATAAAGATGGCAAAAGCTAGTTGCTCATCAAAAGAAAGGGGATGGGATTTCTGAGTCCCAGGAGGAGGTGGGGACGAGAGAGAACAGGGTTGGGAGCTTTTTGTCCAGTCTTTTGGACAGAGGAGCACATACACTATGTAAGGCCTGGGGGCAATTGGATCTGGTGGAGGCCTCCACCACCAGCTGAATTCTTATAGAGGATAGTTGCTACATTTAGAGCAATAGATTCTTTGACCAGCAGTTGTTTAATCTGGCAGGATTTAAAGTATTAAGACTGTCTGGTGTTTCCCATCCAGAGCTGCTCAGCTGGAGCAGGCATTCACTGATCTAGTCTCAGGGTGGTTGGCCAGCAAAGAGCCTTCAAAGCTCCCAGCATTCCTGGGGCAAAGCATCAACTGACATTTGGCAGAGCTAGCCATGAGAGGTTAAAGGAATGCAGTTCCCCGTTATAGAACCAACTGGCCATCGGCAGAGCTGTGTTGGGAGTGGGACCAGCGTGAGAGGAGCTGAGAGCACAGCTGAGAAAGAGGAAGTGTGGTTTTATAAATGGCATGCAATGGAGGAACGCTAGGAAAGTGTGAGGCATGAGAACCTTTGCCATGAACTCTGACTCAGAGTCAGACATATGGAACTGAGGAGAGTTAGCTAGCCATTTAACCATCATAGAATAGTATAAATGGGTTAAATAAGTTATGACCTAGTAAGAACAAGCCCAGTTTATGACCTAGACAGTTTTTTTAATAAATAATAAGGCCCTGATTCATTATTTGTGAACTGGGTCATGAGTGGAAAAGCCTGAAGTTACAGGGATTCTTTCCTCCTACTGGTTGCCTTGTCTAGACTCAGTAGGAGAGAATGTGTCTAGTCTTACTGTAACTCGATATGCCATGCATAGTTGATATCCATGGGAGGCATTCCCTTTTCTGAAGAGAAAGTGGATGCAAGGTGAAGCCGGGGGATGAACTGAGAGGAGAGGAGAGAGGGGAAACTGCTGTTGGTATATTAAACCAATTACTTAATTTCAAAAATTAAAAAAAATGAAATTCCATTGCTTATTTAATAAGAAGCATGTGAGGGGAAATAACATACACTACACTTACTGAGTGTTGAGGAAAATATTCCATGAGTACATTACACTAACACTATACTAAATACTAAACCATAGACTGAATATGATGATGTCTGAACACTGATCATTTGATGAAATAGTGAATATGGGCCCTGAAAGGTGCTGATTCCTAGCACACTTGATCCTGCAATTATGAAGGAAGTGTAAGAGAAAAGTAAGGGTAGACTGAGAAGGAAGTAAATGTAGGTTATAAGGTCAGGAGTCAAGTGAGAGAGCACACTACTAACACATCTAATGAATGGCAAACGTCTCAATATGAACATGGAAGAGATGGAAAAGACATGCCTTTTTAAATCCAGGAAACCTCTTGTGCATTGTATGGATGCATCTCCTATCAATTAAAAAGCCTATTGCCTATGGCTTAGGGAGGAAATAGAGGTGGGACTTTGAAGAAGGAAAGGATTGTTGGTGAGAGCCAGGTTGGGGATTGGCCTTGGAAGATGTAACAAGTCAAAGTCATGATACCAGAGCACAGGTAACCAGCCACATGGCAGAGTGACAACTAGAAAATTAACAGGGTATTTTAAGTTATATCCATTCAGAGTCTAGCTATATGACCAAGGTATCTGTAAATATATTTTGAATCTGAGCCTTATTTCTGGCAGTATGGGTCTGGGAGAAAGAAACAGGACCTAACATCAATGGAAACTAAAAAAGCCAGTGTAGTGATGCAAACTTGTGTAAAAAACTGAGACTACAAAGTCTTATGTCCAAACTTCCCCCCCAAAAAAACATGTCTGAAGCAATATGGAAGACACAGGAAAAAGACACAGAGGAAAGCAATGTCTGAGTCAGAGTTTCAATTGCTCTGAAAACACCGGGACTGAAAGTAAGTAAGGAGGCAATGCTTTATTTCATGTTGCAAGTATCAGGCGGCCATACTCCATTAATGAGGAATGTCAGGGCAGAAACTCAGGGCAGGAATGTAGAGGCAGGAACTGATGCAGAGGCCATGGAGGAGTGCTGATAACTGGCTTACATCATATTTCCCTCAATGTCCTTTTAATCTCTGAGCTGAGTACGTTCAGTAGTAGTTCACGGAAAAAATCTAGAGTTCCATCAAGGCACCTCGAAGTGGAGTTCTCTTTCATGGTTTGAATCTCTTTTTCTCTTCGTTTTATTTCTTTTTTCAAGTCATCACACTGTTCCTCAAGTCCTTCATGAGCTAGTTTTTCTAGTGCCTACCAAAAAGAGAGAGTCCATTTCTCAGAATATCCATTACTGGCATTTCATATTAACAACTTCAGTAGCTGAGCATATGTTTCCACCATCTTATAAAAAATAGAATTTGAAGAGTTTGTCCAAACCCCAAATTTTCACCTGAAAGGTGAGAATAGCTACGGTAGATAAGAGTTTACAATTTTCTCTCTGGGATGAAGGAGGTTTGGGGCGATGGACAGCCCTGAGAAACATGGAGTAAGGTACAGCATTAGGGTGTTGGGGGGGGACGGAGGGCTTAACTGGCATTCAGTCTCAGCTTCACTGAGCTAAGTCTACCCCATCTCTCTAACAAATAATGGAAACTAACCATTGCCCCTGAGAGTGGAGCTGTCAAGCTCTGAGATGAGAGAAAGACTGCATTTGTATTGTACTCTAGCTCAGTAGAATGCAGCAACCAGCTCTGGAAACATACACTGCAGGATTCAGAACTTTAGATTCATACCCTGATTACTGTGATCATTTCAAACTGATATCATTGACTGTTGTGCTAAGAATTCTTGGCATGGTGAGCTGAGGTATTTTTCAGGTGAAGTAAAATGAGGCTACTTCAAAGCAAACAAGTTTTATGGGGAATGTTTTTTTTCATTCCCACATTCTTCATTGTACTAACACTACAGTAGGTATTATGTCTTTAGAATTAAGGGATTCACCAAGGGTAGAAGGTGGATTTGAGCTTTTCATGGTCACATGTCATTGGAGGTCCTCTCTGGGATCATGATTTCCTTAGCAATGTCATACTGTTCCTTCCAGGGGAGCCACAGTCTATCATGTACTTCCATTCCATCAAGACTCACCTTCATCTTGAGGTCCAGAACCCTCTCCTGATCTCTCAGATGGTTCTCCCTTTCCATCAGTATTTTCTCCTGCATCTGGGCCATGTTTTCTGACACGCTTCTCTTTAGAGCTTCCATCTTTTCCTCAGTCTCCTTTTGCTGCTCCTTCATTAACTCCAGTTCCTTCTCAACTGCCTCCTTCTTAGCCAGTTCAGCTGTCCCACAAGAGTTTTAGAGAAGAAGAAAGGACAGTCAGAACTGAGCCCCACCCTCTTGATCTCAGAAATAAAGCTGATTTACACATGAAAATTCTCTGCAACTTCACATCACTGTGCAATCACGCCCCATGTGATGGAAATGCACTGACTGGCTAGACATGCAAAACCAACCCAAATGATAGTTTTCAGATCTAGAAGAGAATGTACAAGGGAACTCCTTTTCTGGTGCATCTTCCTATCCATCAGTCATGGGGATCTACAGGAAGTGTTGGAGAGCTGAGCCCTCCTCTGTACCTGCCAAGGCTTTCTGACTTTCAGTGAGGGCTTTATCTGATTGCAGGATGGACTCCTCCACAGTGATCTGTGACTTCAGGAAGTTCTGGAAGACCTCACTTGCCTGGGTACCAAAAGAGAGAAAGCCTTAGGCAGCAAGAATGTGTTCTTCTGATGAAAGAGTTATCATTCTATGAAATTAGTATGCTGTCTGCAGTATTTGAATCCTGCTTTAGTTCCCATGTGAGTTATTTAATTATTTGGCTTTAACAAATGCTGTGCTCTTTGCTGAGTTAAAAATATCCTCTGTAACATCTTCCTGTTGCTCTCCAGAAATGTCACCCACTAGCCACTCCAGGTAACACTCCCAGCCAAATTTGTTTGCAGTTCCACAAATACATATGAGGTAGGCCAACTTAGGGATACATCAGTAGTCTGGGACCTTATTTGGTTTAAGGATTACATCCCTCCCCTTCTTATAATGATGCCCTTGCCAGTCCATTTCCTTTACCTGCATTTAATACACACACCTCTTCAAACAAGGCACACAGCACCTCAGACCCTTCTGTTGTCTTCTGGCACTGACTACACATATACTCCTCTCTGAATGATAGTGTAAGTGGTTTCACCCCTAAGTCAACATGACAGGTTCTATTCAACTGTATGACCTATGTATGTACCCAATAGAATAGAAAGGCCAATCTGGACTCAAGTGGCTTTTAGTGTGTGCACAGTGTTGTCTGGCAAACTTTGTCCTTCAACTGAAATTTTATGAAGAACACCCACACTTAGCATCTTATGCAAATGCACAATTGAGCATATGATTAAATCAGATGAGTTGTAAGTGAGAAAGGGCATGGCATTAAAGCAATTGAGTTCATGACTTAATCTTTCATCCAGAGTAGAGAGCCACACAAACTATGGCTGTAGTAACTGCCTCTGCCTTCTTTTAGATCTACTCAATATGACATAGGATGGGACTTGTATCATTTGAATATTCTCATTTATATGGTCACTGTGGATACAGCCAGTATACTTCTCTCTCATCTGTAATGATTGCTTCACTCTGAATGAAGCTGCCCTGCTCCTTTGGCAAGTCTGTGTGAGCTTCGCTGGTTATAATATCCCTCAATTGCATAATGGAGATATTGGGGTTTTTTTGTTTTTTGTTTTTTTTCCTTTTGTTTTTTTGTTTTGTTTTTTGTTTGTTTGTTTGTTTGTTTTTCGAGACAGGGTTTCTCTGTGTAGCCATGGCCGTCCTGAAACTCACTTTGTAGACCAGGCTGGCCACAAACTCAGAAATCTGCCTGCCTCTGCCTCCCAAGTGCTGGGATTAAAGGCGTGCCCACCACCGCCCAGTGAGATATTGTTAAGAATTAATTCATCCGCACACTGAGTTTTAAACTGATATTTCAATGATAAAAATAATACTAACTCAATTTAGGAAATGAGCTCTCAATATGTTAGCATCATAATCATCACCATCATCATGACCATCACCACCTCCACCATGACAATTATCTCCACTGTTGTCTATACCTCTGTATGTTTGGTAACTAGTTCATATTTAACAAGCACGCTCTATTTGTTCATGTCATCTAAAATCATAAAACAATAAAGGTTTTCCCTGTAATAATATGTATTCCTGGATAAAATTTTAACAGATTAGTCAATAAATCAATGTTCCTTTTTCTCTTGGATTTATGATACGAATCTCACTTCCAGAGCCAACAAATATTTAGCAGTTATTTAATATTATGGAATATTTTGTGTATCTAAGGACTAGAATGGCCATGATTTTTCACTCTGCATTCTGTCCATAAAGCCTGGATGCTCTTATAAAGCAAGAGCATCAGTTCCAGCTTTAGCTGTGCCCTAGCTGCAGGACCATACCTGCCCTCATCCCTCACCTTCATACCCTTCCTGGGCACTTGCTCATAGTCCTTCTGAATCTTCTTCCTGGCCTCTATGTAGAGACTGTGGCCCCCAGGAACAGAGAAAACTCCACTTAAGAGGTTCTCCCTCAGGGACTCGGAGAGCTTGTCCAACTCAGCTTGGCAGTAACTGAGAGATGTTGCTTCATTCTGTCCCATGAAAGTTTCCTTCTTTTTCTCTATGGTGACCTGCCAAATGAGTAGGGGAAGATAAATCAAGTAGGCTGTTAGAAGAAAGGTGCCACGGTGCTTGTTCTGGACAAAGCAATGTGATAGTCACAGAATGGACTGGGACAACATGAATAGGGAATTGGATTATCTCTCTGTGGTCACTGGGAGTGACTTCTGTAAACCTGTTAATTACTTTGGTCTCAAGTTCAATAGCTATGTGAGTGAGGTGAATGGGCATGAAATCCATGTTCTTCTTCATGTGCTTGGATGGAGGGGGTTCCACAAATCAGTGAGTGCAAAGTTCAACTGGGAAGGGACACAGCTTCCTCAGGAGAATGTGTTTTGATGTGGGCCAAGATACCTGTGCAGAAAATCCACCTGTCAGTCCTGAGTAGGTTTGTTAGAAACAGAGTAGTGAGTACTTCATGGATTTCTCCAAAGAGTGAAGACTATGAAGTTAAAGGATGAAGATTCTAAGGTGGAGACTTTTGAACTACAAAGGAACTGTTTCCTTCAGTATGAATTAGTGCATTCGTGTCACTTGTAAGATGTTGATACAAAGATTGAAAGACAAACTTTCCGTGACAAGGTCTTTGGTCATTAGAATGAAGAGGAATCTAGGGTGTCTTTCCTTGGTGTCTTTGTACCATAGCATCCCTTATTACAGTGGTTTTCAAACTTCCTAATTCTGTGATTCTTTCATACAGTCCCTCATGTTATGCTGATCCCCAGACATAAAGGTGTTTTTTCATTGCTGCTTCAGAATGTTATTTTGATATTGTTATGAATAATAATGTAAATATCTGATATGCAGGATTCCTGTTATGCAGCCTCCATGAAAAAGTTGTTCATCTCACAAAGGAGTCATAATGAATAGGTTGAGAATCACTGCCATAAAATAATAGATACTCATTTTCTTGTAATGCAGGGCTGACCCTTAAGACATGGAGCTTATTTAATTACACTGCTCATTTAAATTATACTATGATTGATTATAGACAAGGGAAACCAGAGGAATTTGAAACAGGGAATGATAAAATAAAGCCTTTGTATTTCAATATTGAAATAGGTCTTAGAGCCTCTAAGTGAAAGCTAAGCCTATTTGACTAGTTGCTTTAACTTGATGAATAGAGACCCACATGCCTTGTGCTGTATCTCAGCAGCCTGGCCCAATAGATAGATGCACATTGGTTGCCACTGCTGGTGAAAGTAAAGTGCCATATTTTAACTCCTCAACCCCTTCCCCTTCCCTGCATTAAGCCTAAGAACACTGGCTCTTTCCATTTTAAGAAGGACAGAGCATGAGATAAAAAAATGCTTGGTCAAAGTCACATGAGAGAAGGGCAGGGACCAGTAAGGATAAGTCTTAAGGCACATCACCAGAAGCTGCTTCTGGAACTCCAGCTGGTCATCCTTGAAGGAGTCCTCCAAGAAGACAGCAATGGCTTCCTTCTCACAGGTAGCATGCACATCCAGCAGCTCCTGGAGCGTGTCTGTGGGGAGCTTCACTCTCTGGGCCATCTGCTCACTGTAGTGGTCAGCTGCCTTCTGCACAGCTGCTGAGTTTGTAAGCTGGGCCAGGGTCATCACTGCATTCTCCAGACAAGGAACAGTCCCACTACTGATGGCATCCATGTAGGTCTGCATGAGAATTCCCAGTCCTGGTGAAACATGATAGTCAGAATTCCCATTCCTATTTTATAAGGTTTTATGTTCTGAATTCTTCGAAGGCACCTTATACTGGAGACGATCTTTTCTTTTTTTCTTCCCTTTATCATTCTCTTTGTCCATGCACATCTTGTTTCTATAAATCCTCTTTCACATAATATTACAATCGTCTTTCTTGTTCATTTTGTCTTATTGTTGTTCATTAATTTATTACATTTTAAATGAATTGATGATTAAGGCATTATGTTGAGATGTTCTTTGAAAGAACTCTTTGCTGGGGTGGCCTATCTTGTACACTGAATGCTTTCATTTGTAAGCATCCTTTGAAAATGGATCACATGTATCAGAAGGTCTAGAATTTCAGGTTAATGTTGAAATAGCTTGAAGGGAGCTAGGGTAGGAAGAGACCAGAGTGTGACCTTCAACAGACATTATTCTTTTCATTAGGATGCACAGCGAGGTGCAGCATCTCTGCAGAGGGAAACTGAGGAAGCTTCCAAGAGAAGAAGCTACCTGTGACACTTCATAGGGGTGTGGTGAGGGACTTGGAATGAGGAAATATTTCTCTCTAGCAGTCTCCTCTTTCTGGAATTGTTTGCCCAAGGTGAGACAGACTGCCTTGGAAGACAGGTTGTGTCTACCAACAACCCTTTCTGCCCTGATCAATAAAACTGAGCAAGGTCACCTGTAACATCCTTGGAATCCTGTTGTACCACATAGGCCCTCTATCGGGACACACTATAGACTCTGGTACCACAGGGTTCCAGTTTTTACACATCCTCTTCTGGACAGAGAGTGACTCTGCATTGTACTCCAGAGTAGTCACTAAACTCACATAGCACTCATGACCTCCTGTATTTCCCACTGACACAAAATAATAAAATACCGCTGATTGATTTTTGTTATCAGCAACCAAAGCAAGGTTTCTACATGCATTACAGGCAATTGGAGGCAAGTGAGCTCCAATTGAAGTGTCCTTCATCTCTTGTTGTGTATATATTTGTTTATTTAATTGATTTCCTTGCTAGGTAATTGGTATTCGTGGTTCTGGGTATTGAAACAGGTCTTTGCCTTTTCTAAGCACATGTACTAAACTACTTCAGAACCTTTACATAAGCAAGATACTAAGATGATTTGCCTGCCCACCAATTGCTAAAATCTCCCTTTTATATGAAATAAGGCTGGGTTTACTGAATAGGGATTCAGTTAGTCTTAAGACCCTTAAAAATACCATTTTATCTTCATTAGTATGTGCTTTGTCTAGTCTTTGAACACAGGCTCTGGTAGGATTCAATTATATAAGCAGCATATGATACAATCCAAGTCCAGTGGAGGGTGTTACTCAGTTTGATCTAGTTCAGTGTTGTCCATTATGGACTTAAAATAAAGAACAGGTTTTTATGCCTATGATTATCATTATTATTGTCACCAGTCACACATGGATAGCTACTGAACCCTCAAAGTAGGTACATTAACTGAACTTTTAAATTTATTTTAATTAAATTACAAGTAATTCAATATATAACATATGTGGTTTTGATGCCAAATTGGATAGTTAAAATATCCAATACTAATTGCAGGTAAGTGCAAAAATATTGATCATAAAGTCTCTATTCTTAGATCATTGTAAGCTTTCCCTAGCCAAAGAGTTTTTACTTACAAAGATATTAAGTGTTATCAGAGACCATCTGGAATTTGGCAAAATTGTTAAAACTGGAATTTAGTGGATGTTATATATCCAAACAGCATCCTGTCTAAAGTAATCATAGAGAACTAGGTAGGAGACTTACGAGTTCCATTGACCTTGATGCCTCCTGGCAGAGTTTTAGCCTTAGAAGAGCTGAAGATGAAGGAACAGAAGTCTGATGCCTGTCTCACAAAGTCAGAATCCAACTCATCCTCATGCATGCTCTCCAGGTTACAGAGCTTCTTCCACTCGGCAGGTGGATAGAAGACAAAGCATTTTTTCTTGGGGAAGAACTTTCGAATACAGAGTCGGGGCAGGTTGTACTTTTTATCTTCTTCACTGGTACCTGGAAATATAGATCACAGTAATAATGTGTTCTTGTGTAGCTTATGGATTCTTCTCCTAGTTTTTGGTGGTATGCATCTCCACATGACCATGAGGGGGATTTAAACAATATGATTACAGCACAGATTAAATGTTTCTCTCTGAACCAGGGAACAACATATCAATTGAAATTAATTTATCAAGACAGATACTAAACATGAATAACTTCTTAGAAAGAGCCTGAAAAATCCAAAAGAGAAAAGCAAATCTGAACCCCTGCATAGAGTGTGAATTCATGGAATTTCTCTCTGTGTTCTCCAGTCATGAGTCCCTGTACCTTTCTTGAGCTTCAGGGAATTTTCCAGGTACTCATCTGCAGTGAGGCTTTGTCCATCTGCTTCCAGTCTTAGGGTCACGTCCCTCAGAGTCCACACAAAGTCAGGGAAGAAGCTCACAAACTCAGCTGAGTCCTCCATTCCATCATGCAGTTCAGGTGAGGATCTTGCTCGGATCCGATCTGTGAGCTCGGTCACATAGCTGAGCAGCTAAGGAGAAGTGGTGAATGAACAGTGTCCCCGGTCATCTCCCCCATCCCTACACATGTTCTGACTCAAGTATGAATCCAGTAGTGAGTCCATGGGATCTCGCCTTGCACTGGGACTGTTCTGTCTCCTGTCTGCCAACATTGACTCTGCAGCATTCCGGGAATGAGATGTTCTCTGTCAGAAAGGATACTGCAGCTGGTCCATGGCCTGCTGGTTGATGACTCCCATGCTGTTGTAGACAAAGGTGCTGCTCAGAAGGATAGCCAGGGCAAAGATCCAGCAGTCATTCTGGTTGTCACCCTGGAAATCAGAACGCTCCTTTCTAGACTGAACATGTTCAAGATGTTTTGCTTTTTTTTTTTTAAGAGTAAACTAGTACTATGGATTGTTTAAAAAAAGCAGCAAACTATAAAGCAAACTGAAAACTATATTCTCATTAGTAATACTGAGAGGATGACTTGTTTCTAATTAGTGTCACTACTTTGAATTGACTCATACTTTCTCATCGTACTAGGTCTTTTAATGTCTACTAGAGGATAATTTCAATAAAACAGATTGATGGAGATTCCAAGTTCTTACAGACTCACAAAGCTGCCCTTCATGTAAGGTTTAATTGCCTGAAATAACAATAGTAATACTTCAAAATGTGAGAAACTATTACATATATAAGGCTTTAAAGTTAACTCACTTTTAAATGGAATGGTTTGGGGAATATTTACTTCCCTTACCCTTGTCCCTATCCTGCCAATCTTCCTCTTCAGTGGTCCCCTTTTTACATGGGGATGGAGTATGTAAGTGTATGTTTTCCAGTGCTTAATTCAGTTTATTTGCAGTAATCTGGATGTGGGATAGTTTAGTCATGCATGGCCACCTTACTCCTGGCTACACAACATTGCTAGTCTTACTAAATGCTCAGTGCTGTAAGTCACACAAAGATCTATCACATTCATTTTTCTCAATAGCTGAGGTATACCTAACTTCTGTGGCTTATTGAAACCGCAGAATCTGTAAGGGGAAGAACTGTTTGTTAAAAATAATTACTCAGTACTTCAGTACTTTAGCCCTTAAACAGCACCTTCTGTGTGGAAATACTCAAGAGAATGATTCTACTGACACCATCTTTAAGCATCTCGGTTACCTGGATTGGTTCACTTAATGATGACAGCCATGTTCCCTGATGCTAATAGTTCCCCTATTACTGAGGCTTCTGACTATCTTCTTCCACATTAGTTACCAAATTTCTCACCAGTAGATAAAAACAAAAAACAAATTACAATTAAGAGTGTACTCCTAAGTATTCCAGAGACCATTCAGAGTTAAGGAGCTTAATCCAAAACAGCACTCTCCCTTCTTACTTTCTCCACATCTCCCAGGCCCTCAGTGTCAAGCAGAACTAGGGTGTGGTCAGGCTTCTGGGGATGAGGCAAACACCACATCCAGATCCCCTTGGTGTGAGACTGCACAGTGGAGCCGAGGGAGAAGCCTGCAAAGGGCAGAGGAGGGATAAAGATAGAGATTTCTAGCAGGCGTTTCTGGAAATGGAAATAAGAGTTAATGTAAATCAAGGTTAAAAATATGATTGTCATCACAGCCAGGATTTGTGTATATAGGTGAGGTTGTCAAAACTAAAAACAAAAATAATAATTAATATTTAAAAAAGGAAAGCAATGAAAAAGATAAGTGGAATATTCTATTTTCTTTGGAAGTTTTCTGTCATCTCTGTGCTCATGAGTCCCTCACTTTTGATTCAAGAATTACTAAATAATTGGTGACTTTGAAATGTTTGCATAATAATATCCTCTATTCTCTACTTGTTTATTCTACAAAGCATAAAGACATTACACTTTCTAAATAGGTAATTAAGATAAACCAACAAAATGATGTCTGACTCTTCTTTCTCTGATTGGCATGAGGAGAAGCACATAAAACCAATTTAGATTTTTTTTTTTTGCCATAGCCAATGTATAAAGCTATTTAAGATAAATTAATCTTAAACATAATCTCTCTTTTCACTATAGATTAACAGTTACTTTTGAGTATCCATCCTCATCTTGAATTCTAATTTACTGTGTTGAAACTGAAGGTGAGAGTGGACTCATGTGACCCAGCATTGTTCTGTTACTTACTGGCACTCACCTGTTCTCTTCCCAGCCAGCTTATTCATCAGGTAGGATTTGCCTGTGCGGTAGAGGCCCACAATGGCCACCACCACTACAGGCTGTGTAATGGCTGACAGGACCTCCAAGGCCTTCTGATTGGCTCTCAGTTGTCCTTTCACATTCTCAATGAGGCACAAAGGGACTTCTGATTCCATGTCCACTAGGATTCCTTGACTGTAGAGGGACAAATGGGATTAATGAGAATTCTAGGCTTCTATTTGAGCTAACCCTTTCAGCAGATGCTGCTTACAGAATGCTATGAGGTTCATTCACCATACAGCAAGCTGTGCACCAGAAAGATAAATGAGAAGGTTATTTCTATAACTTTATAATGTCATATGATACTCCAAAGTAGTCAAAATTTTTTATATTTTTATAAAAAATATATTTTAATATATTTAATATAATATATTAAAATATATTTTTATAAAAATGCTTTGTCTTCATTAAAGAATTTTAATGACCAAAAATATTCAGGTAACTTATGGTAAAAAAGAACTTTTTTCTTTGAGCTTTCTCACTGAACAGTTACAATAACGATTAAGCATCAAGTAGAATATCTTTTAGTGGAATTCTTTATCTACCATTTATCTCTATCATCTATTTTTATATGTATATAAAATATATATGTGTTTGTTCCTTCATTAAACTATTTTTTTTATTTTTAATTTTACATGTATGGATGTTTTGTCTGCATATCTCATGGCATATCTCTTCTGTGTCTGATGGCAACAGACCAGAAGGCACCAGATTCTCTGGAACTGGAGTTACATGTGGTATGGTTGGCAGGAAGGTTTTATTGAGACATGAGAGTGAGAGTACAGCCAGCGGCAACTGGGAGAGTCCAGAGCAGGGAGAGAACGCAGTAGACTAAATCAGGCCATGAGGGGAATGTGGGACTGGAGAAAGTGGGAGAGGAGGGAAGGAGGGAAGGGGGAGGGAGGGAGGGAGAGAGATAGAGAGAGGGAGGGAGAGAGAGAGAAAGAGAGAGAGAAAGAGAGAGAGAGAGAGAGAGAGAGAGAGAGAGAGAGAGAAGAAGAAGGAGGAGGAGGAGGAGGGGGGAGGAGGAGGAGGACGAGGACGAGGACGAGGACGAGGACGAGGACGAGGACGAGGACGAGGACGAGGACGAGGAGGACGAGGAGGACGAGGAGGAAAAGGAAATAGAGTCAAAAGAGAGGGGTCCATGCTGACCCTGGGAGAGGAGCCAGACAGAAAGGAGAAGAGGACCAAGGAACTCAGAGTCAAGAGAGGGAGCCAGGAGTGTGCATGGCTGAAATGGCAGGGTTATATGGGAATGAGAAGCTGAGGAAGGAAAGCTAGAGGAGGTTAAAGTAGAGGGCAGGGTGAGAGGTGAGCTAAGCTGAGAGGGAGCCTGGAGGCCAGCAGACACTTGGGATTGTGCCACCACGGTTGGCCATTTGTCACTTTCTTTTGCACCTGACACCTCCCTCCTCTCCTGAATTTCAGTTTCTTTTTCTGGGTCAAGGGGCTGTTTCCCGGCATCTGGCTTTACTATTTTTAATCTTGTTATTGAAAGAACATACCCATGGTCCTTTCAGTTTCTTACCTGCAGTTTGGCTGAACTGAGCCAATTCCCTCCATGACAATGAAATCCATGTCCCCTAAAACACTGCAAGCTCTAGGAAAAGACAGTCTGAAGACATTCCAACTTTCTGCTCTAGCCAAGCATCACCGGACACAAACCCAAACTTTGAGGACACAGCTAGGTAATACTGAACTCCATCTCAGCATGACCTCTATTGGCTCCTGTTATTTTTGACAAGGAATGAGCTGAACCTTGTGCCTCCCTGCGTGGGCCTTCACCACCCTCACTCTCAAACCACTGTCTCTTCTGAGTGGGCGAGAAAGCAATCTCTTTATTATTTATTTTGCTTTTTAAAAAATAAATTAGTATTTATTTATTCAGTTTCCACAAGGAGATTCTCTGTTTCATATGAAAAATAATCCCGCTAGAAAAGGTTGATTTGTCTACTTCTATGAAAACATGGGGCTCATAATCATACAAATTCTCACATCTAGAAGCAGAAATACCCTGCTTTGACATAATAGGGGAAATGGCTATCTATAATCATCACCACACAAAGAATGAGAAGTCAAAACAGATGTTGCTGTCAGCAATTATTTTAGGAGTGCAGTTAGTTTCCTTGGTCCTGGAGTTCTTACCTGTAGACTTATTAGGCTCTCTTCTGAGTTGAGTACCCTGCATTAGAAAGAAGGTGAGAAGTTCTTACCTGCTTTTCTTCTCCACTGAGAAGGAGGACTTCCACTACTGAGAGGGAGGACTTCAACCGCTGCCTGTCTCTGCTGCTCTTCCTTTAGCTCTGAAGTCCTTCAGAGCTCTGAATCACAGACGGAAACACATAAAGTGCTGCTTTCTCTGTGGAACTAAAATTATCTAGAGCTTCTGACAAATAGCCATAAAAAATGTTGCTGGGAATGTTGCCAGAAGTCTGAGCGTGTGAACATGATAACCTGACCCAAACAGTTTCAGTTTTGAAAGCGACTTCAGAAAGAGAAGTTTTGTATCGGTCTGAAATGGCTTGATCTAACATTCTTAAGGTGAACCATCAAAACAGACACACTTCAGGTGACTGGGTGGTTTCATTAGACATGCAGCAAATGTATCAAAGTGCAGTCATATACACAGCATGAAACCCTGCCCCCTAGCACTTGACAACCTACTATATTCTTGGGAGATATGCCTGGTAGAATACAGTTGTTCTATTTCAATGCATAACCAACATTTTCTTGTGATTTTTATAGAAATTAAGGCACAGTAAGGAAATAGCATTCTGTTTGTGTCAGGAAATTACATCTGGATGCTCAGTCTTCTAGCAAATGTCTGTCTTTGTCTCTCCGTCTCTCTCTCTCTCTCACTCTCTCTCTTCTATCTCTCTCTGTTTCTGTCCTATTTATCTTTCAACTCTTCTTTTCTTCATTCCCTTTGTAGTTCAAATTTAAAAGTAATAAGTAAAATAGAAAATTTGGAAGTGCATGTATATCCAAAAACACAAATCCTGATTTGATCGCTTATTTTTTTCAGCTCCTTTGATCTTTTCTTTCTAATTATAGTCCTTGATTGCTTTCCTTGATGCATTTTTTCCTACTCTTGCTAACAAATACAGCCCATGCAATGTCCTTTCACATTTGGGATTATAATGTAATCACATCATTTCTCTGTTCCCTTCCCTCTCTCCAAGCCTTCCTCATCCTCTTTAAATTTCCTGTTCTTGCCCTGTGGTGGTGGTGTACACCGTTAATCCCATCACCTGGAAGATGAAAGCAGGTGGATGTCTGTGAGTTTGAGGCCAGCCTGGTCTGCAGAGGTACTTCCAAGACAGCCACTGCTACACACACACAAAAACAAAAAAACAAAAACCAAAAAACAAGGGTTCTCTCACTGCCCCTGCGAGAAGTTGTAGCAGTTCTTCTGTTGGCAGCTAGGCAGTGCAGCTCCGTGACAGATCTGTGGGTCATCACACACCATGCTACCAAGATGCCCAAGGGGAAGGTTAGTGATGATGGAGTGGCCAAGCCCACCCCTGCCAAGGTAGATGCGAAGCCCAAGGAGGCCAGGGTAAAGGTTAAGGCATCAGACAAAAAAGTGAGGATTAAAGGGGAGAGGGGAGTGAAGGGCAAACAGGCTGACCAGCAAACTAGAGATCTGTCCACAGAAAAGGAGAGACTGAAAACCAGAGTCCAGTCTCTGAAGAAAAGAAAGAAGCCAAGTCTGACTAAACATCCATCACGTCTGTCAGGGGTCCCTGCCTCCCCCCTTCTTGAACAATCCAGAGGAATATTTTTATCAACTGTTATGTAAATGTGAGTTTTTTAGTAGCTCTAGAAACATCTTTAAAAGGTGAGGGAATCCCACTTCACCTCATGTTTTTTAAGTGTAAATGCATTTTAAGAGGATAAATCTTTTGCTGGTTGTTTATTTTTGAGGTACAACCAGAAAATAGCAGGACAATGAATCAGAAGAAGCTGTGACTGTCTCGGGGGTCACCATAACATTCCATAGAGGGGGCTAGTTTTATATCCTACTATACAAAGCATGCTAAATGGCAATTTGGAGTCTCAGTCATGCATTCATGTCTGGAATATTTTCAGTTATATCTGGTCCTGTGTTTCTAGTAGAGCCATTTTGTAAGAAAGCCAGTCTTTGGTCCTTACCCTGTCAGAACTGCGATGTCTGTGGCCATGGCAGTCCATTTTCCTAACAGTGGTGATAATGTGCTGTGAAAGATGGAAATTTTGAGTATGTTCTGTGTGGGGCATAAAACTGTAAGTCGGCGGAACTGAAGATGATGAGCAATTGGTTATGAGAGGTCTTACAGAAACTTGCCAAGTTTGAGGCTGGAACATCGCAGGAATAAGTTCAGAGAAAAACAATAAGTAGCTCTTCATTTGCATACATGACCACAAGGTGACTTTTCAGAGTTTCGGTACCTGAGATAAGAATTGGAATGTCTCTGTACTGTGCTCCTCGACCAATAAACTCTCAGCTGTGAAAGACAAAACAAACAAACAAATAAACCAAACCAAACAAAACAAAAAAAATCACCTCCTCTCTTTGCCTTTGGTTGTTGTTATGTGCACATATCTAAATGCATATATTTATACCTCTATCCATAAACATACTTGCTTGGCCTGTATAATAAATATTACTTGAATATTTCTGAAGATTTGTGATATCATATAAAAATAGGTATGATTGTGATTCTTACTGATTCTTATGCTATATGCATAAAATGGTGTCAAAAGCAGGAGAAAAATGTTAGAATTCACTCACTGATAAGTGGATATTAGCCTAGACTCTTGGGACACCAAAGACAGGGGAAAGCCTTTGGAATGTAAACATAGAATATTGAAAATAAAAATTTAAAAAAAAGACACAATTCACATATAAAATGATATCTGAAAAGAAAGAAGGAGTCGACACTGGTGCTGGAAAAGATCAAACATCAATGTAGGGGAATACCAGAACATGGAAGTGGGAAGGGGTGGATGGGGGAAAGGGGGGAGGGAAAAGGGCATGTGGGTCCTTTGTGGGATGGGGAACCAGAAAAGGGGAAATGAAATGTAAATATAGAATATGTCCAAAAAAAATTTTTTTAAATAAAAGAAGACTTTAGAATTCATTGGCGACCACTGAAATTAAGTAGGTATGGGTTTGAAGTAAATTTTGGTAAACCAAAGAGTACATGGCAGGCCTAGAGGAACCATAGAATGCAACTGAGACTAGACAGTGCATCCCTGCAGAAGAGGATGCTGGCTGGTTCCCAGAAACTATTCCAGGCAGTTCACAATTACCCATGGCTCCACCTCTAGGACATCCAAAGCCTCTTGCTTCCAGGGTCACAGCATTCACAAGTACATGCACACCACGCATGCACAGACACACACACACACACACACACTCACTCACTCATTCACGTGCACACACCAATAAAAATGTAAAAGTAAACCATTTTTTAAAACTAATATAATTAAAAATGGTATTATAAAGAAATCACAATTATATTCTTGCATAAAAATAAAACACCATTCACTGTAGACAAAAGCAGAAAGTGAAACTTACACAAAGGATAAAACATACATGAGAAACCCAGAAAACAAAGAAAGTGCACTCCATAGTAGTGAAATTAACAACACACAATAAAAGTCGGTTTTTTTTTCCTGAAAACTCCCACAACTTCTGAACATCATTTAAAAAATAATCTTTGCAGACATGAGAATTAATAAGTATGGAAGAAGATTGTATTGTTCACCCAAGGAAGCCACAATACAATCAGCATCCTTGCATGACAGACAGAGGAGCAGATGCAGGCCCAGGGTAAGCGGCCAGGTAAAGATGGAAGCAGAGATACCAGGGAACAACCAAGAACAAAGGAATGCAGGTAGCCTCAGGGCCTGGAAGAAACATGTAGTAGAAACTTTCTTTCCCAGAAACATGGAGGGAGGGTAACTTGGTGACATCTTGACTTAGCTAACCAATTCTGCAGAACTGTAGGGGATGAACTTGCTATTTTAAGACACCACACTTGTGATAAGATTTTACTAAATATTTTATTTCTTGGGAACTCAGGTCCTCGTGTTTTTATAGCAAATGCTTTTATAAACTCATCCATTTCTCCAAACCTGATATATAAATGTATATATATATGTGTATGTGAATGTGTATATGACATATACACATCATGCGGAAATAATTGCAAGTGAACCATCAATCAACTGGTTTCTTGCTCTGCCCCTACTTAATATAAATAGGAAGCTCTTGGATTAAAAGTGTGTTATAGGACAGAGCCACACCACTAGAAACAGATTTTTCCAGTAAATAACAATCTTGTGGTTCACAGTGTGATCAAATATCGTGAAACATTTCCCCTTTTTTGTCTAAATAAACAGGAAAGATTTAAGCTCTAACACAGTAAAACAACTTATAATAATTAAACTGATTTTGCCAAACTTTACATAATGTCCAGCTTGGTTACATTGGGCAGTTTTAGGATTATTATTTCTGAGTTCAAATTTTGTTAAATGTTCATATCGTCCTCCTATGAACTCAGCCATTTGAATGTCCTGAGCAGTTGATAGTCCAAAGCTGATCTGTGGGTGATGCTTGTCAACTTAGAAGCAATCCTGGCTAAGCTAAACACAGTAGTCAACCAAAAAGGTATCCACTGTTTGTGGCAGAAGAGGTATGGGACACTTTAGCTCAGTGGTTAGCATTACCACAGTCCGGGTGAATTTCTTGTTGTAGAGTCCCATCATCTTCTTTAAGAGTTCAAAGGTTGCTCTTAGGAATGGTAGAAAAAAATATTTAAATACTCAGCAGATCTCAGAAAGGTTTGAGACCCACAGTCTATTTAGTACATCTGAGGTACACAAATTTGCTCCTAGTTACCTGCTTCAGACTCAAACCTGAAAGCACATGCAGGGCGCTAGGTGATGCTTATTTCTAAAATCAGTTAATAGTCTGTATGACTATTATCGTCACTACAGAAAGTCTATTTCTACATAATAATCTTATAGATTTTGAGGTAATATTTATACCTTAAAAATGTTTTAAAGAATCAAATGAAAACCAAAAGATTATGGGATTAGTGATAATAGAATAGTCTCATATTTTGTTTTCCTCTTTCCCATACCAGCTGAGTTTAGAGTTTGTCACCTATGCCTGTAGGGGGCAGCAAAGGCAAGCTGGAGGTGGGCGATACCATTTAGCCACTTTTTTCTTGGGACTTCTTCTTCTTCTTCTTCTTCTTCTTCTTCTTCTTCTTCTTCTTCTTCTTCTTCTTCTTCTTCTTCCTCCTCCTCCTCCTCCTCCTCCTCCTCCTCCTCCTCCTCCTCCTCCTCCTCCCCCTCCTCCTTCTTCTTCTTCTTCAGCTTCTGTTTCTTCCTCCTCTTCCTCCTCTTCCTCCTCCTTCTGTTCCTCCTGTTCCTCCTGTTCCTCCTCTTCCTCCTCTTCCTCTTCTTCTTCCTCTCCCTCTTCTTCCTCTTCTTGTTTGTTTGAAATTCAGTGACTTTTTATTAATATAGCACTGATTTTATAATTGATTTCTCTTTACACTCATTTTTATTTTATTTATTTATTGTCTGTTTTTTTTATTTTTTCCCACCCCCCCATCCCATCCCATCCCCTCCTCCCCTTTGCCTCTAAGACTGTATTCCCCCACCCACTCACCCACTCCCACCTCACTACTCTAGCATCCCCCTACTCTGGGGCATCAAGCCTACACAGGACCAAGGGCCTCCCCTCCCATTGATGCCAGATAAGGCAAACATCTGCTACATATGTAGCTGGAGCCATAGATCCATCCGTGTGTATTCTTTATTTGGAGGTTTCATCCCTGGGAGATCTTGGGGATCTGGTTGATTGATATTGCTGTTCTTCCTATGGGGTTGCAAACCCTTCAGCTCCTTCAGTCCTTTTTCTAACTCCTCCACTGGGGACCCGTGCTCAGTCCAATGGTTGGCTGTGAGCATCTGCCTCTGTATTTGTCAGGCTCTGGCAAAGCCTCTCAGGAGACAGCTATATCAAGCTCCTGTCAACAAGGACTTCTTGACATCCACAATAGTGTCTGATTTTGTGACTGAATATGGGATGGGTTCCCAGGTCAGGCAGTCTCTGGATGGTCTTTCCTTCAGTCTCTGCTCCACACTTTGTCTCCATATTTGCTCCCATGAGTATTTTGTTACCCTTCTAAGAAGGACCAAAGGACCCATACTTGGTCTTCCTTCTTCTTGAGCTTCATGCAGTCAATGTATCGTATCTTAGATATTCCAAGTTTTGGGGTTAATATCCACTTATCAGTGAGTGCATACCATGTGAGTTCTTTTGTGATTGGGTTGCCTCACTCAGGATGATATTTTCTAGTTTCATCCATTTGCCTAAGAATTTAATGAATTCATTTTTTTAATAGCTGAGTAGTACTCGATTGTGTAAATGGACTGCATTTTCTGTACCCATTCCTCTGTTAAAGGACATCAACTGTTTCTTCCCAGCTTCTGGCTATTATAAATAAAGCTGCTATGAACATAGTGGAGAATATGTCCTTATTATATGTTGGAGCATCTTTTTTTATGTAAATGCTCCAGGAAGTAAAAGTTTCTCTGGGTGTTGCAAGGGTGGGTGGGGAGCCAGAGCCCTGGGTCTGCTCTGGGCACAGGTGCAAGCTGGAAGAAACCAGTGCCTTTGGCTGGGTAGGGGTTTGTGTTTCCCTAGTTCCTGTAGTGGTCCCATGGGTTGTTGGGGAAAATGCTGTGGCCTCAATTGTGATCTTGAGTGTGTCAGACCTCCAGTGTTTCTGGGTGTGTCTGACTTCCTGGAAGTCAAGCTTCCTCTGTGATCCTGTGATCCTATGATCCTGGGCATTTCAGAGGACCTGGGAATGCTGGGCTCCCAGTGGGTTTTGTAGGAATGGGTGCAAAGCCAGAACCCCAGGCTTCAGGTTCAAACCAGAAGTAACCCTTACCACTGGGTAGGCGTTCCTGTGTGCCTGCATGGGGGGGGGGGTTCCAATTACTCCAGGTGTTAGGGCAGATGTCATGACCTCCCCACCTCCTGGGCATTTTAGAGCACCTGGGACTTGAGCTTCCTCTGGGTGTTTAGGGACTGTGTGCAGAGGCAGCATCCAAGGTATGCTCAGGGCACAGGTTCAGACCAGAAGGACACAATTGAAATTTTAAAAATTCTTTTGAAATTTTAAAACTGAAATATACCTTAGTATATGTGGATATATATGTATATACTTATACTCCCCTTTCCCTTTATACATAAATTCAAAGTGAAAGTATACTTACTTTTAGATCACATAGGATATTCACTTGGAACATCAGCCTGCCTTCTGCAAGCAGTTTTATATTAAATCGCTGGGATTCTTTTTGCTTTGTTTTGTTTTGGTTTGGTTTGGTTTGGTTTTTGTTGTTTGTTTTGTTTTTCGAGACAGGGTTTTTCTGTGTAGTCCTGGATTTCCTGGAACTTACTCTGTAAACCAGGCTGGCCTCAAACTCAGAATTCATCCTGCCTTTGCCTCTGCCTCCAAGTGCCAATCACTGGGATTCGTATGTTCTTGTCTCTGCCTCCCCAAGTTTTGGGATTAATGATGTGAACCATCTACTGACTATGGATTCTTTAAAATAGTTATTTACCTAGGGTTGTCTTGGTTCTCCATTTCCCCTTGTTTTTAGTGGTAGGGTTGAAACTTTCAAGTCTTTTAAATGTGTTATATATCATTCTTCCCAATTTATTCTGAATTTGTTCCCTGACAAATTTTAATATTCTATTCTTAATTAAACATGATGCCAATGTGTCCACTGTTTTCATTATTTTCAGACATTCTGTCTGTCTTGCCTGTTTGAACTACGTAAAACAAGACATCTTTGCTATGTTTTGCTAGGTTTTGCCTGTAGAAAGCCTTATTGGGGTGCCATGCCACCTGGCAGGAACTAACTTAACATTGACCAAGGTTAAGTTCCTCTCACAGCCTTTGAGCTGGAATTCCTGTGGTAGCCATAATCCCCTCCACCTAGGGTGGAGCACACAGACCAAGGTGAAGTTCATTGTTCCTCCAGATCTACAAATTCCTGAATTAAGCAGGTGACCTGCCCAGCTGCCCGAGCAGTTGAGCCAACGTCCAGTGAACAGCTTGACCAGTTCCCCTGAACACACCCTGGAATTTCAGGGAAGGGTCCTGCCTGAAACTTTAAAATTCTGAGTCCTCCATTAAACCTGGAGACTTTGAGTAGCAGGTGTTGTCTTAGTCTCTATCTCTTTTCACCACCTTCCCATACATCCCCAGCTTCCCTTCCAGGAAACCCATGCGATGTAACTGCAGGCACTTACATTTGCCATTTCTATTCATGCTGACTGTGACCAGATATCTTTGCCATTTTTCTGCCTGCTAATGGTTTTTCCATTTTGATAAACATATAGCTCTACCATTGCACACACCCCATGAACTGAGGAAGATAGAGATCTTCCTTTCCGCTTTCCTAGTTGTTTGTCTTAGAACCAATAGTGCTGTACTGAAGTCATAGTTCCTTCCTTGGTGTTGGCTTTCCATTCCCTGGTCTACAGGCTGCAACTTTCCATTAGTTTTGCTTATAGTGTAAGACCCGAAAGAAAAACGGGGGCACCCCAGCACTCCACGCCTCAGAAGCTGTCACCCCAATCACACACGAGAAACAGTCTTGATGCAAAAAGGCAAAAGGTTTTAATTCCAGAGCTCTGGCATTCACAGCCCCTCTCCCACCGGGGGTAGAGGACAATGAACCCTGGGTTTAGAAACACTACTGCCTTTATAGATTTTCAGCAAAGTCCGCCTATACAAGCCACTCCATAGCTTCTAAGTCAATCAGTTCAAACCATCCGAGCCTGCGCTCTCTGAGAACCAATCAGCCTCCCCCAGAGGCCGGATGGGACCTGGTTAAGTCATTTCCGCCTACGTGGCCACCACGCACAGGGTCGAGTCAGGGTTACACACAGTGTCACATGCGTATGTGCATACATACGGGGCTGGTGCAGTGGTGTCCGCCCTTGCCTCAGCTTCTCTGCAGGAGGGGAGGCAGGAGAGGATGCTAGGGACCTTTTCTAGCCTGCAGCCTTTATCCTTTCATTCCCCCACTTCTTGTCTTGTTAATAGTTCTAACCTTTAAGAATACATTTGTAACAGTGAATTAGCTAATTTAAAGAAGCAATATTTAAAAAAAAAAAGTCAGCCTCCTGTTGGCTCGGAAGGCTCTTATACTGCTACCTAAGTATCATAATCTGGACCGCGCTCACCTGTTTCCTGATGAAGGCAACTAACCTATTGACTATATAAGTCTAACTGTAAGCAACAGGAGCATTATCATTAGGGGTCCTATCAGTGCAGAAAACAGGGTGGTCAAGAGTACAAGATAAGGGTCTTTCCACTGAGTCTTAAAGTTTCCCACGTGGTGGCATCTAATGTAGACCATATCTCCAACTTGGAAGTGATGTGGGACTTGTGGATCTCCTCCTGAGTAGGCCTCCCGGACCTCGATGCCTCATCCACTGGAGCACCTTGAGCCTAGTGAGCAAATGTCCAGTCTCTGTGATCAATTTGGTGAGGGTCTCTTTCACCAGGGTTCCAGCAACTGTTCCTAAAGCCTTCTTTAACAGATCCAGTAACCTGTCTGGAAGCAGTGAGGAGTCTCTGACATGGCTGGAGCATTAAAGCAGACAGTCTAAGCCAAATCTCATGTTGTGGTACACCTCCTAGGAGGACCCAGTGAATGACAAAGAATTTGGGGTAACAAAGAGGATATCCAGGGGGTCAGGTTAAAATGGCAAGGACTATTCAGAAACAAGGGGAGAGGCACCACCCAGCCTAAGCCAATCTCCAAGATCAATTTAGTTAAGGTCTCTCATAGGGTTTTGTTTATTTTCTCTAGCTGTCTTGAGTCCTGGGGACAGTACAGCCAATAACGCTTCCAATTAGTCCCCAATATCTGTCCATTTCTGACTTACCTTAGAAACAAAAACAGAACTATTGTCTGATCCAATTACCTTGGGCACTCTGAAACTCAGAAAATTTTCTTTTAACCCTGGCTGCTGTTTCCTGCTTGCTAGGGGAAGTCTCAATCTATCTAGATTAAGTATCTACAAGTGCTATAAGATATTCATAACCATATTTTCCTGCCTTAGCTTTAATAAAACCTCTATATACTCTAGGTTGTTCTCTTCTAGGTCTTTTGCCCTATTTACTCTTTGCTGCATAAGCATTTACTTGCTGGCATACCTTACACTGTTCTATTAATCCCTTAAATGAGTTCATTTGTGCATTTGGCCTGGTGAGTCCTTGGCTTACTTTCTGGGGAGTATAATTCTCCCTTCTTGTATGCACCTTTCCTTGGTAATAGTTGGTCAGATGGCTAGCAATCTCAGTCCTTTTTTTCTTCAGCATATTTTAAGTGAGGCTATCTCTTAATTTTGTCCCATTTCTCAGTGGGTGTCTCTTGCAGACCCACAACCAGTATAGGCTCCTGTATATCCATCCTTGGAGCCATTTGCTCTGCCAGGCTATTGCCCACTGAGTCTTTTCCCTTTTGACATCCTGGGCAGAGGGTAATACTCACGGTTGCTGGCTTCATTAGGGCATCTAAGAGGTCCAAGATTTCCTGTTGTTTCCTCTGATGTGAGCAGTCCTCTTGGCATATACACCTGTGGATGTGAGCTGTGGCAAAGGCATACCTGTTATCCATGTGGATGTTGATTTTCTTGCTGTCTCCAGGTTCCAAGGCGTTGGTAAGGGCAATTAGCTCCACTTTCTGCATTGACATTCCAGGGGGTAAAGATTCTTCTACCCAGATGCCATTTGTGCTGTCCACCATAGTAGCATCTGCTTGTCTGTCCTTCATGGAGAAAATTGCTCCTGTCTGTTGCGACTTTCAGCAGGGGTCAGTCTCTCTTTTTGGGCCAGTTGCTGCAGCCCGTTGGACAGTAAGTATATCTGTCCTCCACGCCATTTTGGAGAGTATGCCTTGCTCCAACAGAGAGGTTAGGAACATCCTGGGGTGACCTTAAATGAATGGGTTACCCATCCCATCCTTAGGTCCATTGTTCTTCAGGTAGTTCATAAACATATTTTGGTGTCAGTGGCTTCTTGGACCTAAGATCTTTTCTTGGAAACAGGGCCATTGGGTTGGAAGACCAAGTGTTAAGACCCTGTGTCCATCAAGAACTGAGTGTGTTTCTCTTTCCCTCTCACAGTTATCCAGGGTTGGGGGAGGTGGTCAGAACACCCATCTCCCCTAGTCATTTTCTTTACCCAGGGATAACACCTATGCCATTTGGGGGCACTTCTTCCAAGACCTGGGAGTTCCTGCTTCCAGCTTGTTAGGGCACACTCTGGCTCAGTGGCCTCTCTTCATATAGTATGCACATTGATTCCTTTCTGTCTTTTAGCCAGGATTTTCTGTAGCTTCCTTCTCTGTCATTTTTTTCTTTCTCCTCTGTCTCCCTGTCTCAGCAAACTATACTAAATCTCTCTATAGACTTTTCTAACAACCTGCACCACCAAATCTCTCCATAGACCTTCTAAATAACTTGCACCATATCCCTCTACATACTTTCTCAGCAAACTACATTAAACTCCCTTTAGTCTGGGGTGTATAGCAAAATGCTTCTATGAGCTGCTCTAGAAAGGCTGCCAGTGACTTATCTGGTCCCTGCTTAACCTCACATACCTTCATCAAATCTGTGGGCTGCCATGCCGTCAACACCTGCCAATGGAGTCTGGTGTCGGTCCTTCAGGTGCCTCTTACCTTTCGTGTGAGGAGGTATTCTTTTTCTGGCTTCCTGTATTATAAATAAAACAGTCTCAAAGAGATTAATCAGTCTCTTGGGAAGTATGTCCTTAGTAAGAGAGCCACCGTGGAATCGGGATAGGTGGTCTCAGATCTTCTCCTGCTCCACTCTGTGGTCTTCTCTAAATATAAATTGAGCATACTATTATCATTTTGTAAATTATAAACTATAAGATAGGCCTACCATCCAATCTCTGTCAGTCAAACAGAACCTTAGTTGTTTTTACTATCTTAAAAGACTAAAGAATTAACACCTGACTCATGTTTTGGCTATAAATTTTATAGCACCTGAAAATCATTTATTTAAGTCTACATCAGCTTTCTCAAGATTAAAGAGCTTGAGCTGACTATGAGACTAACAGTTTTCATCACCGTCAGAAATCCAAGAGTGACCAATATTAACTGAAAATATATATAGAAAGCTTAACACAGCTTCTAAGACTTAGCCAAATGATAGAGACTGCTAAACACCTGAACAGTTTATACTTCAAAATGTTGGAGTATTGGTCTTCAGCCTTCTGGCACAAGAACATCTGACAGACTTAACGAATCAGGAATTATTAAGCCATATAATAATCTATAGACACATTGAGTTTGTCTGTAAATGAAGAGAGGCAATCTCATTGCTCTCTCTCTCTCTCTCTCTCTCTCTCTCTCTCTCTCTCTCTCTGTCTCTCTCTCTCTCTCTCTCTCTCTCTCTCTCTCTCTCTCTCTCTCTCTCTCCATAACAGAAGCAACTCTAATTAAAACATAGAAAACACCCTAATAATAAACTCAGAGCCTTATATTTTTGTATGGCCCCAAACTCACAGGCTTAAACATCTCAGATCTATAATAATAACAGCAAGAAAGGACTGGGTGTAAATCCTGCATTTTTACAATTTTTTAGTATTTATACCAATGAAAACCTTGATTTTGATTTAAAATAAGATCTGTATCAAATAAGAATTTATGCCTTGAACATAATATAATTCTCTAAACAAGATTTTAGTATCACTGAGACAGATTTTTCGCTTAATGGTTCAGAATCTAGTCTTCTGGAGGTCTCCCTTATGTTGACCTCTTTCCCAGAGAAACAATAAAACCACAAAGCTTAACATTATATCTGTTATAATAATTTAAACAATTTAAAATAAATGAAATAAGCCATCTGTAACTTAAACTCAGAATTCCCATATCCACCACTTTGAGTGTCTTGTTAAAACTTATTTTTACAATAAATAAGTTTTTATTTATTGTAAACCTCAGAGCTCAAATATTTCCTCTCTTTTTTATTCTAACATGGCTGGCTTGAGTCACATAATCTGATCTTGCTGCCAAAGCCTTAACATGGCAGGCTTGAGTCATGTGACCTGATGTTGCCACCACAGAGCCTAACATGGTGGGCTTTTCAGTTGGTCTAAATCCCTATCAGTTGTTTTCAGTCAGTCTAAATCCCTATCAGTCAGTCGTCTAAGTCCGAGAACACAAGACAATCTACAAAACACAGAGAAACAATCACCACATAAACAGCCTGACCCTGCCACTATCAGGCATCTAAATTCAAGAACCCAGAGCAAGGAAAATCAAGATACAATTTGCCACTAGATGGGCCCAATTTCAGATACCGAATGTTCCTGCCCATTGCAGGACCCAAATACAGAGAAGAGAAGAGCCTTACTCGGCCTTCTCCAGGGTCCTCCAGACTCCCGCAGTTTCGACTGCTAGTCGAACTCTCCACACCAGACAGGCTCAGTAGATAAAAGCACACAAGACAGCAATGCACAAAACAGAAACGAACAGATCCAAGCCCTTGCGACCCATCCGTGTCTCCCACAAGCAGGCAAAAGAATTGGACTGCCACAGAGGGGGAAGCTTCTACTTTTACAACAGACCTCAGTCCTCTTGACTGGCACCGGAGTCTACCAAGCATCCCTGGCAGACTTACATACATCCCAGGGTGTCCCCTGGGGTCGCAGCCTGTGGCCCAAGGGTGTCCCCTCCCACGGCCCCTGTATCCTTACAGTACACAGTGGCAGCTGCCCAGAGGGGGATTCAACATCCACTCCCTCTGTACAATCCAAAACCAAGACACACACATACAGACCACAGAGCGGCATCCAAACACTCAGGACAAAGACAGACATCAGACAGCACACACGTTTCAGAGAGGATCCCCTTTACCTCCCAGTTGGTTCTCGAGTGTGTGGGGTGACCGCATTTCCCGGCCAATGCACCAACTGTAAGACCCGAAAGAAAAATGGGGGCACCCCAGCACTCCACGCCTCAGAAGCTGTCACCCCAATCACACACAAGAAACAGTCTTGATGCAAAAAGGCAAGAGGTTTTAATTCCAGAGCTCTGGGGTTCACTGCCCCTCTCCCACCCGTGGTACAGAAAAATGAACCCTGGGTTCAGAAACACTACTGCCTTTATAGATTTTCAGCAAAGCCTGCCTATACAAGCCACTCCATAGCTTCTAAGCCAATCAGTTCAAACCATGCGAGCCCGCGCTCTCTGAGAACCAATCAGCTTCTCACAGAGGCCGGATGGGACCTGGTTAAGTCATTTCCGCCTACATGGCCGCCATGCACAGGGTCGAGCCAGGGTTACACACAGCGTCACATGCATACAGGCATACATACGGGGCTGGCACAGCGGTGTCTTCACTTGCCTCAGCTTCTCTGCAGGAGGGGAGGTAGGAGAGGATGCTAGGGACATTTTCCAGCCTGCAGCCCTTATCCTTTCAATATCAGAGCTAATCCATCACTGTAAGGGGGCACACCTTTATGACCATAGAGTAGTTGGAGTATAAGGTTCTCGATGCTTTGTAAAATGTCCAGATTCTTTTCTCAAAGACAGAATATTTTTTTCCATATATGGAAAGTGTTTGCAATAGAAGCCAACAGGCAAATGATGGGGGCTCCTTTTTGCTCTATGAAGAGTCCCCAGTTGTCAATTCACAAATAAATATGACCTGCACAATTAAGGTTCCATTTGGTTCAATATTGGTCAGGGTTACATGAACATAGTTGAGCTTACCAGGATTCACTGGCTCTTTGTTCTTATCCCCACTGGAAATTAGCTGGAAATCTAGTAACCCTATAAAGGATTTTTATAATAATCTTTAAATATGGTATATGATTTCTCTAGTGTGCAAACATACCAATTAGAAGCTATATCTGAATTTTGTCACTGGTTGGTGGAATTAAAGGCATGTACCACCACTACCTTATTCAATGTAACTCTAGAACTTAGAAAACAACTAGTTTATGGAGATCTGCCTGTCTCTGCTGGTATTCAAGGCATGGGCTACCACAATGCTGTTCATATATTTTATCTTAACTCCAAATGACTCCAGCTCTTAGAGATTGAGGAAACAGGTCTGAACTGTAGTAGTTATTTGAATTTATGCAAAACACTTTAAAACTCTTAACTGTGTTTTTAGTAACAAACAAGAATAATATCCTTTTGATTTAAGAAGAAAACTGAAAAGCTAATGTCGAAGATAGTATGGGCCATGTGGCAATCTATAGTCTAACATTTTACATAAAATTAGGACACATGGTTTAAGAAAACCCATTTTTCATTTCATGCCAGTAAGGCAGATGTGCCTTTTGTAAATTATCATTCAAAAATATTATCTTTTTTTTTTTTTTTACTTTTTTATGCCTGATCACTGGAATGTATTTGTTAGCCTTTATAAGTTGGTTTGGACCGACTAACCTAGCTGTCTGATGAACTATTGCCTGTTCTTAGTCAGGAGGTCTCTCCTGCCAGAATCAAATCTTTACCAAACTTGATAGTATCTACAAATTTTTGTCTCCTGTGGAAAGAAAGATAAAACCTCTTCCCGAATGTATCACATATCCCAGGTTCCATTCTGGGGTCAAAACATCTTTGAAATATACAGCACCTTTTTCTACAATCCAAGGTCTCCACAGAGCTGTTGTTCCTTTTTCATTAGCATTTAAAAAATGAAAGCTGGCAGTGAGCGGCTGGAATCAGGTGCGTGGCCAGAGTTATAGCTTAGCTTAGCTCTGCAGGAGATCCGGGCACAGAAAGCTCAGCTGCGGGTGCAGACTACAGGCTGGACCAGCTCTCTGAGCGGACTAGCAGCAAGGGGCCACCTTGCCGCCTCGAGGCACAGCTCAGGAACTCTAGGAGCTAGAGTCAGGGGCCTGGACTCAGAGTGAGCATAGTCCAGCACAGACAACGCAGCCAGAAGGGATCAGCAGAGCCAGGTACCAGCAGCTCAGCCAAGGCCACGCGGTGGTTTCAGCGGGGGCAGCCATCTTGCCTCAGACCCCCTGCGCGCAAACAGCGGGCACACTGGACGCAGTGAGCGGCTGGAATCAGGTGCGTGGCCAGAGATATAGCTTAGCTTAGCTCTGCAGGAGATCGGGGCACAGAAAGCTCAGCTGCAGTTGCAGACTACCGCGGCCGGGACCGGCTCTCTGAGAGGACTAGCAGCGAGGGGCCACCTTGCTGCCTCGGGGCACAGCTCGGAACTCTAGCAGCTGGAGTCAGGGGCCTGGACTCAGAGCGAGCATAGTCCAGCACAGACAAGCTGCCAGAAGGGATCTGTCTCCTGGGGACAGGTGTGCTGTGCTTTCAGCAGGGCACCATCTACAATAAGACCAACTAACGCCAGGGATAAAGAGATGGCAAAAGGCAAACGTAGGAACGTTATTAACAGAAATCAAGGCAATATGGCACCATCTGAACCCAATTCGCCAACCAGAGCAAGTCCAGGATACCCCAGCACACCAGAAAAACAAGAGTTAGATATAAAAGCACAGGTCATGATGCTCCTAGAGGAACACAAAAAAGACATAAACAAATCTCTTAAAGAAATGCAGGGGAACATCAATAGGGTAGAAGCTCTTACAATCCAAACACAAAAAAACACTTAAAGAACTCCAGGAGAATATGGGCCATCAGACAGAAACCAATAAAGAGGAAATGAGAAGATCAGTTAAAGAAATGCAGGAGAACTTGAAACAACAGGCAGAAGTCATGAAAGAAGGAGCACAAAAATATATTAAAGAATTACATGAAAACACAAACAAACAAATGATGGAACTGAGCAAAACCATCCAAGATCTGAACACAGAGGTAGAAACAACTAAGAAATCACAAAAGGAGGCAACCTTGGAGATAGAAAACCTTGGGAAGAAATCAGGGGTCGTAGATGCAAACATAAACAACAGAATACAAGAGATAGAAATAAGAATCTCAGATGCTGAAGATAACATAGTAACCATTGACTCCACAGTCAAAGAAAATGCAAAATCCAAAAGGCTTGTAACCCAAAACATCCAGGAAATCCAGGACACAATGAGAAGACCAAACCTAAGGATTATAGGGATAGATGAGTGTGAAGATCTACAACTTAAAGGGCCAGCAAATATCTTTAACAAAATTATGGAAGAAAACTTTCCTAACTTAAAGAGAGAGATACCCATGAATATACAAGAAGCCTACAGAACTCCAAACAGACTGGACCAGAACAGAAACACCTCCCGTCACATAATAATCAAAACCCCAAATGTACTAAACAAAGAAAGAATATTAAAGGCAGTAAGAGAAAAGGGCCAAGTAACATATAAAGGAAGACCTATCAGAATCACACCAGACTTCTCTCCAGAAACCATGAAAGCTAGAAGATCCTGGGCAGACCTCATGCAGACCCTAAGAGAAAACAAATGTCAGCCAAGACTACTATACCCAGCAAAACTCTCAATCAACATAGATGGAGAAATCAAAATATTCCATGACAGGACCAAATTTACACAATATCTTTCCACTAACCCAGCTCTACAAAGGATAATAGGAGGAAAACTCCAACACAAGGAAGGGAATGGCACCCAAGAAAAAGCAAGACAGTAAACTTCTTCCATCAAACTCAAAGGAAGATAACTACTCAAAAACAAAAATAACATCAAAAATGTCAGAAAGTAATAATCTCTATTCCTTAATATCTCTTAACATCAATGGACTCAACTCCCCAATAAAAAGACATAGACTAACAGACTGGATACGGAAACAGGACCCTACATTTTGCTGCTTACAGGAAACACACCTCAGAGTCAAAGACAAACACTACCTTAGAGTAAAAGGATGGAAGACAATTTTGCAAGCAAATGGTCACAGGAAGCAAGCTGGAGTAGCCATTTTAATATCAGATAAAATTGACTTTCAACCCAAAGTCATCAAAAGAGACACAGAAGGTCACTTCCTGCTAGTCAAAGGAAGAATCCACCAAGAGGAACTCACAATTCTAAACATCTACGCTCCAAATGTAAGGGCACCCTCATTTGTAAAAGAAACCTTACTAAAGCTCAAAGCACATATTGCACATAACACAATGATTGTGGGGGACCTCAATACTCCACTATCCACAGTGGACCGACCAGGAAAACAGAAACTAAACAGAGACACGGAGAAACTCATCGAAACTTTGGAGCAATTGGATTTAACAGATATATATAGAACATTTCACCCTAAAGCAAAAGACTATACCTTTTTCTCAGCCCCTCATGGTACCTTCTCCAAAATCGACCATATAATTGGACACAAGACAGATCTCAACAAATATAAAAAGATCGAACTAATCCCATGCCTCTTATCAGATCACCATGGAGTAAGAGTGTTCTTCAATAGCAACAAAAACAACAGAAAATCCCCATACGCCTGGAGGCTGAACAATATTCTACTCAATGATACCTTAGTCCAGGAAGAAATAAAGAAAGAAATCAAAGAATTCTTAGAACTTAATGAAAATGAAGGCACAACATACCCAAATCTATGGGACACAATGAAAGCAGTGCTTAGAGGAAAACTCATAGCCCTGAGTGTCTCCAAAAAGAAACAGGAGAGAGCATATACAAGCAACTTAATGGCACACTTGAAAGCTCTGGAACAAAAAGAAGCAATTTTACCCAGGAGGAGTAGAAGACAGGAAATCATCAAACTCAGGGCTGAAATCAATCAAGTTGAAACAACGAGAACCATACAAAGAATCAACAAAACTAGGAGCTGGTTCTTTGAGAAGATCAACAAGATAGATAAACCCCTAGCCAGACTTACTAAAGGGCACAGAGACAGTATTCAAATTAACAAAATTAGAAATGAAAAGGGAGATATAACAACAGAAACTGAGGAAATTCAAAAAATCATCAGATCCTACTACAAAAACCTATACTCAACACAACTGGAGAATCTGGAGGAAATGGACAATTTCCTCGACAGTTACCAAATACCAAAATTAAACCAGGATCAAATAGATCGTCTAAACAGACCCATAACCCCCAAAGAAATAGAAGGGGTCATAGACAGTCTTCCAACCAAAAAGAGCACAGGACCAGACGGTTTTAGTGCAGAATTCTATCAGACCTTCAAAGAAGTCCTGATACCGATACTCTTCAAATTATTCCACAAAATAGAAACAGAAGGAACACTACCCAACTCATTCTATGAAGCCACAATTACCCTGATACCAAAACCACACAAAGATCCAACTAAGAAAGAGAACTACAGGCCAATTTCTCTTATGAATATCGATGCAAAAATATTAAACAAAATACTTGCCAACCGAATCCAAGAACACATCAAAATGATCATTCACCATGATCAAGTTGTCTTCATCCCAGGGATGCAGGGATGGTTCAAGATACGGAAATCCATCAATGTAATCCACTACATAAACAAACTCAAAGAAAAAAAAACCACATGGTCATCTCATTGGATGCTGAAAAAGCATTTGACAAAATTCAGCATCCTTTCATGCTAAAGGTCCTAGAAAGAACAGGAATTCAAGGCCCATATCTAAACATAGTAAAAGCAATATACAGCAGACCAGTAGCCAACATCAAGGTAAATGGAGAAAAACTTGAAGCAATCCCTCTAAAATCAGGGACTAGACAAGGCTGTCCCCTCTCGCCATATCTCTTCAATATAGTACTTGAGGTGCTAGCTAGAGCAATTCGACAACAGAGGGAAGTCAAAGGGATACAAATCGGAAAGGAAGAAGTCAAACTATCACTATTTGCAGATGATATGATAGTTTACTTAAGTGACCCAAAAACCTCCACCAGAGAACTCCTGCAACTGATAAACAACTTCAGCAAAGTGGCTGGCTATAAAATAAATCAGTAAATCAGTAGCCTTCCTATACGCGAAGGATAAGCAGGCCGAGAAAGAAATTAGGGAAATGACACCCTTCACAATAGCCACAAATGATATAAAGTATCTTGGAGTGACACTAACCAAACATGTGAAAGATTTATATGACAAAAACTTCAGGTCTCTGAAGAGGGAAATTGAAGAAGACACCAGAAAATGGGAAAATCTTCCATGCTCGTGGGTTGGCAGGACTAATATAGTCAAAATGGCAATCTTGCCCAAAGCAATATACAGATTCAATGCAATCCCCATCAAAATCCCAACTCAGTTCTTCAGAGAGCTAGAAAGAGCAATTCTCAAATTCATCTGGAATAACAAAAAACCCAGGATAGCTAAAACTATCATCAACAGCAAAAGAACTTCTGGGGGAATCAATATCCCGGACCTCAAGCAATATTACAGAGCAGTGGTATTAAAAACTGCATGGTATTGGTTCAGTGACAGGGAAGCAGATAAATGGAATAGGATCGAAGACCCAGAATTGAACCCACACATCTATGGCCAATTGATCTTCGACAAAGGAGCTGAAAACATCCAGTGGAAAAAAGATAGCCTTTTCAACAGATGGTGCTGGCTCAACTGGAGGTCAACATGCAGAAGAATGAGAATTGATCCACTCTTATCTCCTTGCACTAAACTCGACTCCAAGTGGATCAAGGACCTCCACATAAAACCAGACACACTAAAACTAATAGAAAAGAAACTGGGGAAGACCCTTGGAGACATCGGCTCAGGGGAAAAATTCCTGAACAGAACACCAATTGCTTATACTCTAAGAACAAGAATAGACAAATGGGACCTCATAAAACTACAAAGTTTCTGTAAGGCAAAAGACACTGTCAAAAGGATAAATCGGCAACCAACAAATTGGGAAAAAATCTTCACCAACCCCACATCCGACAGAGGGCTAATCTCCAATGTATACAAAGAACTCAAGAGGTTAGACTCCAGAAAACCAAATAACCCTATCCAAAAATGGGGTACAGAGCTAAACAGAGACTTTTCACCTGAAGAAATTTGGATGGCTGAGAAACACCTTAAAAAATGTTCAACATCACTAGTCATTAGGGAAATGCAAATTAAAACAACCCTGAGATTTCACCTCACACCAGTCAGAATGGCTAAGATTAAAAACTCAGAAGACATCAGGTGTTGGCGAAGATGTGGAGAAAGAGGAACACTCCTCCACTGCTGGTGGGAATGCAAGCTGGTACAACCACTCTGGAAATCAGTATGGCGGTTCCTCAGAAAACTGGGCGTGATACTTCCGGAGGACCCAGCCATACCACTCCTGGGAATATACCCAGAAGATTCACCAGCATGCAATAAGGATACATGCTCCACTATGTTCATTGCAGCCTTATATATAATAGCCAGAAGCTGGAAAGAACCCAGATGTCCCTCAACAGAGGAATGGATACAAAAAATGTGGTATATATACACAATGGAGTACTATTCAGCCATTAGAAACAATGAATTCATGAAATTCTTAGAGAAATGGATGGAGCTGGAGAACGTCATACTAAGTGAGGTGACCCAGTCTCAAAAGAATACCCATGGTATACAGTCACTGATAAGTGGATATTAGCCTAGAAGCTTGGAACACCAAAGACACAAATCACATATCAAATGATGTCTCACAAGAAGAAAGGAGTGGACACTGGTGCTAGAATGGACCAAAACATCATTGTGGAAGAGTACAAGAACAGTAAGGTGGGAGGGGGTGGATGTGGGAGCAGGGGGAAAGAAAAGGAATGTGGGACTTTTGGGGGTGAGGAACCAGAAAAAGGGAAATGAATTGCAAATATAGAATATATACAATAAAAAAAATTACAAAGGATAAAAATGAAAGCTCGTAAAGCATTCCGTAATTTATCTCTGAGGGACTTTATTATCCATTTCTGTTTATTAGGCATATATTTTAAAGTGTGACTAGATCTTTCTATAAGTGCTTGTTCTGTAGACTTGTATGGTATACATGTAGTATGCTTTATATTATAATATGTAAAAAGTTTCATTTTACTAGAGACATATGCTGGAGCATTGTCAGTCTTAATTTTTACAGGTGTCCCCATAGTAACAAAAATTTTTAATATCTGTGTAATTATAGAGAGCCTTTTTAAAACTTCAAGCAATTGCCTATTGAAATTCTAAGTATGTATCTATGGTATGGTGCACATACTTTGATTTTCCAAACTCTGCAAAGTAAAACATATCCACTTGCCAAATTTCATTTCTTTGAGTACCTTTTGGGTTACTGCCTGCAGGTAATGGAGTTTGGTTATACAAAGAACAAGTAGGACATTTCTTTATAATTTCCTTGTCTTGTTGCCAAGTGATAGAAATATCTTCCTTAAAATCTTTGTTATTTTTCCATTTTCTGAGGTCTTCTTCAATTTCCTTCTTCAGAGACCTGAAGTTTTTGTCATACAAATCTTTCACTTGTTTGGGTAGAGTCACACTAAGATACTTTATATTGTTTGTGGCTATTGTGAAGGGTGTCATTTCCCTAATTTCTTTCTCGGCCTGCTTATCCTTTGTGTATAAGAAGGCTACTGATTTGCTTGAGTTGATTTTATAACCAGCCACTTTGCTGAAGTTGTTTATCAGCTGTAGGAGTTCTCTGGTGGAGTTTTTTTTGGGTTACTTAAGTATACTATCATATCATCTGCGAATAGTGATAGCTTGACTTCTTCCTTTCCAATTCATCATTGCCTTGCACTAGAGGGCCTGATACATGTTATATATTATAGATGATTTCTAGTTTTGATTACTTGTTGTAGTTGAATGAACAACAAAGTTAATTCTGAATCATCCAGAATATGCTCAGCAGTTTCAAAATGTAAAATAACTCTTTCTGCATATTGAGATTCTAACTCTATTGAGAGGTTTAGGAAAATCTAATGATGCCATAAGAAAGGCATATAGTTTGATAATTTTTAACTGAATCATAAGAGCTCTGAGCCACTTTTCTCTGATTATAACCTGCTTTTCCTGTTTTATTTGCATCAGTATTAAATGTAATGCCTCCAGTACTTCATGTCCTTTTTTTATTATATTAGGGGGGAATCCAATTAGTTATTTTCATAAACTGAGATCTCATGAATTACATATATGTACTAGGATTGAGCCACACTACAACTAGAAACAGGTTTTTCCAGTAAAAAAAACACAATCTTTGGGTTCACAGTGTGAGAAAATATCCTTCAACGCTAGTGTATACAAAAGATATAAGAAGATATTTCTTTCTGTGTGCAAGCAGGAAAGGTGCACATTGATGCAATAAGTTGCTAGATGTGAAGGAGTTTCAGTTCAAAACCACAATGCAATCACTCTCCTCCTAAGGTAACTGCACTAAAATTATATAACACAATGATATTACTGAAAATGCAAAGACATTGAAACACATTCATTAGTAAGGAAGGGATAATGGTTTTGGCACTTTGAGACAGGTTTTTGTTTCCTCAAAAGATTAAATAGAATTACTACTAACCTATTAATTTCATTCCTAGGTATGTACTGAAAAGAAATAAATGTGTCCACACAAACCATGGTGCACAACTGCATAAAATACTGTCATAAGAGTTAAATGGTAAACATTAGAGCAAAAAGAAAAAAAGATGAACTGATAAATAGGTAAACATAATATGGTATTCATATGATGTAATATTTTTGGTAAGTGGAAAAAAGAAGTATTACTGAAACTCAAAAGCTGTGCTAAGGTTTGAAATAGAGGAAGAGTATATGTTTTACTTTTTATTTATATAAAATATAGAGATCAGCTACATTTATAGAGTTAGGAAGCATACTAGAATTTTCCAGAAATTGTGGGGAGAGATTGTTTAGAGACTCTTAATTACTTGAGGATCCAGTTGTGGTAATGTTTCTGGAATAATCACCCTAACACCAATGAGAATGGAAGAGAGGCTCAGTCTAAGTAGTGTGCTCACACAGCTGGGGTACGGCTCTCATTTCATCCCTTCATCTGATGAAATAAAAGCAACATTTACTTTTGCATACAGGCATAACTTCAAGTAAATCTGCTTGTTGGTCTTATCCACCTTATTCTACTTCAGCCCTATTAAGAATATTGGAAAAAATAAAACTAAAGTGTTTTGACATCATACAACACTTCATGCTAAGCGATTTTATCCTTGAGATGGTTTAAATGATATTTTTTATGTTGTCTCTATGATTACATTGTGAGTTGACAAATGTAACATGAGGAGACTGATTGGAGAGGCCCAAAAGGATCCCTGTGAGCATAACATTTGCCTAGCTAGTGAGCCATGTGGAGCTTCTCTAAGGCGCAAACCTAAGACGTGTTTACATTTTCAAAAAACTGAGCTCCTTGTGTTCAGCTCTGGGAAAGTACAACAAAGAGAAAGTACTGATGCTCTGAGAAGCACCTCCTGATGCACTGGGTTGTACCGCTCAGGTTTTCACTGAATCATATACACTTGACTATCTGGGAAATGTCAGAGTGACAGCTTAAAGTTGCTCATCACAGTCTTTTAGGAGTGTGTAATTCAGGCTGTAGATGAATATACTGAAAGAGGCACTTTATAACTGGTATGATCTAAGAACAACAGAAACCAAGGAAATTCAAAAAATCAACAGATCCTACTATAAAAGCCTATACTCAACAAAACTGGAAAATCTGCATGATATGGATGGTTTTCTAGACAGATACTACATACCAAAGTTAAATCAAGAGCGGGTAAACTATTTAAACAGGCTTATATCAGGCAAGGAAATAGAAGAAGTCATTAAAAACCCCAACCAAGGAAAAAAAGAAAAAGGCCCAGGGCCAGATGGATTTAGTGCAGAATTTAGGATTTAGTACCAGACCTTCAAAAGAGAACTGATACTAATTTTCCTCAAACTATTCCAGAAAGTAGAAAGAGAAGGGACACTACCTAGCTCGCTCTATGAAGACACAATTACTGTGATACATAAACCACACAAGGACCCAACCAAAGAAGAGAACTTCAGACCAATCTCACTTATTAATATCAATGCAAAATGTAGAAGTTGGGTGTGGAGGGGATTTGGGGACATCCACATGGAGACAAGGGGAAGAGGTATCAGATGTGGAACAGTCAGAAGATGGAAGGGGTGGGAGATTAAAATATGGAGTATAAAAAAAGTAAATCAATAATAAATAAATAAATAAATAAATAAATAAATAAATAAAACATGAAGTGTCTGCTGTGAAAAAACCCCAAGAATATTTTATTTCAAACTTAAATAGCAGACATGATGCTAAAGTCATTGATATTTCCCAGTATAAGTTAGTTTTGTCATTCTCAGGTCCTGGTAAATATAATTTGAAGATATATAATGTCTTTTCGTACCAGTTTATTTTCAAAATTACTGCTACTAGGTTCTGATGATCAACCCATGAGTTCAGAGAGGAAAGAAAATTGGGCTTAATTTCTGCTTATTGCTCTTCAAAATTCTCTGGTACTACTTACCTCTAGCTATACCCTCCAACATTAAAGGTGTGATTATTCCTTATATACCTAAAACACACAAGACCTAAAACACCTAAGACATTGTTCAATCTTTTTGTAGCATTTCCACCAAGTTGCACATGGAAATATTAGAGTGTTTCAAAGTGGCAAGGGGGAATTCCATTGAGAAAATTATGAAGGTATATTGACATCCATGTTCCATTCTGTCTCCTTGCACTCCAGATGAGACCATGTGAGGTTGTTCCTTCATACTCCCTTTGCAAGGTCAGTGGAGGTGGGGGCTTCTGAGGTCCCCTTCAAAGCTGTTAAATGCATCCCACAATGCATGGACGCTAGTACTGATGCTCTGAACCATCTAACATCAGTGACTGGGTGGTGTGGGTTGTGGTCAAACAGAAGAGATGGGCATATTTGAGAGCATACTCTCTCCAAAGTATGACTAAGCTTCTGCACATAAGGTGTCTCTTGAGTAGACTCTCTGGGGTTTCTGGACTTGCATGTTCCTAAGAGAAATGTTTGAGCTATGTCACCAGCCCTGTAAGACAGGTGCACTCATGAACCCTTATTACCTGAGTTTCTGTTTCCAGGATGTGTTTTCCAGTAGTTACCTCTCTTGCTGTTCTGCTCACTGAGCAGCATCTTGAAACCTGCATCTGACCTAATACAGAAACACACAGGATTGCTAATTCCCTAGCTGTAGATGCTGAGTCATTTCTATGAGCACACATAGTGCTAACACCTTGGATTCAAACCTATGTCAAGGGCACATTATGTATATGGTTATCATTTAGTGAGTTAATGTTTAATTGAAGTGCATTGCCGAAGCCCTGGGATTCATAAGAGCACCAGTCACACAAAAGATATTTTTGGCCTGCTGCCATTTGCACCAGGGAGCTGGGAGACACCTTCTGCACATAGCCCAACAGGAAAGAGAGATTTCCCAGCAGTGCTTTTACTTTCGAACTCAGAGGAGTAAGGACAAAGGCTTACAGGCCCACAGGAGGAATAAACTCCAGCCAGAGACAACAATAGAACTAGCATCAGATGGCAAAAGGCAAGCACAAGAACCCAACCAACAGAAACCAAGGGCACATGGCATCATCAGAACCCAGTTCTCCCACAACAGAATGTCCTGGATACCCCAACACACCAGAAAAGCAAGAGTTGGATTTAAAATCGTATCTCATGATGCCAATAGAGGACTTCAAGAAAGACTTAAATAACTCCCTTAGAGAAATACAGAACATCAGTCAACAGGTAAAAGCCCTTAAAGAGGAAACTCCCTTAAAGAAATACAGGAGATCATGGGTCAACAGGCAGAAGCCCTTAAAGAAGAAACACAAAAATCTCTTAAAGAATTACAGGAAAACACAAACAATCAAGTAAAGGAACAATAAAGAAAACACAAAGTGAGACATCTCTGGAGATAGAAAACCTTGGAAAGAATTCAGGAGTCATAGATGCAAGCATCAAAAACAGAATACAAGAGATAGAAGAAAGAACCTCAGGTGTTCAAGATACCATAGAAAACATTGACTCAGCAGTCAAAGAAAATACAAAATGCATAAAGCTGGTAACCCAAAACATCCAGGAACTCCATGACACAATGAGAAGACCAAACCTAAGGATTATAGTTATAGAAGAGACCAAGGATTTACATCTTAAAGGCCCAGTAAAATCTTCAACAAAATTGTAGAAGACAACTTCCCTAACCTAGAGAAAGAGATGCCCATGAACATATAAGAAGCCTTCAGAACTCCAAACAGAATGGACCAGAACAGAAAGTTCTCCCAGCACATAATAATCAGAACACCAAATTCACTAAACAAAGAAAGAATATTAAAAGCAGTAAGGGTAAAAAGGGCAAGTAACATAAAGGCAAACCTATCAGAATCACACCAGACTTCTTAGCAGAGACGATGAAAGCTAGAAGATTCTGGGCAGACCTCATACAGACCCTAAGAGAACACAAATGCCAGCCCAGGCTACTATACCCAGCAAAACTCTCAATCATCATAGATGGAGAAACCAAGATATTCTATGAGAAAACCAAATTTACACAATATCTCCACAAATCCAGCCCTACAAAGGATAATAGATGGAAAATGCCAACACAAGGAGGTAAACTATACCCTAGAAAAAGCAAGAAAGTAATCTTCCAACAAACCCAAAAGAAGATACCCACACAAACATAAAAATAACATCAAAAGTAACAGGAAGCAACAATCACTATTCCTTAATATCTCTTAACAACAATGGATTCAACTCCCCAATAAAAAGACATAGACTAACAAAATATTTCTCATGTAAATCTTCAATTTTATCTGAAAATGTTCGTAATTCCCCATTTAATTAATTTAGTAATTGTTTTATGTCACCATTTTATCTGCATTATTTTTCATGATAATCTTCAATTTTAATATCTTTCTATATACTTCCTCTATTTTATCAGAAATGTTTTCAATGTAAATCTTTGATTTTATCACAAATGTTTCTAATTCTACCTTCAATTAGAGCTTTTATATCTACCATTTTATATGTAAAATTTTCCATGAAATAGTAAAAAAAAAAAAAATGTTTTGTTTCTGTTGTTTTGTGATGAAACTCGTGACTTCAACATTATCCTTGGTTGGTGCCGTTATTCTTATGAAATAGAGAGAAAACACTCTAACATCCCAGAGTTAGGCACCCTGGATACTACCTAATGATATAAAAATTAATAACTTTTTAGTTTATTAGAATATTCTTTTATTTCCATGATGAATCACAAATAGTAATACACATTCAGAAACTATTACAGTGTGGTAATCATTTTTATTAAGTCGTGCCCTTGCAAGACATTTTGTCTTGAAAAATTTCAAGACATATTGTCACACTGGAGAGATAAAAGCGAAAAGGGAAATGGGATCTAGGTTGTAAAGGACTGTAGTAGAACATCAAAGTCCTCAGAGAAATGGAAGGGAATTTGTTTTGCAAGTTACTTAAAAGTTGCATGCTCTGTTATTGCAGAAACTGTACTGTAGCAAACAGGAAATCTTAAGATTATAAAGGAGAAGCATGTGACTGGGCATGATCCAGACCAAGAGGACCTATAGAACAGGTGACTGAACCTCCACTCATACATGCATTCTGCACACAGAGGAGCTTCCTCTGACGTTGCCCAGAGGTCAGACAGTGCCTGGGCTGTCTTGATTTTGAGCTGAGGTGAATCGAGTTTCCTAACAGTTGTTTCAATACCTGAGGTGCTCAGTCTACATAGACTTGGAGAAAGAGAGCTTGGTAGAGAGGTTTGGACCTCAGGCCTTCAGAGTATGGTGCATTTCTTAGACGTTTGCGGTCTCCTCATGTTATCAATCTCTCGACGAAGTTTCCTGCTCTCATTCTCGAATCCTTCCTTGAGAAACCTTTCCTGTTCCTAAAACAAAGAAGGAATCTGCATTCAGATCATGCTCCATGTGACCCAGGTTCTCACAGACTCTCCATTAGTAGTTACACTAAACTCTTGAGGATTGTAGTGTGGTAGTTTTTTGGGGGGTTTGTTTGTTTGTTTTAAGATTTTTCTGTCTTTAACAGACTCCTCCTCTCTGTGTCTCTCTCTCTCTGCTGTCCATCTCTGCTTCTGTCTCTCTCTTGTCTCCCAACAAAGCTTATAAATGCTTTCCTTTAATATCTCCAGCTTTAGAAATGTAGACTGACAGTTCTACAAACCGACAAACCTCAGGTCCAGTTCTTACGTTCTTTGACTTGTGTAAAACACAGTTTTCTATAACATCAGCACCAACTTGCTTGTTCTTTTTTGTCTTTTCTCTGTGCTGTGTGGTGCAGACTCACAAACACATGGAAGAAGTTGATAAAGATGGGCTCAAACAAAATTGAAGGTCACTACCTGATTCAGAGTAAAGGCAGGTGTTCAATCAAGTGATTAAGTGTATGTCCAACATGTTAGTGACAGAAACAGGTGGCAGAAATATACTGAAGCAGCTGGGATTTGCAGTCCTCACAAGATATTCTGGACCAACATGGAGACTCAGCAGAGGATGTAGAGGAATGCAGAGTACTGCAAATCTAATATTTAACCCATTAGCTTGAGTGGGTAGGTTAGGGATGCTTCCGGAGACAAGGTCATATACCAGGTGTGGGGGAAATGATTTCCCTTTGGGTTCCATTCAGTAAAGAAAATAATGTGTAAATTGTTTTAATTACCTTACATCTCATGAAATTGCAATATTCCCATCTAGCATACATACAAACAAATAACAGTCTAGAATTATTAAATGGAAATAAGTAGGAGATACTTAAGCAATTCCTAGGCACTGTCTATTGAAGGGTTTCATCCAGCCATAAGCAGCTCTTACTCACTAGACAGGGGTGGAGTTAAGCAGTGAAGGTATGAAAATGTATCAGAGTTTCTGAACCATTTACTGTACTGTAGGAGTCTTCATTGGGAAGGTCTTACTTCATAACCCAGGCTAACTGTGAACTAGATATCCTCCTGCTGCAGCCTGCTGATCAACTTGCATTTTGTTTTTCTCACTTGACTTTTAGTTTTGTTATTTTAGGTGATGAGTGTTTTGCTTGCAATGTATATAAATTTACTACATATGTTCAGTGCCTGCAGAGGTGAAAGGAGGAGGTCCAATCTCCTGGAACTAGAGTTATGGTTTGCTGTTTTCAACCACTGTGTGGATGCTGAGAAAAATACCTGGGTCCTCTGCAAGAGAGAAAAATGTTCTTAACTACTAAGATGTTTTACCAGCTCTCTGATATACTTATTTTTGAATGGGGCACAGGAACATACTGAGATGATATGATATATTACCCGAAGTTTAAGAGCTATGATTTTGTCCTGTTCTTCTCTTAACTTTTTCTGCTCCTCCTTCATCTTCTCAGTCAGCTGTTTCACGTGTTCCTGGTAACTCTTTTCCTTCTGCTGCATCATCAGCTCAAACTTCTTCTGCTTGTCTTCTAACTCTCTGTTGGCAGCTTCAGCAGCTTCAGCCTTCATACGTTCCACTGAGGAGAAGCAAAGAAGATGATTACATTTTATGAGTTTCTTTTGATTTTTATCTCCATTAAAAATTCTCTTAGCTTTGATAAAATTTCCTGTGGCAACTTTTTTTAATGGAATAACCAACTAATAAGAGAGAACTGCACATGCCAGTTAATAAAAGAACACCATGAATGATGTTTTCGATTCTTCCCCACAATTGAGGATTCCATATGGACCAATATTGATAAACATGTCAAAAGTTCCACCATGTGGAGTGTCTTCAGAAGTTCTCACCTTCTACCTCCTTTGCCGCCTCTGTGAGGGACTGATCCGTCTTTAGAAGTGTTTCAACAACATCTTCCTTGGACTCAAAGTACTTTTTCAGCATTGCTTCTGCCTAGTTGTACAGAACAAGTTGGAGACAAGCCAGTGTGTCTGTTAACTGACATTGATGTTATCCAATTTCAATTATTAATTGAACTGCTATGTAGCAATCCAAACAGCTTCCTAAGTTTAATGAACCTAAAACTGACGTAGAGATCACATCAACCCCAAATCTGATCCTTTCCTAGCCCCAACTTTTAATATCTCCTAACTCTTCAAACTAATTGGAATCTTTGATCTCTTTTCTTATCTGCTTCACATGTCTCTTGTAACTATGAGCTGATCTTGTCAGTTTTAGCTTCCAAAATGTAACATTAGCCTTTTGCTTGTCATCTGTTGCATGCAAACCTCACAGCCCTAGACGTGCCTCTGCTTAAACTATTATACCAGACCATATCTAGGACTTTCCCATGCTACTTGAGTATGCTTCTATTACTCCAAGGCTCTAAGATGACTTTCCAGTTCATCCAAAAGAGCATCATGCATTTTTCATTGTCGTCCAGGATGTGCCTTGCTTAGATTGTGATCTTTTTTATATCTTACTAATATCTACTTGGTCCATTACCTTCCAGAATATCAGATATCTTGCTACATCTGAAATATGCATTCATTTATTTTTATGGGCTATTTCTGTTGTTTAAAATTTCCATCTCCTATATAGCCACTAGTCTTCCTAACATCTTTGAACAATTTGCTAAATTATTCCTCGTAGTCTATCAAAACAGTAAATGACAGTATCTCTTATGAATCTGTAATATCCATGGGATTAAATTCATGTAAAAGGTGTATAATCAGAAAAGTCATGGTGAACCTTCCAAATCTTAAGAGGAGTTGGTGCACCATTCTTTTCTCCTTTTGTCCTTCCTTTTTGTTTTGGGGTATAAAGTTGAAGTACAGCCTGACTCTCTTGCAGCTATTCTAAAGTATGGGTAGAGCCTGGAGATCGAGATCCTGGACTAATGCTGTGGTGAAGAAGTAAGGAACGTTTTCCTGGGAACAAGTAGGTTGTTGAGTCACCACAGAGGAGCTGAGTTCTTCTGACCTGACTTATTGACTAGAAGTAAAAGAATAAATATCCAGCCATTTAAAATACCTGGTTATTTGTAGATAATACAAATTCAAATCCAATGTTAAACTCTATTACCAGAGTAGTCTAGACATGATGAATGCAGATAATGCTGCTGGAAGTTACATTCAAGGTATATTTCTCATTGGCTGTGAGTCTTGTGCTTCACTATGCCTCAATTTCTGTTTCACTTTATAGACACACTAATAATAATATATGGTTTGTGTGGTGGTGTGAGGATTAAGAGAATTGGTTTCTGAGACACAGAGAGAGCAATGTAAGTGCTAACTGCTATTACCACCATCATTACTTTTAATCATCTTGTCTCTCAGAACCCAAAAGCTCTTGACACACAAGGACAATTAAATAATTTTATCCAATTAGGTGAGCAAATGGTTGAGTGAATTTATAAATGTCACAAACATTTCTAAGATGCACAGTTGTGCTTCTAAGGGAGCAATCTGCTGTCTGTCTCACAGTTGGCTATCTGCCTAGATGAATGCAAGACAAGGCCACTCTCCACCAACACCATTGTATCTTCCTCATTCTCAATGGCATCTGGAACAAATTCCTCACCAAGCCCTCAGAATGGTACCAACTACTCTTTTTACCTGGAGCCCCTTCCCAGGAGCCTGGTTATACTTCTTCTCTAGCTCTTGCTTCATTTGACAGAAGAGGTAGTAACCTCCAGGTTTAGAAAATTTCCCTTGTTTCATTTCTTCTTCCAGAGGTCCAAAAATGTCCTCCAGCAAATCTGAGCATCGAGCTGATGACACATCCATGTTTTTCTTAACAAAGGCATCTCGCTTTTCTATCAGCAGGTTCTGGGTAAGGACAAAACCACAAGCATGGTTGAGAGGTAAGGGATAGCACATCAGACTACTGGAGAATGTCTAAATGGGGACAGGATCCTCATCTCATTGTGAAAAATCTCCCTGAGGAGATTCTATACAGGCTATAGAAACTGACACTTCAAATTTGATTTCCTAAAGGCCTTTATCCCTGTTTTCCTGCCTCAAAAATATTCTCAGAGCACAGGTAAAATTTCTCAGGAGGAAAGCCTTTTTCTACTCAAGTCTTTAATTGAAGGAATATTTAGAGATAGGCAGGCCTGTGTGGACTTCCTGAACTCACCTCTCCGAGGCTTCATGATCTTGTGATTAGTGAATAAAAGTTTCTTTGTCTAAAAGGATAGAGTGACAATACAGGTCGCAGAGGTCTCTAGTCAGACAGTGTGAGGAGCCCTACAGAAATACCCAGGAAAGGATAATGGCCTATGTACTGCTCTTTAATATGGGAATATTGCCCTGTATTTTCTCACCATATAGCCAAGAAAATACTGAAGATGATGTAAAGAGCACGTTAGTGTTTGGAAAGCTTAACACAAGAATGATCTCTCCAAATGACATTAAGCAAGGAACTAAAGGCAGCTCCTTTATCTCCTTTAGATTACATAGCAGTCAATCCCCTCCTCACATTGACTATGCTGTTCCATCAGAACCTCAGAATGAAGGTCCTTTGTAAAATCCTGCCTTTGTAATCTGAAAGCATCATCACTGGTTAATCAGCAAAACATCTTATGATTGGTTTCCCATTACCAGCTGAAAACACACCAACAAACATATTCCTTAGGAAGAAAAACTACATTTGGATGAATAAGATAAAAACTCTCAAAGAATAAGAATATATGTTATGAAGCAAATAAATTATCCTTTGTAAATACACTTGTGCGATTCCCTCATTGGCTGAAAACATGGCTCCCAGAAGAATTGAATCTTTCAATAATCACTGTAAATATGTGTGCACCATTGAGTATCACTGCCTTAGAGACTAAGAAAAATACTCATACCCCTCCCCCCAAAAACCTATGTTTTTCTTTGTCTTATGATTTGGGGTACCACACCTACCCCTAATTCTGTCTGGAACTTTTGGTCTACATCCTTAAAAGAATTCTTCAGGAAGACCTCAATGGCCTCACTCTCAATTGGCCTGTGTAGGTCCAGCAGCTCCTGGAGGGTTTCTGTAGGCATCTGGATTTTCTGATTCATCTGTTCTTCATAGTGGGTGATGGCCTTTTGCACTGCAGCTGAGTTCTCTATCTGGGCCAAAGTCAGTACAGCATTCTCCATGCAGGGAAGAGACCCACTGCAGATGGCACCAACATAGGTCTCCACCAGGCTCCTCAGACCTATAAAAGACAAAGTTAACAAAATGGCTGTCAGTTGGTAGAGAGATCACTCTACATGCAGTTTTTAGAATTCTCTAAGAAAAAGCAGCAATATAGTAGTTTATTAACTGTAAAGTCCAGAAGGTATTAAATCCTTTGTTTCTTGGTTGGCTGGTTGGTTGTTTAGTTGGTTGGTTTGTTGGGTTTTTTTTGGTTTTTTTTTTGGTTGTTTGTTTGTTTTTTGTTTGTTTGTTTGGTTTTTTATCCTACTTCATTTGTTTAAAAGAGATGTTGGATTCAGCAGCTTCTAGTATTGGGGAAGGAAAGCTATAATGTTAAATCCGGTTCCTTTACTACCTCTCCTTCCTCTCTCCCCATTTCCTTTCTTTCCTCAAATTCATTTGTCCTTACATTCTTTATCATTAAAAAAAAGCTTTGCCATTTTTGCTGGCTTTATGGCTGTGATTTTTTTTAATGGTGATTCCTTCTAGTCCTCTCTGGCCCATATAAAGGATCAACCCGGACACTCTACCACAAAACTATACATTGATGAGGAAATCATCTGGGCTTTCTCTGAGCTTTGCTGATGGAATAAAAACATCATGCTACAGGTATCTGCCCTACCCTCTGGAGCACCACAAGGGGTTGTATGCAGAACACTCAAAAGAGAGCTAGGCATGTAGACTAGAAAGCTTTGCCTTGCCCCCCTCGCAAAATCCCTGTCAAATCCTCCATAGAGTTTAGAACCCATGGTGATGTCCTAAAGTCATGTCCCTGTCCTTTCTTCACACCATCCTTCCACACTTCTTCAGTGAGGCACTCTCTCTCTCATCCACTCTCTTCTTTCAGTCAGCTGACTCTTACTTTCTTGAAGTTGCAAAGTTGTGTTCCACTCTGTGCCTTCTTCTGTTATGTTACCCTCTGCCCTTCTAGGTGACCCCTACCCATTCCCATCTTCTCCTTACCTATCAGTTTAAAAAAAAACAAACAGACAAATGAACAAACAAAAGCACCGTGCACTGTGTCCCCAGAAACTTAAGTCCCACTGGCCTAGATCCCTGACTCCCAAGTAACAGCTTCTTATTTTTTTATTAATTATATGAATTGTTATTTATCACTGTGAATTTGGGGGTTTGTTTGCCCCATTTTAAGTGTCTTTTGGCAATGTTGCATCAGAAGGAGGATAGAAATCGTATCTTTTTACTTCTCATTATACTCAATAATTGGCTCTTTAAAGTCATTACTAAACATTTTGTTTGTATGTGAGAGACACAGCCCTTAGTGGCAAGCTCCATAAATTTGGTATTTTCACTTTTCTAGACTTTGATTAATCCTTTTTCTATATGGGAACAATGAAAAGGCTTTTAGGGTTGAATTAGGTTCTAGATATTTTCTCTTTTCCCCTTTTGTTACGACAGCCATGAAATGGTAAGTAATGGTTTTAGTTCCCCAGTAAATTCCACCATGTGATGCATGCACTCCATTTTCAATGACATCAACTAATGATGTTTGGTCTGGTTGGAAGTGGTTCCTGAGTATTCTCTACAATGAGAAGGAAAGTCAAGGTAATAAGTAAAAAGGAATAACTTACGTGGCCCATTGACTATGATGCCACCAGACAGAGTCTTGACAGCAGAGTAGCTCAAGATGTATGAGGTGAATTCTGCAACTTGTTCTACAAATTCACTACACAGCTCCTCCTCCCGCAGTGTCTCTAGTTTGCAGAGTTGCTTCCTCTGAGCAGGCCTGTCAAAGATGAAGCACTTCCTCTGTGGAAAGAATTTCCTGATGCACAGTCGAGGCTCATTAAAGTTTTTAGTTTTCTCATCAGTGCCTGCCAGAATAAGATGCAGTAAACTTCCAATGAATTATTTCTATATGTGACACTTCCAGTTCCATAACTTTCTCAAAACCTATGCAAGCTTTTGAATGCCTAATGAAGAACAAGTGATACAAAAACTTAAAGGAATAGGAAAGAAAACACCCTTTCTCTAAGAAGACTTAGCTTGTGAAATTTCAAGTGGAGTCCAAGTGATTCTGTAAACTGTGTTTTCGTTTCTTATAAAAACAGGATACCATAACTACAAACTCAAGACCTTTGCCAACCAAGAAGAGATGGAATTTATGAAATTGTTTTTTATTCATTTCAGAACATTCTACCAAGTCCAGGTACCTTTTTTCAGGGTCAGCGAATGCTCCAAGTACTCATCAGAAGTGACGGGTTTTCCATTAACTTCCAGCTCCAAGGAGAAATCTCTCAGAGCCCACACAAAGGTTGGAAAGAAGCCCACAAAGTTAGCAGAGTCGTCGATCCCACTCTGATCAGGAGATGACTTTGATTTAATAAGATCAGTCAGCTCTGTCACATAGCTGGCATGATAAGTTAAGAAAACTAGAAAAACAAGTTTATCATTTTAAGGTAAATATTCTACCAATGCCTCTCAAATTAATATCTTTTTCTTGTTTATTTGTTTAGCTGTGTTAGTCACTTTTTGTCAATTTCATATAACTAGAGACACTTGAGAAGAGTAATTACCACAACTGATTAAGTTCCTTAATTGAGAAGTTACCTCTTTAATCAAAGACTGTGGATATGGCTGTGGGGACATTTTCTCAATTACTAATTGATGAAGGAAGGTCCAGCCCACAGTGTGTGGTGTCATCCCTATGCAGGTAATCCCAGGCTATATAAGAAAAGTAGGCTACTAGGCACATGAAGCAAGAAGAGATCCTTCAATGTTTTTTCTCTAGCTCCTGCATCTTGATATGTGCATTGGTTTCCTTGGTGATAGACTGTAATGTGTCAACCAAATATGCCCTTTCATTTCTAATTGGTTTCGGGTCATAATGTTCATCACAGAAACAGAACGAAAACTGGGACATTAGCTTCCACATTCACAGATTCAATCATTCGTCAACATCCATTGAGCTTTGACTATAGATCAGGCAATCCCAGGAAAGAAATTTTAAAATTAATTATAATTAAGGATGCTACCATCATATAGCTTATGGTGTAAGAGATGGAGACAGAAACAAAAACAATAAGTAAATTATTTCAAAATCTCACATATTTACTACCATTTTGGTGTAACAAAATGCCTTTGCCTAAAGGCTAGAAAATACATTTGTTATCTACTTACTAACAGACCTTCATGTGCCTTTTGCAGTACTTATTAGCAGAAATCTAAAAGACTTAAAGGAACCATCCATGAAAGCCCCAATGGAGAGGCTGGAGAGATGGGTCAGTGGTTGGGAGCAGTTAATGTTCTTGCAGACAACCTGAGTTCAGTTCCCAGTATCCATGTCCAGTGGACTACAACTTGGTAAAATTAAAGGTTCAGGAAATATGACCCTTCTGGTCTCAGCAAGCAGTTCACATACACCAACCCACATCTGTTGAGGCTCAGGAATTGCCTGACATACCACATGAACACCAATCTCAGTAATACAGGGGCAGTTCATTGAGCATACACCCCAGGACTGGTGGGCCTGGCTCATTTTCCAGATTTAGAAACTGAACTATGACATTGAGTTCGGATTCTACAGGGTTTTAAGCCCAAATCTACATCTGTGCCACGTTATTTCACCAATCAAGATGTAGGAAAAGGTGAATTTCCTTAGGAACATGTCTTTGTTGTATATTTACCCTATTGGTTGGGGGTATTAAACTATGGCAGGGCACTTGCCTCATCTAATATTCATGTCTTAACTTGTCTATCAGGATAGGACTTATCTAATATTCATGTCTTAACTTGCTAACCAGGATGTCAGTTACCCACATACAGGTCTCTTTCTGCCAAATATGATGTCAAGCTCCAGAGAGATCTTGGGTACTTAAATTTACTACACCACTAATCAAAATTAAGTTTTATTCTAGGTAGTTTCTTTTACTGGTGCAGGATTCTGTCTTATGTTGGGGTTCATTCCAGGGGAAGCTTATAAAGACAAATACCATAAAAGCTTATAGATAGGTCAGGAAGTATTGTTGGATATTTGGTTCAGGTACAAGCTTATTGTTGGTAACTATACAAAACAGTTTTATGGACTTCTATTGTAATTGGTTTCCAGGGGCACTGAACTTAACAGAATATACAATTAATCTTGGTGTTAGGAAGTTTCTTAGTAACAAACATCAGAAACATATGAAAAAGTTTCCTTATAATGGCAGGCTACCTAGGTAACAGTTTTCTAGGCCTCATTAACACAATTAATAGTAATGAAACATTTGAAACTTCTATTTGGATAAATAGTCAGAAAACTTGTGATAAAAAAAAATGAGTGTATCTTTTTTTCCCCTTTCAGGAAGTAGTTTTATAAACAAAGAAACAAGAGAAAAATTTATTTTCACTATTTTTTTTCTGAAACTCACCATTGAGTTTCAGAATGAATGTATCTAATATGTGTATGAACTCCACTGCACATGGTACAAGTACTAAGGAACTAGGTGGAAGGATATGTAAGTTTGAAGGCTAAAGTAAGAAGTTTCAAGTTTCTTTTCTACTAAGTAGGAAGCAGCAGTAGATTTTGAAAGAAGAAAAGGTAGTTATAGCAGTATTTCAAAGGTCACACTATTGGAATTCCAACTGATAGTTGAGAGTGTCGGGGCAGAGCATCAGAACTAGAGACAATGTAGACAAGACAGTGAGACTGGTCTAGGGAAATAGCTATGCTGATAAGAGTTTTAAACATCAGTGAAAGAATATTTTCTAGGGTATGAAGGAAAGGATCAAGAGCAAATTTGTGGCACTCGTGGAAATGTGCTATAAAGGGAAAGGCTGGGGAATCGTCTTTATACATTGTGAGACAAAATCATCTCTAAAAAACTAAATGAAGATGAAAAATTGAAACAGTTTTAAACAGAAATTTAGTTATGACTGAAATATAGGTGCCCAGAAACCTGTCAGACAGAATAATTTTGCCTGGGGACTAGGAGGAGAGAATGAAGAAAAGTGCAGGAAGCGATGAGCTGTGACATTCAGTGTCCTCAAAGGAAATAGGTGAGTTATTCAGGGAGGGAAGTGGAGTATTAGGAAAGGATGAAGTTCTAGATGAAGAAGCAAGTGCTTCTGAAAAGAACTGATATTTGAAATGTTGCTGAGGGATCAGAAAATCTGACCTCTGGTTGAGCATAGGGATACAAAAAGTATGCAGTATAAAACCTTAAGTTCATGGGTATGCTAGAGGCATTGATAATGACTTCGGGTCAGTCGTTGGGATGGGAGACGAAGGAATGATACCAGGAGGAAGAACAGGGAGAGAATAGTGAAAGTCAATTTCTATTGGCTACCAATACAGTAAGTCTTCAAACAGCAAGAAATAAAATCTTCAGCAAAGAAGGCTGTGTGGGTTAATCCTAGGGGTTTGATAAAAGCAGGTTTTGTGGTTTGAGCATACTGGCTTCAAAAGACTTCATGTTTCCAATGGCTGAGGATGAAAGCTGTAGATGACTGACACTGGAGGTGCAGGCTAAAGAGCAACCACCAGCTCAGATTCATTCATGAATTTGCAGAATAAATATCACCTGTGGTATCCAGAGGGCAGTCAGGATACTACTAACATTTGGATATAGTGACAATACTGATTACTGAGAACATGGGTTTTGAATCACAATGAGGATTTGGACAAATGCAGGACATTGATGAAGACAGGGATACTCTTAGCAGTGCACCATTCTGTCTATGGCAACGTATGATGTAAGACATTTGAATTTGTAGTGGAAAATGTGGCAAACTCACATGAGGAGTATCAGGGGATTTGTGAATAAGGGATTTAAAAATGCTTAGGTCCTTGCCTGACCATCTACCTGATGTAATATTGAAGCTATAATATCTAGGTTTAGGACTATGTTAGACCACACCTAAAGGATACTGCAGCTGGTCCATGGCCTGCTGGTTGATGGTTCCTATGCTGTTGTAGATGAAGGTGCTGCTGAGGAGGACTGCCAAGGCAAAGATCCAAGAGTCATTCTGGTTGTCACCCTACAGGACAGTGAGTGAAAAGGAGTGACTAAGGGACAGTCCATCAACTCAGGCAGGGAAAGAAGGCCTTTGTCTATCCCCCATCAGCTATGATATCAAAGGTAAGACATTTATACTACACAGTAATTTTCTAGCTGTACAATTTTATGAAACTTCAACTCATGTTGTATAATTCAAATAAGAAAATGTACATCCATGTATATGAGAACATGAAATACACACTTAGAAGTCATAATGTTGGTCAGTTACTAAAATCTAACTGGGCAATACTGGGCTTCACTCACAGGACATGTTCTGTATGGTAAGGGCCATTTTAGCAGTAGTGACAGTAAGGTCACTCAATAAGAATTTTGTTTATCTCAGATGATAACTCATGATTCTCCATAAACAATGATATTGTTGGAGATGTTGCATTGTCATCCTTTCACTGAAAGTCCTTTGAAAAAGTGACTAATTATATATGTATATATATATATATACATACATATGTATATATAATTATATAAATATATAATATAAATTTATATATAATATATAATTTAAAATCATAACATATTTAAAATAATATATATTATTAATTCTTTGAGAATTCAAAACATTGTTTTTCATCATGGTCCCACATTGACTAGTCATCAGGTTTATAACACATATAGGCAAGTTCAAGTTGTCATTAGCAGTTTCAACCAAAATATCCTATTTTGATTTGACAGAAGAATGACTCAAATGTGGTTAGCTATCATTTACAGGCTCATCCACTATTCTCAGCTCTTAACAAACTTGAAGAACAGCACATTCATCTGATTTTTCAGAAGCATAAATCCAGGATTAGAATTGGTACTGCAACGTGAAGTATTGACAAGCCACAGGTGGAATCTGAAAGATTTTATTTATTTTACCTTTTCAACATCTTCAAGGCCCTCAGTGTCAAGCAGAACTAGGGTCTGCCCTGCCTTCTTGGGGTGAGGCACACACCACATCCAGATGCCCTTGGTGTGAGACTGCACAGTGGAGCCCAGGGAGAAGCCTGCAAGGCAGAATGGGCATGGGGTGGGCAGGGGAGTAAATGAAGGTGCTTCCTGAGATTGAGTTGAAAATTAACATAGTTACATATGAAAGAGTAAATGACTTCAAGTACTGATTGAATTACTAGCCTTGAAATAAGGGATTTGTAATATCTAGTGTTGGTCAATATATTCATTTCTTAGAGCCAGATATTTGTTCCTCCTGTGTCGACAATCTAGAAAATGTTTTATAATTCATCACTAAGGAAGTTAGCCAGTTTGTGGTAGTGTGCATCTTTAATCCCAGCATTTGCAAGGCAGAGATGGGCAGCTCTCTGAGGTCGAGGCCAGCCTGGTCTACAGAGCAAGTTCCAGGAGAGTCATGACTATAGAGAAACCTAGTCGATAAAACAAAATTAAGAAAAGAAGTTAACTTTCTCAATGAATGTGTTACCTATTTCTCTAAAAAACACACCTACTATAACTTTTAGTTGGGAAGCAAAGGTACTATTTAAAAACTCGGTGGATGAAGATGCCTCAACAGCAAGAAATTCCATGGTGGACATATGCTATCCTTTCTTAGTTCTCTCTGTCTCTGACATTCTTCCTCATATCTACTTTCAGGATGCTGGTGACATGAGTGAACAGATGGAACACAACACAGATCTGTTGGTGACACTCACCTGTTCTCTTCCCAGCCAGCTTGTTCATCAGGTAGGATTTGCCTGTGCGGTAGAGGCCCACAATCGCTACCACCACCACAGGCTGGTTGATGGCTGACAGGATACTCAGAGACTCCTGGTTGATTTTTAGTTGAGCCTCAGTGTTCTCAATGAGGCACATGGGTTCCAACATGTGGATCTCTGAATCCATGTCCAGAGTGTTCTTTTTGTCTCTAAGGAGAAGATAAATTAGACCTCAATGTCTAGTCAGTTACTTAAACTAAATATTATGTACAAAAATTTTCCTTCTTTGAAATGTGTTCCTTGTACACTTCTAAGAGTTCTCGGGCAGTATGTCTGTCCTAGAGATTGTTCTGCTATTATTACTTAAATACAACTAATTTAAAGTTCATAGATGACCAGAAAAGTCATGTACTGGGTTCAAAAGGCTGCATATACAATTTCCCAAGCTTTGTCCAATCCCAGTACCCTACATTCCCTGAGTATAGTGGCTGCCTGGGTTTACAGCATTTTTACAACACCCTTAATGAGGCTGCATACCTTACACCTCCTCTATTTCTTAGTGAACTGTTTACTAGTGCCCCTTTCCTGCTTCCTGATCTAATCCAGGATCCCTGCTTTATCCTCACATCTCTTCAGCTTCCTCTCATCTTTAGTAGATCCTCCATCTTCCCTTATCCTCCATTACTTCACAACTTAGTGGAGTATATCGAAGTAGAGAACCCTTCAATTAGATCATTATTTAGTTCTTTCTTTAATGTTGGCTTGAAATTCTACTGGTATATACATGGTTCCAGAAGGTTCCAGAACTGATAAGCTGCAATCGTCACTGACCAAATCAGAGGATGAATGATGTGGACATGACTTGCTCTGATAGTACTCTTTTGAAAAAAGTCTCTTGATTAAGGGGCTACCTGCTAAGAACTGGCTATAGTTTTGTAATCAAAACTACCACTTGAACAGCAAATAAATACTTAGAATAAAAACTCTAGGGTTTAATCACCAGAGAACAAGGCATTCAAGTTTCATCTCACCCCCATGATAATATCCTGCATAAAGAAAACAAATAACAAGGGCTTCTAAGGGTGTGGGAAAGAGACCCTCATGAATTGCCTATGGAAATGTAAACTGCTGTGGCCACAGTAGAAAGCAGTATGGAGGAACCTCAAAAGCAATTAGAACTACCAAATAACCAAATAATACTCCTGTGTGTGGTGTATGTGTAGGTATAGATGTGTGTGTGTGTGTATATATATATGTGTGTGTATGTAGTGTGTGTATAGGTATAGATGTGTATATGTGTGTATGTGTGTGTATATATGTATTCATAGGTGTATAAAGATATATGTATAAAGACATATATAAATCCGCCTTTAGACAGACACTCGAAACTTACAACTTCACCATACTTCATGAATTTCATGACTACTTTCAGCATCTTCTAACAATTCAAGCTTATAAATTAACCACAGTAGCATTTGCTTATAGATGACTTTCTACTCTTATCATGCTGGATATTTATTAATGGGGGATCAACAGCAAATAGGAGTATTGCTTCTACTTGGAATCCTTCATTCTTTCATTCATTCATTTGGTTGCATCAGCATAGACTGCTAAGTACCTATTTCATTCCCTGTGCATTAGTACTTTGTGATCATTCCTTATTTTGTTGCCTGGCTTGTTCCATGTGTTCACTGAAGCTCCTTCAGCAGGATCCTGTGCTTGACTGGCAGACTCCCATGACATTCCCAGTGTTGTGGTTCTCTCTGACAACACACAGTCTTCCAGACACAGCTCATACTTTTCCTATATTGCCCTAGAGTTGAGAATTCCTCCCAAAGGTTTGGCTTCTTTTAGTTCACAGTAGTATTTATACCAAAAATATCACATGGAGCATATTCGTTGCTTTAAGGTGAAACAGTATTTTCTGAAACATAATATGGTCTGCAGCTGCCTATTAAAAAAAGCACATAAAGCTGGATGATTGGTGGCACCTGCCTTTAATCCAGCACTTGGGGAGCAGAGGCACATGGTAGATCTTTGAGTTTGAGGACAGCCTGGTCTATACATGAGTTCCAGGATAGGCAGCACTACACAGAGAAACACTATCTTGAAAACAAAACAAAAATAAAAAAGAAAACCTGCATAAAATCCAGCAGTCAAAATTCCAGCATAGGTCAGTGAGAGGCTGGAGAAGCCCCATGCATAACTGAGGTGATACTAGCAGTTCATGGCTGCTGGAGAAGCCAGGGTTGGTTTTCCTGAGTGATATGGCCCAGTAAGTCACCCAAACTCCACTAGGTGGCCTTATGCCCACGCCTGAATGAGCTCAGGAACTTGATTCAATGAGGACATGAAACTTGGGTGAATACAGAATGGGGGATGGGTAGGGGAGATGGAGGAAGAGTAGGGAATATATACAATCAGAAACACATGACATATAGGATGTTCTCAAGGAATGAATTATATGTGTGTGTGTGTGTGTGTGTGTGTGTGTGTGTGTATTCTAAGATATATAGGTATATATATATATATATATATATATATATATATTCTAAATAGTATACACAAAGATTTTGTAGCTCCCTAGATTATCAATGAGAGAACTGTCTCTTTTTACAAATTCCAAACAGCCTAACTTATTTAGGTAGACCCTGGCAACAAGTTCAGAGATTTTGTCTGTGTTCCATTAGACAGTAAAGACGATCTATAACAGTACCTAGAAAGCAATATGAACCTTAAAACACTCAGTGTGAACTCTTCTTTACCAGAGTTTAATTAATTTGCCATACTAGGGACAGGGACATTAGGATACAGGCTGCCTCTGTCAACCAGCCCTGCCCACTCACATCTGTGTTGGTTGCAGCCTCTTCTGGCTAGAGTAAACCAGCTGTCTGGTGAACACTTTTCCACCCCTGCCTCTGTCTTACCTGAAAGGAAATCCTTTAGAGAAGAAGTAGCCTCTCAATGCCTGACAGCTTTGCTTCAGCGTCTGGCTGCAGAGTCCCTGGTCCTCTCTCACAGGTGCTGCAAGAAGGACCCTGTAGTAACCCAGCAAGTTCCAGATTTTTGCCAGAGAACTTGTGAGGAGTTAGCTCGCTCTTTAATAGAGAAATGGTTAAGCTTATGAAAGTGAAACTAAAGAACTTCCTAACTTGGGTGGGAGGGTGGAGGGATGACTCACCCACCACAGCAGGAGTGAGGGGAGTGCTCCTGGGAGGAAGGTTTAGGGGATTTCTCAGGTAGAGATGATGAATGGTGCAGTTTCTTGTGTGTGTTTAAAAATGCAAGGCAATGCACTTACTGAAGAGGGTATGGTTTTAAGATCATTTCGTGTGTTTCCATCCTCTTTTTGCCCATTAATGTTTGCTTTGTGAAGTTGCCAGCCCCACTGGGTTACAGGAAATTAGCAAGAGATTGTGCAATTCAAAAGTGGACACGAATCGTTTAAAAAACGATTTCTCTGTACTCTGAATGATTAAAGATGGAAAGAAAAAGGTTAGAATTAGAAGGAACAGTGAGGGAAGGAGGAAGGAGAAAGAGAGAGGGGAGACAAAGAGAGGGAGGAGGATGAAGGGAGGGAGGAAAAGAGGAAAGGAGGTAAGGGGGGAGGGTGAAAAACAGCACTTAAAGTGAAAGTGAGTCTGAGCTCCTTTAAACACATCAAATGCTGGGAAATCAGCTGGTTTGTTTGATTGCTTTTGTTCACTTACCTTTTGACAAAAATATTCTCTGTTAACATTATAAACAATCCCAAAACAATTTTTAGCACCACTTGAATATTTGTCAGTCATGTGATATTTAAGGGTAAATTAAAGGAATGTTTTTGATTTCTAAGCTTAAAGAGGTGGGGTTTCCAGTCTTCTTTTGTAATCTGTTTCCTTAGAAACAAGTGAGTTAAAGTCCTGACCCTAAACTACTGAGTGTAAATAACATCTCTCAGAGGCTGAGGGAATCCAGATTTGCTCTAAATCTTGGAGACAGTCATGTCTGTGAGTCTCAACTGGGAATGGGAATGACCATGGAGTTGATAAGTCACTGGCGCTGTGACAGAATACATAGCTTTCACAGTTTTTTGAGAAAGAACACTAAATGGATAATGTCTTAACCTGGAGTTACAGAGATCAAAGCCCATTTTTACTGCCTCTACACTAATCCCAGAGATGGATTATGTATTGAATCCCTTAGGAAAGGGTTTGGATGGCCTAAGAGACTGCATATCCTTATTTTACCACCCCTCTTCTTTTTAAAATTCCAGTCTCATTATCTTTCCCTTCTCTCTCATTAAATGGCCAAAGAGAAAGCTTGTCATCATCTTTTTCCTCTTCCTCTTCTTTTGTTGTGGTTGGGTTGATTTTGTTGCTGCTCTTTCTTCCTTCCCTTCTCTTCCTTCCTTCCTTCCTTCCTTCCTTCCTTCCTTCCTTCCTTCCTTTTACTTACTTATCTTTATTTAATGCTGCATGCTTCTAGCTCTGTTTCCACATTCAGTAAATTGGTCTATCCAGTTGTCTTTTTGACAAGAGCTATAGAATGACGAAGACATTCAGGTTTTCTTAAATCTTTGTTCTTTGTAGGACTGAAAGTACCACATTTACCGGAACCAACCCTCAGGTAAGTCAGAGCAGGTACCAGGTCTTTCCACTCAACAGTTCTATGTGAGTCAGTCCTACATTTTCTTTTCTGTTTCTATAGTTGGGATGAATCATGGATTTTCTTTTTTTCTTTCTTTCATATCTTTAATTACATTTTGTGTGTGTGTTCCTTTATTGGGGTTTTTTGTTATTTATTTGTTTATTGAAATAGTCTAACATTTCTCAGAATTCCCTTAACTTTGATAATTTGTATTTTTGATCCTCCTGCTTCTACTCTTGCAAAACAAAGATTACAGGTTTTCATAGTCATACCAGTTCATGTCCTGCTGGAATCAAACCAACAATTTTGTGAATGCTAGTAAATCACTCTACTATCTGACCAACATCCCTGGCCAGTGAGCTGCCTGCCTCCATGGTATTCCATTTTATAAATATCAGGGGGAAAATCCACATTAAATTATCCAAAAACAACCAACTTCACCCACTCCAAAAACTAATTCTTCCTCTTGAGAATACTTTCTCAGGAAATAATACAATATACAAGAAATGAAGTGTTTCAGACTGAGGTAAAATATCTGTAGTTCCTTCTGGGAACTACCATACTGTCATATTTTATTATAATGAAAACTTTTATATTTGGCATCAAAATATATTAGCTTCCATGTCTCTTTGACAATTTTTAGATTAATTTTTTTCTAATCCAATGACTTCTTAATTCTATTCAAGTGTTATATATCTATAAATTAGAGGCGTTCTTACAAAGCTTGGAACCAATTGTAAATTCTTACCATCGTGTTTTTTCTATCAGGATATCACCACTGCTTCATGACTCCACACCTCTCATGCACTTTCTTCTTTCTGTCAAATAACTTAATTTAACTGAAACTATTAGAAAAGACACACATAAAACTTTCCTGAATTGGAACGTCATGTCCTGCCATAGGCTTAACTCTGTTGCATTAGTCCAATGCGGTATTTGATCTTTTGTGATGTTCAGTTACCTTCTTCATTAGTAGGGAAATTCTTTAGCAAGTGGAAATTCTTTCTCAGGCTACATTGGATTCTGGTGATTTCCTCTCCCCTTTGCTATTACAGATATGAGGTTGTGAAAAATAGATTTAGTTCCCAAGTAAACTCCACCATGAGAGACATGCACTACATTTTCAAAATCATCAACAAAGTTTTGTTTGGTCTGGTTTGAAGTGGCTTTGTCAGTAGCCTACAATGAGCAGAAGACCAAATAAGAGGTAGAAGGGATAACTTATGTGGCCCATTCACTATGATGCCACCAGAGAGAGTCTTGACACCAGAATTGCAGAAGATATATGAGGTGAAGTTTGCAACTTATTCTACAAATTCTTTATTCAGCTCCTCCTCTCGCATCAACTCTACTTTGGGAAGTTGCTTCCTGTCAACAGGCCTCTCCGAGGTGAAGCGTTTCCTCTCTGGGAAGAACTTCCTGATGCACACTCGAGACTCATTAAATCATTCAGTTTTCTGATCAGTTCTTTAAGGAAGGATAAATTAGATGCAGTAAACTTCAAATAAATTCTTTAAAATATATGGCCCTTTTAATAATATAACTTCCTCAAATCAAGGGGGAAATAATTAATGTGGAATGAGAAAAACAAAAGGAATGAAAAAGAACAGGCCTTCCTCTAAGAAGGTGTAGATAGTGCAGTTCAAACTCAGCCAAACTAACCCTAGTACAATTACAAGGTAAAGAATTTTACCAGGAATGCAGAAATGATCCTTATGCTATTGTTACCATGATATCCCAAACTTCCATTGCACCTATTTACCTTGTCTCAGAGCCAGTGAACTCTCTAGGTACTCATCAGGAGTGAATTAAGTTCCAACTCCATGGGGAAATCCCTCAAAGTCCACACAAAGATGGGAAAGAAGCCTACAAAGTTAGCTGACTTGTCTACATCACTCTGATCAGGGGATAACTTTGATTTGATTAGATCAGTCAGTTCTATCACATAGCTGGCATGCTCAGTTAAGAAAACTACAGGGAAAACACCATTTTTATGATGTGGATCCCACCACTACCCCTGAAAAATAACATAGTCATTTGTTAGCTTATTCATTTTCAGAATTTACTAGGTCACAAATATCTATTTTATGTCTTCTATGGAACAAGCACTGTCCCTCGGCCAACCTTTTAAAATAAGCAAAAGAGTGCCAATACAAGAGTTTATATCATACTTAAAGAGACCGACAATATGTATATGAAGAAAATACATAACATCTTCAAGTATTGTTAAAAATGTGATGCAGAAAAATAAACTAGTTCAAGCAATAATGAATCAATAAATGTATCTGCATGTGGAGCTTGCACATCGAATTCTTCAAAGGGCTACTTGTGCTCTGCATGACTCTAGATTATCAAAATCCCAAAGATGAAAGGTATAGCAGAATAATTTTCCAAATAAAGGTTACATCACTTGTTGACTCTTAAACAGGAAAATGTGATCATATACTAGGTATAAATCATGCTTGCCAGTTTGGTGGGGCAGATGTTCCAAAAGACCTACATGTAGGACATTAAGTGAGACAGACCTTATACTTCAGTTTGATTTGTACTTTATGAAGCAAAGATATGATACAACGTCATTTCTGAAGATCATACTGCCTGGGATTGTACTTGATAATCAAGAGCATAAGTGAAGAAACATTTGGCAGTTGACATGTCCAAGACAAGAAAAGCTTAGACTAGAGTTTGTTGTGAAGGTATATAGAGATGGAAGGGGTAGTGTGCTGACATTAAGGTCTGGTTCCCTAATTGGTTCTTGATTTGATCAATAAAGAAGGCCAGGAGCCAATTGCTGTTTGGAAGGGACAGGTGGGACTTCTGAGTCCCAGGAGGAAAAGCAGAAACAGGAAAAGAGAAGGGACGTTTTGTCCAGACTTTGGAAAGAGAAGCACAAAACAATCATGTAAGATCTTGGGGAAGCTGGGACCAGCAGCCGCTGTCACTAGCAGATAGTCAAGCAGGTTGGCAGAGGCTAGCTGATACCTCTCATTAAGCTTAGGGAAGGAGGAGAGACAAGAATAAAAAATTATTAAGTGCACACATTTCCAAGGAGGAGGTATTTGAGCCCAGAAATTGTGCTAGTAGGCAAACTCTAAAGTAATAAATCTATCTGAGTGGTTTTGATTGTGCAAAGATGGGTAGAGAGAGAAACCTGGTTGGTGCTGGCAGCTTGGTAAAGATAAGTCTAGAGGAACAAAAGGGAACTGGGAAAGGCTAGAGTACAGGCAGCAGTTTCAGGGTCCCAGTTCCCAGGCAAAGGTAGTAGCATGACCCTGCTATACCACTCCTGGGCATATACCCAGAGGATTCTCCAGCATGTAATAAGGACACATGCTCCACTATGTTCATAGCAGCCCTATTTATAATAGCCAGAAGCTGGGAAGAACCCAGATGTCCCTCAATGGAGGAATGAATACAGAAAATGTGAAAAATGTAGTATATATACACAATGGAGTACTATCCAGCCACTAAAAACAATGAATTCATGAAATTCTTAGACAAATGGATGGAACTGGAAAATATCATCCTCAGTGAGGTAACCCAATCACAAAAGAACACTCACGGTATGCACTCACTGATAAGTGGATATTAGCCCAGAAGCTTAGAATACCCGAGACACATTTCACATATCAAATGATGCCCAAGTAGGAGGAAGAACAAAGTATGCATCCTTGTGTCCTTTGTAGAAAGGGGAAAATACCCACAGAAGAAGATACAGAGACAAAAGGGGAAGCAGAGGCTGAGGGAAAGACCATCCAGAAACTACCCCGCCTAGGGATCCATCCTATATACAGTTACAAAACCCAGACACTATAGTGGATGCCCACAAGTGCTGGCTGACCAAAGCTGGATATAGCTATCACCTGGGAGGCTCTCCTAGTGCATGAGAAATACAGAAGGGGACACTCTCAGCCAGCCATGGAACTGAGCACAGGGTCCCCAATGGGGTACCTAGAGAAAGGACCCAAGGAGCTAAAGGGGTTTGCATCATCACAGGAGGAAGAACAATATGAGTCACCCTGTACTCCCAGAGCTTCCAGGCACAAAACCATCAACCAAAGAGAACACATGGAGTTACCCATGGCTCCGTACACCTAGGCAGCAGAGAATGGTCTTTTTAGACACCAAAAGGAGGAGAGGCCCTCGATCCTGGAAAGACTCAATGCTGTTAGTACAGAGGAATACCAGGACAGGGAAGCAGTAAAGGGTTGATTGGGGAAGGGGAGATGGCTTATGGGATTTTCTGGGGAGGGGGGAACCAGGAAAGGGGATGACATTTGAAATGTAAATGAAAATATATCTAATAAAAAAACTACACACAACATAGAGATTATGTCAGTCTAAGTAAATAGCTTTGGTAATAGAGCTAAGAACTGTAGAATATCGACTTCATTTGTACTAGAATATGGTTATATCAAATGATTATTATGTTTTAAATCTGAGCAATTTTGTGAATGATGGGAAATATCTATGCAATTAGAAACAGGGAGGAAGGAGAGATATTGTGAATTTTGATTTGAATTGTCTCTAAGATACCTTCATGAGGTGTTCCATTAACAGCTAAATGTGAAAAGCTGAATGTGGCTATAACTACAGATAGATACTTGATGACAGCTGACATATGGGTGCTCTAGAAACCCTTGAGGCACAAACACAGTACCTAAAGAAGAAGTGAAAAAAGGCTATCAGAGACACAATGACTAGAGTCACACATTTAGAAGCCACAAAAAAAGAAGAGAAAATAAACAGGAAAGTCTTGACGGTGTGGTGAACAGAATACTGGATAACTTAGATAAACTCTAGCCCTAAGAGACAAGTTATGCAGAAAGGAGGAAGAGTTCAACTCATGGCATCTGCTGAGACAAACAATACAATGGCCTACTGGGTAAGGAGTACTTGAGTTCAATATTTGAAGTTAAGTTCATTGAAATTTAGCAAAAGTTGATAATGAGCTAGGCAAGGTAATAGAATGGAGGAAAAGATGCGAGAAGGGTAGGGAACAGGAATATCAGGTATAGGTGAGTGTCTTTTGGTGAAAAAATGTTGCATCTATTGGATGTTTGAAAAAACATTGCTATGAACATAGTGGAGCATCTGTCCTTATTACATGCTGGAGAATCTTTTGTGAATATGCCCAAGAGCAGTATAGCTGGGTCCTCCAGTAGTACTATGCCCAGTTTTCTGAGGAATCGTCAGACTGATTTCCAGAGTGGTGGTACCAGCTTGCAATCCCACCAGCAGTGGAGGAGTGTTCCTCTTTCTCCACATCCTCGCCAACATCTGCTGTCTCCTGAGATTTTGATCTTAGCCATTCTAAATGATGTGAGGTGAAATCTCAGGGTTGTTTTGATTTGCATTTCCCTGATGACTAAGGATGCTGAACATTTCTTTAGGTGCTTGTCAGCCATTCTGTATTCCTCAGTTGAGAATTCTCTGTCTATCTCTGTTTCCCATTGTTAATAGTGTTATTTGGTCCTCTGGAGTCTAACTTCTTGACTTCTTTGTATATATCGGATATTAGCCCTCTGTAGGATGTAGGATTCAGAAAGATCTTTTTCCAATTTGTTGGTTACAGTTTTGTCCTATTGACAATGTCCTTTGCTTATGTTCATGGCAGCCTTATTTATAATAGCCGGAAGCTGGAAGGAACCCAGATGTCCTTCAACAGAGAAATGGATACAGAAAATGTGTTACATTTACACAATGAAATACTACTCAGCTATTAAAAACAATGAAGTCATGAAATTCTTAGGCAAATGGATGGAACTAGAAAATATCATCCTTATTGAGGTAAACCAATCACAAAGGAACACACACAGTATGCTCTCACTGATAAGTGGGTAATACCCTAGAAGCTTGGAATACCCAAGACACAATTCACACACCAAATGAAGCTCAAAAAGAAGAAAGACCAAAGTATGGATACTTTGGTCCTTCTTAGAGGGGAGAACAAAATACCTATGGGAGGAGATACAGAGATAAAGTGTGGAGCAGAGACTGAAGGAAAGACCATCCAGAGACTGCCCCACCTGGGAATCCATCCCATATACAGTCACCAAACCCAGACACCATTGTGGATGCCAACAAGTGCTTACTGACCGGAGCCTGATAAAACTGTCTCCTGAGAGATTTTGTCAGTACCTGAAAAATAGAGGTGGATGCTCTAAGCCAATCATTGGACTGCACACAAGGTCTCCAATGGAGGAGCTAGCGAAAAGGACCCACGGAGTTGAAGAAGCTTGCGGCCCCATAGGAGGAAAAACAATATGAACCAACCAGTATCCCCAGAGCATCCAGGAACTAAACCACCAACCAAAGAGTACACTTGAAGGGAACCATGGCTCCAGCTGCATGTGTTTCAGAGGATAGGCTTGTTGGACATCAAATGGAGGAGAGACCCTTGGTCCTGAGAAATCTCTATGCCTCAGTATAGGGGAGTGCCAGGACAGGTAACTGGGTGTGGGTGGGTTGATGAGCAGAAGGGGGAGATAGGATAGGGTGTTTTCAGAGGGGAAACCAGGAAAGGCCATAACATTTAAAATTTATCTAATAAATAAAGAAACTATCTAATAAAAAATGAGGAAAAAGTATAAAGTTTGTCATAGTGCCAAAACAAAGAAAGAAAGAAAGAAAAAAGAAAGAAAGAAAGGAAGGAAGGAAGGAAGGAAGGAAGGAAGGAAGGAAGGAAGAAAGGAAGGAAGGAAGGAAGAAAGGAAGGAAGGAAGAAAGGTGCTGTACGCTGATAGCCCATGTGTCAGAGACCCTTGTCTTCTTTTTATTGGCATAAGGATGAGATCGTGCAACATGTTCCAAATAGGAAGCATACCTATTCTTGTACTAGAGAAGCATACCATACATATGTCTTCTGCTGTCTTATAACATGCCATGTGTGGGTGTGGGATACACCAAAACAAACAATACCTCAAAGCACCTGAGAGATGAGCAGGAGGTATTTCCTCCAGCACATTAACTGGGCAGTTAGATGGCAACACTTACAGATGCTGGCAGGACTTGTGATTTGCAGGGGCATAGATTTAACTGACATTGAACACTACAGAGATGTGGGATACTAAGTCAGAAATGAATTTTCTGAGCAGTCTGTGACTCTTTTGAAAGGACACATAGGCCAGGAAAGCTTAAACTTGTGATGGGAATGAGATGAACTTGGTAAAGAGAAAAGGATTTTCCAAATTTCTTACTTTGCTCTAGCAAAGTTGTAGTTGAAAGAGAATGGCCTTACCTGCCAGTTCACCTGATGAAATAATGAAGTTATTCCTTCTAGGTTTAGGATCCCTTGATGAGTTTGCAGGATGAATATTAAGATAGCATTCAGTGGGCAGTCAGGATATTACTAATATTTAGGATAATGATATCACTGACTATTGAGAACATGGGTCCTGAGCCATATTGAGGATTTGGATAAATGCAGGATATTGATGAAGACAGGGATGCTCTCAGCAGTGTCCCACTCTGTCTCTGGCAATGTATGATGTAAGAAGTTTGAATTTGCTCTGGAAAGTGAGGCAAATTCACATGAGGAGTATTAGGGCATTTGTTAATGTGAGACTTAAAATACTAAGTTCCTTGACTGACCATCTACCTGATGTAATATTGAAAGTGTTCTTTCTGGGTTTAGAACTATGCTAGAGCACACAAAAAGGATACTGTAGCTGGTTCAAGGACTGCTGGTTGATGGTTCCTATGCTGTTGTAGATGAAGGTACTGCTGAGGAGGACTGCCTAGGCAAAGATCCAGCAGTCGTTCTGGTTGTCACCCTACAGGTCAGCGAGTGAAGAGTGGCAAAGAGACTTTCCTTCAACTCAGGTAGGCAATGGTGGCCTTTGTCTGTCCCCCATCAGCTATGACATCAAAGGTAAGTCATTTCTACTATATAGTAATGTTCTACCTGTACAATGATTTTATGAATCTTTAACTCACGCTGTATAATTCAAATATGACAATGTACATCCATGTATATGAGAGCATGAAGGACATTCACACTTAAATGTCATAATGTTGGTCAGCTACAAAAATATAAACTGTCATGCTGGATTTCACTCACAGGACATGTTATGGTAAGGGCCATTTTAGCATCAGGGAAAATAAGGTCTTTCAATAAGAGTTTTGTTTGTCTCATAATGGGAAGAGTAGTGATGTGATCATGCATGAAAAAAAAAAGATGTTATTGCAAATTGTGGTGGTTTGAAATAAATACATAAATAAATGATGCCATTGCAAATTGTGGTGGATTGAATGAGAATGGCCCTACAGGCTTACATTTTTAAATGCTTAGTCATCATGAATAGAGTGGAAACATTTTAAAGAATTAGAAGGATTAGGAGATGTGGTCTCACTAGAAAAAGTATGTCACTATGGATAGGATCTAAAGTTTTAAAAGCCTATGCCAGGTCCAGTCTCTCAGTCTCTCCCCCTCTCCCTCTTCTCTCTCCTTTCCCCCCTTCCTCTCCCCTCCCCTACTCCCTCACTCCCTCCCTCCCATTTACTCCCTCCCATCCCCTCTCTCTCCTGCTGCTTATGGATCAGGATGTATCTTTCAGCTACTGTTCTAGCACCATGCCTGCCATTCCTGCTGCCATGCTCTCTACCATGACTATAATACACTAAGCCTCTGAAACAGTTAAATGTTAGCTAAATGCTTTAAAGATTTAATAGCTACCCTAGTTGTGGTGTCTCTTCATGGAAATAGAGCACTACCTAAGACATAAATTTTATATTTTTTCTCTCATTGAGAGTGCTATGTAGAAGTTACAATTCTTATCATTTCTATAGGCTTACACTTAGGCATATTCAGAAAATGTATATTCAATTTTAGAGACACCATTAAAAGTCTCACCCAACAGAGTGTGGTGGTATAAAAGAAAAATGGCAAAAAAATATTTTCGGTAATTATTATTAAAGCTGACTCTGTTAATCAGTTGACTTTAGGGTCAACTCTTAGATTCTATGTCAAGTAAGTGATACACTAATTTGATGCATCAGAACTATAAGTGAAGATTGGGTGTAGACTATTGATGCACCAAGAGTAGATTTAAAGGATTATGTTGTACCTTCTCTATGTCTTCCAGGCCCTCTGTGTCAAGAAGAACCAGGGTGTTTTCAGGCTTCTGGGGATGAGGGAGGCACCACATCCAGATGCACTTTGTTTAAGACTGCCCAGTGGAGCCCAGGAGAAGCCTGAAGAGTGGGGATGAGATGGAGAGATAGATAAACAGCACATGCTTCCTGAAATCTCATTGGAATGAGTATATTTACCATTTATAGGAGAACAACCAGTTACAAGTATTGGTTTTGATTCCAAACCCAGAATCAGGGAGGGCAGAAGATCCAATGTTGATTATCATTAATTTCCACCAGAGATATTAGTGGACACTTGTTCCTCCCAGATGAACATTCTAACAAATGTAATTTATATACATATTCTGTAATTAATCATAAAGTAAGTTGACTGTCTCTATTAATGTATAATAGAAAATGTCTTCCACTAAGACATGCTTATACCTTTAAAACAAATAATGAGATTGTGGGAAGAAGCCATGAGAAGACTAATTCAGAAAAGCAAGTCTACTGATGGACACAAAGCATCCCATATCACCTAATCTCTGACTTTTTCTCCTCACATTTGCTTTCTGGATGCTGACAGTGGAAGTTCGGGGGGAGTTAGAAGAGTTTTTCTGATAGCACTCACCCTTCTGCTTTCCAGCCAACTTATTCATCAGATAGAATTTGCCTGTGGGGTACAAGCCCACTATTGCTACCACCACCACAGGATTTTCATAGCACACAGGATCTCCAGGGCTTCCTGGTTGACCACAAACTGCTCACAGGACTTCTCGATGAGGCACACTGGGCCTGACTTATAGATTCCTGAGGCCATTTCTAGTGTACCTTTATGTGTACAGGAAAAGATAAAACTGGAAATGTTTTGAGTTAGTTAGAAGAACTCAAATCAATGACCTGGATGACCATGAGCACAATGTTATAAGCCAAAGGGTGCAGTCACAGCACACACATCTTGGTTGGGAACCCAACTATTTACCTGAAGCTAGTAAGGTCATGGATCTTGAAGGAGATCCTATTACTGCCACTTTATTAAACCAGTGTCACTCTTAACTGCATTCTAAATAATTATCCTTATTCTCACAGGTAAGTGTCACTCTATTCCTCAACAAAGTTTTTTCAACAGGTGGAGACCACTACAAAAAACTGCAACCTATCAAAGTCCAAGGAACAAACACATGACTTCTGCACCTAAGGCTCAGGGAACATTACAGAAGAAGGGGAAGGGGTGAAAAGATTGAACAGTCAGAAAAACAGGAAGTCTGATGTGAGTATGGGGTTCCTAGAAGTGATGGGGAAGCTATACCCATGTAGTCTCAACAACTTGCTACCAAAACAAGACCCAAAGAAGTACAACACCAATAGATATGCTTAATGTCAAAGGGGAACTCTCATGGGGCCTGAACCCTAAACAAAGCACTACAGGCAACTAAGGAATGCCAAGATTGGAATAAACTTCCTCATGGAAGAGCTCTCTAATTGATTATCCAGTACCAAGTGGTCTGTCCTGAAATCATATACATCCAATCACATTATACAGATGGAACAGACTGTGTGTTCATTGACTTAAGAATACATACATGTGTGTGTGTGTGTGTGTGTGTGTGTGTGTGTGTGTGTGTCTGTATGGGTATGTTTGGGTGTATGAGTGTGTAATAACAATGAAAGTAAAAGAAGCCATGGAATTGAGAGATAGCAGCAAGTGGTACATTAGAGAGGTTATTAGAGAAAGGAAGGGAAGGAGAGAAATAATGTACTCATATCTTAATTCCAGAAAATCATTATTAAAAATAAAACTGATCAAAATGTTGTCTACTCAAAATCTATTCTTCACATATATTTAAGTGTTCAAGAGTCCTTAATGACTGTACTGAACAGTAATTTACATTTAAAACTAATTTTGAAATCCTTAGACAACTACATATGTTCACCTGTTATACAGGTCCCATGTAACACTTTCCAAATTCCAGAATTTTCTGTAGCCACAGTCAAATGATAGCAAACAGAATTGAAAGATTTTTGTAATACCCTAGTGAATCTGCATGTCATAGACCCTCACTTCATTTTATCAGCTTTCTATTAATGTTCTTTTCTTACTGTGTGATTGAATACACGATACTTCATGAACTATCAGATGTCTATCTCTTGCATCTGCAGGAGGCTTTTATTCTTTGCCATTGCTTGGGCATTTTAGAAGTATATAAGCCAGTCCTCTTGTAGAATGCCCATTACTTTTTGTTTTTCTGGTGTTTGTCAATATTTGTTTTCAATTTATCAATTATTCTTGTTTATTGAGCAGGAAGGTCACAGAATTGATACTCTGACATCCTAGGTGATCAGAAGAAGTGATTTGGCCTTAGAGTTTCCTGTACATAGTTGTAAAGGTGCTCAAGCTGCTACCACAGGTGGAAAAGTAATTCCCTTAGTGTGGTAACAGCAGAGGTGCAGTCGCTGCAGCCCAGTCCTCATTGACAGATGTGTGCCCTTGAGAGAGTCTGACATGAGACAAGAGAGACACTGGAGCTAGAAGGACACTACCATACCTGGTCCTTGTCTCTGAAATCAGCCTGCAGCAAAAGTCATGTTGGAGCTGTAGGAAAATGTCGACCAAGCCTAGAAATTGGTGTGATATCACTGTAAGGGCAATGGACTCCTAGCCACAGGGTGGAGAAAGGAACTCAGGTCTGGTAAGGGGTCTCTAGAATCCTCCCACAGAGTGTGGAACCTGCAGTGGGTTGGATTGGAGCAATAGATTCCAAGACACAGACAGGAACCCTAGAAGCAGAAGTGTGGTGATGAAGTCTGGAGCTAAGGGATCTTCAACATCCAAGTCACAGCAGGGAGGCTCAGCAGAAAGTTTGAGACAGAACTTGCTACAGTAGGATCCTGATGGTCAGAACTGGGCAAAACCCTGAGGACAGAAGCATTGACTGATTGCACAGCTGCTTTTGCTTCATTGTTCATTTGTGCTTATGTTTTTTAATCTCCACTTTGTTATTTTTATTTTTAAAAAATCTTCTATCCATATATAATATATATATATATATATATATATATATATATATATATATGTATGTATGTATAAAAGATAATACATAAATTACTTTGGATTTTTTTTAATTGATTACCTCTGCCCCTCAGTGTGTATGTGCTGTAACTTGTATTTTGGAGGGAAAAAAAAAGTTTGTGTCTTTCCTTCTTTTCTCAAACTGTAATGCAGAATGCTTTCTCTCTGCTTTCAGTATGTGTAACCCATTATTTTTTACTCATCTCTGCTGCATTTATTTTAATCCTTTAGCCCATTCACTGTTGAGTTTGGTTTCACTATTTATATACATTATCTTTTCCCCATTCAGGGTCCTGTTGCTCTGCTAAGTTCCTGTAGTTAGGAGTGTGAACACAATGGCTTTTCTTGCAAGGAACACTGGGAAAGCCATCGAATCACCACAGTTGGTGCTTCAGTACCTTTTGCCCCAGCTGAAATCAAATCACAAGACTCACATCAACATTTAAAGTAGGAACAGAAAAGCCCCAAACTTTCAATTAATAAATGGCACCAAGACATCAGAACAACATCCAAACTGTGGTAAGCAACTCTTCAATCTAGGAAAACATGAATTGACTGTATTTCATGCTTTGAAATTAAATAATTGGCAGCCAAAAGTGCTACAGCCATCAATTTTTCTATTAAACCTGGTTAAAAATGGGAACACCTCAAGACAAACAAAAGTTCAATTAATACATGGCAATAAGCTAGAGGAGCCAAAAATTCTTGAAGCAGTACTATCTACAGAGGAATAAGAGAAGAGGGGAGAAGGAAATGAAGGAGAAGAATCAGAAATTACTTCAGGTAAGAGAGCACAGGAAGAAACATAGTTTGTAGAAGCAGAAGGTGAGCAAAAGACAAGGGGCAAGGAATTAATGATGCCCAACCCTGAACACCATCAATGAACCAGAACAGCAAATAAAATCATGAATAATAGCAAAACCTATGACCTTAAATGCAAAGGTCCTTGGTCTGCAAGTTAAAAGACACAGACTAAATGACTGGACCAAACAAATACAACAACAAAAACCTCAAAAACAAACAAAAACAAAAACAATGTTCCACAGTTGTTTGAGTTTTTTGTTTTGAATATATTAAGGTATATTAATTATATTAGTATCAATGTGTGAGATTCACTGTGTGTGACCATACATACCATTAACTATCTGCTCTCACCACTTCCAAGAGCACACAAATGCCTACTAATCACTTTTCTAGTTTCAGATCAACAATCTACAGTGCAGTACTTCCCAAGCATGAACAGTGTCGATAGGAAGGCACAGCGAAGTCTGTCATGCAAGAGCCTACTTTGGTCAACTTCTCTGTTTTTTTGTTTGTTTGTTTGTTTGTTTGTTTGTTTGTTTCTTGTATTTAAAGGTTTATTGATTGACAATGTCATACAACTATGTAGTACATTTTGTGCATACTCATCCCTCCACCATCTCTTGTGCTCCTCTCTACCTTCCAATATTACTTCCCACTTTCATTTCTCTTGTTTTGTTTTTGGTTCTGCATTGTGTCCCACTGGTTTGAACAGGACCAATGTCAAGTGTCATCTGGACTCTCTTGCCACATGCAGTAGTCCTGCCTGCATGCACTCACTTCTGCTTCCTTAATAGTAAAAAAATGTTATTTTCTATATGTTTATGGAGAGTACCTTTTGGTTGATAAAATATGAAACTTGCCTGAAATACATGTCAACTTTCTATCTACTCTCCAAACCTGTCCTGAAGAATGAACCTCTTACCTATTAATAAGTCTGAATGTGTGGGTGGAGCTTGATTCCTTTTAGAGTATATGAAAAATTGTCCTTCAATAAAATATCTTACAAATAAAACATAAACATGTAGAAGAATACATACTATAAGGTTAATAATATTTGTAGCTTATTTATGAAACTGGAGGTGACTTTGAATAGTAGATATATTTTTCCTTATCATAGTGGATGTTTTCTATCATTTACTTTGTTTTTTTTTTTACATTTATTTTTATTTTTTATATTATTGTTTACATTCTGAAGGCTTTCCCAGTTTCCCCTTCACCCTAGTTCTCATAAGTCCTCTTCTCCCCACCCACCTCCCACCTATTACCCCATCACCACCACCCCTGCCTTTTTCCTGTTCTGGTACTCTCCTAAAAAACTGGATTCAGTCTTTTCAGGACCAGGGTCCTCTCCTTCCTTCTTCTTGGGAATCTTCATTTGCTAATTATGCCTTGAGTATTCAGAGCTTCTGAGCTCATTAATATCCACTTATCAGTGATTGCATTTCATGTGTATTCTTTTGTGATTGGGTTAACTGACTTAGGATGATATTTTCCAGATCCAACCAATTGCCTACAAATTGCATGAATTCATTATTTTTAATTGCTGAGTAGTATTCTATTGTATAAATATACCACATTTTCTGCATCCATTCCTCCTTTGAGGGACATCTGGGCTCCTTCCAACTTCTGGCTATTATAAATAAGGCTGCTATGAACATAGTGGATCATGTGTCTTTATTGTATTCAGGGGAATCCTCTGAATATATGCCCAGGAGTGGTATGACAGGGTCCTCTGGAAGTGTCATGCCCAATTTTCTGAGGAACTGCCAGACTGATTTCCAGAGCGGTTGTACCATCTTCAATCTCACCAACAGTGTAGGAATGTTCCTCCACATCCTCGCCAGCACCTGTTGTCTCTTGAGTTTTTAATCTTAGCCATTCTGACTGGTGTGAGGTGGAATCTCAGGGTTGTTTTGATTTGCATTTCCCTGATAACTAATGATGCTGAACATCTCTTAAAGTGCTTCTCAGCCATCTGAATTTCTTCTGGTGAAAATTCTTTTTTTAGCTCTGTACCCCATTTTTGATAGGGTTATTTGGTTCTTTGGGGCCTAACTTCTTAAGTTCTTGTAGGATGTAGGGTTGGTGAAGGTTGGTGAAGATCTTTTCCCAATTTGTTGGTTGCTGTTTTGTCCTTCTGAGCATGTCCTTTGCCTTACAGAAACTGTAATTTTATGAGGTCTCATTTGTCAATTCTCGATCTTAGAGCACTTGTTATATAAAAACACCTGTACCATAAGAAGTAATTTCCCTCTTTGAAAAAGTAATTCATATATTTTCTAAGAAACACATTTTTAATTATTTATTTGTCTATGTACAAATGTATATATGTGTGAACACATATGAACAACTGAGCCTGTCAAGTCAGGGAACTACTTAAAGGAATCAGCTCTCTCCTTCCACCTTGTGAGCCCTGGAGATCAGGCTGAGCTTTAAGAACTTTTGCTGTGCCATTTCTCTGTCCCTCAAGAAGTATTTCCTGCTGGAGTTTGTTACAAACTATAACCTCTTATTAATCAGTTACATATACATTTGAGAATTGATGATTGTATACTAACTGTAGTGGCATTAATGTTCAACTGTTTATGGCTCTTACACTGAAGAACAGAAAACAGAGTGTTGAGAAACAAGTTTTATTCATATCCCTGCTTTGGACAGAAACCAGCTTCATTTGACTCCATTATAGGAGATAATAAAGGTGTTTTCTCCAGTGAGCAAAAATGGTAAAGTTCTGTGCCAAAAGGAAGGTGGAACTGTTCCATGTGGTGATCTATTTCCAATTCTTTTATGGTGTCTTATTCTGTTGGACCATTATAATAAATCCATAAGACATTGGTTTTGTTCATGCAGCAGACACAATCCTGGAATCTTCTGAGGACAAGATGTAGTCAAGGGCAGTCCAGCTGTCTGGCTAAGATCCCACTTTCTATCTATAGACAGTGTTTTGTTCTGTGCACTTCTTGGTAGAATGAAAGGGCTCTGTTGTCTTGGATCTCTTGTAAGGGCTGCTCTCTCATAATTCAATCACCTTTCAAGGTTCTCTTCCTACCCTCACTTCCTTAGTGGGGATTGATTTCAGCATACAAATTTGGGGTCCATAAACCATCAGACCATTGCATGGAGTAGCTAGCACCTTATAAGTATTTAAAAGATAATCTGAAGAGCATATGTGTGTTGATTCAAAGCCTGCAGCACTTATATAGCAGGAACAGCCTTGTCTGGCCTTAGTGGGAGAGGATGTACCTAATCCTGTAGAGACAGATATGAAGCCCCAGAGTGGAAGGATAGCCTGGGGGGCACTCTCTAAGAGTGGAAGAGGAGGGAGGATGGAGTAAGAACTCTGAGAGAGGGAACACACAGCGGGAAATATTTGGGGTGTAAATAATAATAATAATAACAATAATAAATTCTATCTAGAGTGTTCAGTAAGCACATGAATCACAAAATTGTCACAAAAACCATTGAGCCACCACAAGGTGTATTCTTTTATATATTAACAGCAAACTGTTGCCTAATTGATCTGAGGACAGATGGAAATAATAAAGTTAACAGAGAGTGTGGTTGTTTAAAAATATGGAAACTTTCATTAAAAGGGCTCATAGTAAGAAACCTAATACCTCATGATAGATGTGTAACATTCTGTGCTCTATAGCTGGAGTCCCATGTCTCTTGTTCTACAGAGAATGCTACCTCTGGCCTGAAATTAAAACCTGGGTGCAGAACCTGCCTATATCCAACCCTGACTACATCTTTGCTTTCTGGACTGGACAGACAGAGCTCTTCCTCTTCTAAGAAATATATGATTACACAGGAAAATATAGGCACAGATGCAGAGGCTGATGGGACTAAGCAAGACTGCAGACTCGGCTTTTCTGCTTTCTTCTTTCTAGTATACTTGAACAAGCTTGCAACCTATTTTTGTTTACAAGAATCCACCCCCTCCTCTCTCCAAGCATGGGCTATACCACTGAGCTATACCCATTTCTTTGTATTTCTAACCAGTTCCCACTCCAAACTTCAACACACAGTAGAGCCTGCTTTCATGAATCCATTATCAGGGGTGCTGAAATTCCACACACCAAGTGAAAGTCAGTACTTGGAGGACACGCTACAGACAAACTCTGAGAAAATAGCCCAGATAATACAAACAAAACTAGTAAATTTATCTTACTTCAAAATTACCAAGCAGTGATCAAAACTCACCTGTCATGCCATCAAAAAAATTTTCTTCATCAATTTTCAAATGTATGAGAAGCCCTTTTAACCACAAACCACACTCAGCAGGTGACAACAGGTGACTGAGTTTCAAACTCGGTGGAGACTGATGTTGCTGTGCATCAGACTGTTATGGTTTCGTTTTCTCTCACTGTCCTCTCTTCCTACTATGCAAACAGCTCTCATTTCAAGCCAATATTCCCACTGTTTGTGACTTCATATTCCTACTGCTGATCAGCATATTTGGGAAAATAGCCTGGGAAGCAGCTCCCACATAAGGCATCAGTCATGTCTCCTGATGTTCTGACCAAGTATCTGACCAAGGCTACTTAAGGAAGAATTAATTTTAGTAATTGGACTGGATTGAGATCCTTAATTATGACAGGGAAGTCACAGTGGCAGAAGCATGAGGTTCAGGTTACACTCAGAGCCAGGCAGAAAACAGAAAGTGACAAATGCTGTTTCTTATTTTGCTTATAACTTTTGTTCAGTCCAAGAGCCCAGCTTGTGGAATTATGTTTCCCATAGTTAAGGTGATCTTAAATGTGAGCCTATTCTAGATGATGTCAAGCTGACAATCAGAACAAACCCCTTGTCAACTAGACACACCTGCATCATTTTAGTTGATTGTCTTCACATACTCATGGCTGTTATAGGCAAATATGCATTCAGTTCACACTCAAAAGTCTTTAACAGTTTAAAAGTTCCACTCTTACCTTATTGTAATTGCTTAATTTTGAGCTCTGTAACATAAGAAAGCAAAGCACATAATTCCAAGATAGAGTGGCATAGAATAAATATTTTCATTCAGAAATGGAAGAATGGGAGTATATCAAGGAGTGGTTGTATCAAAGCAAGGTGACCATCTCACAGGACAAATAGTAAACCCCACAGCTACCAGACAGGCCTCTGGGCTTTGTGATAGAATCCTCTCGGTTCTAAAGAACCTAAGTGGTCTTGCCCCACTAGCTCAAATGAAGCACACACATGGTTTCTCTTGGCATGGACTCATTTCATGTTTATATCTTTCCTCGATCTTTCCTTCCTGGCATCTCCAACAACCTGAGATCTCAACTACCTAGAAACCTAGTTGCCACCTCCAGAGTTTCAATGCAGTAGCTTTAGGGGGCCTCACTGCAAAAACTCCAATCCTACCATGCAGACCTCAACAGTTCGCTAAAACTGTGCAGCAATAGTCTGAGAGCCCTTTAATGTTTCATGCCAGCATACCAAGTGTCAGATGGCTATGTTGGCCAGACTTGTTGCTAACTTGAAATGTAGTCAGTTTCCATTGGAGCACAGTTGCAATGACTTCTTTATGCTTTCTTTGGTGGATGAATCTACAAAATTAATTTCCTAGGTAGTTACTGTTGTTGTTTTAGTTTTTGATGTTTTGTTTTTTTTAAGCATGAACCCCTTTATGAGCTACTCTCAGCACAGGCTTTCCTCTCAGATAAATTTGTGTTTTTATAAGTTGATACTATGATGGGATGGATTGTGGTTTCAGGGCTTTCCTGTTGTGCTAATGAAGAGACTGAGGAGCCTCTTTAATAAATGCAGCTATGTCGGCTTTGCTGCTTTTGCATGAAATTTTAAAGTTGCTTACAAAACATTTCTTTCTATATTTCACCTTTTTGTTACTAAGACAAAATTGCCCACTCTTGAGGTTCTACTAGAGCAATAATGCAACTGAAAGAGGTCAAAGGAGACACAAATTGGAAAGGAAGAAGTCAAGTCAAAGTATCGCTATTCGATGATAAAATAGTATACATCATTGACCACAAAAGTTCTACCAAAGAAATCCTATAATGGTAAACACCTGCAAAGTGGCTGCTTAAAAAATCAACTCAAAAAATTATTAATTCTCCTTACACAAGTGATATATGGGCTAAGAAAGAAATTAGGGGGAAAAACATCCTTTACAATAGCCACAAATAATATAAAATATCTTGGTGTGACTCTAACCAACCAAATAAAAGACATGTATTACAAGAACTTCAAGACGACGAACAAAGAAACTGAGGAGGATATCAGAAGATGCAAACATCTCCCATGCTCATGGATTGGTAGGGTTAACGCAGTAAAAATGGCCATCTCACCCCAAGCAATCTGCATATGTAATGCAATTCCCATCAAAATTCTTCTTCTTCTTCTTCTTCTTCTTCTTCTTCTTCTTCTTCTTCTTCTTCTTCTTTTTTTTTTTTTTTGGTTTTTCAAGACAGGGTTTCTCTGTGTAGCCCTGGGTGTCCTGGAAAGCACTCTGTAGACCAGGCTGGCCTCAAACTCAGAAATCCATCTGCCTCTGCCTCCCAAGTGCTGGGATTACAGGCATGTGTCACTACACCCGGCTTCCCATCAAAATTCTAAAGTAATTCTTTATAGACCTTTGAAAGAGTGATTCTCAACTTCATATGGAAAAACAAGAAACCTGGATAGTTAAAACAATCTTGTACAACAAAACAACTTCTGAAGGTATTATATCACTGATTTCAAGCTATCCTACAGAGCAATAGTAATGCAAAGCTGGATATTTGAGAGGCCAAACCTACTCCACCTTGGGACTAGCCTCTATCTTAAAAGAAAAAAAAAGGAGGAAGAAGGAGAAAAAGAAGCCTGAGAACTTGGCCTGCAGCTGAACCCAAGCTATAACCAAGTACCAGGAAGGACCACACCTTGTTCCTGGCCAGAGCTACTTCCTAGATATTTCCTGACTAAGGTTAATCAAGAATGAGTCTGATGTTTCAGATGTACTTTCAGACTGTGATTGTATATAGTCTTGCCTCAGAGCACCCACCAGTTGGCTGACAGTAGTCATCCAATTAGCTGCTTGCCAAAATTGACATCCTTCTCACTTGCTTCCATTTTCTATAAAACCTTGTCCCAAAGAGAGTTCAGGGCTGCTTCACCAAACCATCCATCCTGTGGTTTAGTGGAGAATAGGCCCAAACTTGAGTCTACAATGTGATTACATCTAATTCCTTGGTGTTCTTCTCAGGTTCACAAATGGTTCCTGGAACAGCAGTATTGGAATAAAAACAGACTTGTTGATCAACGGAATAGAATCTAAAACCCAGAACTAGACCCACATGCCTATGGACAAGTGATATTTGACAACGAAGCCAAAACTGTACATGAAAAAATGAAACCGTTTTCTACAAATGGTGCTGGCTTTGATATCTGCATGGAGAAGAATACAAATAGACCCATATGAATCATCATGCACAAAACTCAATCCACGTAGATCATAGACTTCAATATCAAATCAAACACAGTAAATCTAATAGGAGAAAAATTAGGGAATTGCCTTGAACTCATTGGCACTGGGGACAAACTAAAACACCAATATCTCAGGGGGCTAAAATCAACAATTTTGGCACCTCATGAAACTGAAAAGCTTTTGAAATGTTAAAAACAACATCAGTAGAATAAAACTTCAGCCTACATAATGGGAAAAGATCTTAACAAATGCTACATTTAACAGAAGAATAAAATAAATAAAGACCTCAAGAAATTGAATATCAACAAACTGAATAACCCAATTAAAATTGTAGTGCAGAGCTAAACAGAGAATTCTCAACAGGGGAATCTGAAATGGCTGAGAAGCACTTAAAGAAATGTTCAACATCCTTGGTCATCAGGGAAATGCAAATCATAGATGCTCTGAGATTCCATCTTACACCAGTCAAAATGGCTAAGACAAAACCTTAAGGGACAGCACAGGCTGGTGAGGATATAGAGCAAGGGGAACACTCCTCTATTCCTGGTGGGAGTGCAAACTTGTATAACTACTTTGAAAATCAATTTGTCCATTTCACAGAAAATTGGGAATAATTTTACTTGGAGACGATACTACTATACTACATCTGGACATTTATCCAAAAGAAACCTCACAATACCACAGGGATACTTGCTCAACTCTGTTCATAGCAACTTTATTTATGTAATAGCCAGAAAGTAGAAACAACCTATATGTCCCTAAAATGAAGAATGAATTGTGTAGATGTGGTAAATCTACACAATGAAATATTATTCAGCTATTAGAAATGACATCATGAAACTTGTAGACAAATGGATGGAAATGGAGACTATCATCTTGAGTGAGGTAACCCAGAGCCAGAAGGACACATGTGGTATGTACTCACATATACATGAACATTGGCCATAAGGTGCAGGATAACCATGCTACAATCCACAGACCCAAGGAACCTGGGTAATAAGGAGGGCCAAAGGGAGGATGCATGAATTTCATTCAGAAGGGGAAACAAAACAGTCATCAGAGGTGTATAGAGAGAGGGAACTGGGTAGGAGCAGAGGTGAAGATGGATATGAGGATTTTGATATGTTTGTGGGGAGTAGGGCTGAAGAGGACTGGGAGTGAGACTGAAAACCAGTGGGAGGCATCTCTGGGACCAGGTGGAGATCTGGGCTGAGGGAAGCAACAAGAGTTAATGGTGGTGATCCTAGCTGAGATTCCTATCAGCGGGGGGTGTAGAGACTGAAGTGGCCACCTTCTGTAACTAGGCAGGACGTCCAGGTGAAGGAAGAGAACATCAACCCACCCACAGATCCTTTAACCTAAAATTTGTCCTGCCTACAAGATGTGCAGGATTAAAGATGGTGCAGAGCCTCAGGGAACAGTCCACCAGTGACTGGCCTGAGATCTCCATGGAAGAGAACCAACATCTAATCCTATTAATGATACTCTACTATGCTGTAGACAGGAGCCTGGCAGAACTGTCTCCTATGAGGCTTCATCCAGCATCAGCTAAAAGAATGCAGAGATCCACAGCTAAACATCAGACAGACCTCGGGCAGTCCTGTGGAAGAGTAGGGTATAGAAATGAGTGAGCTGCAGGTGTCAAGGACACCATAAGATCTACAGAGTTACCTCACCTGAGTCCCCTGGGATTCATGGAGACTTAACCAACAGAAGAGCATGTAAAGGAAGGACCTAGTCCCCCTACTCACATTTGTAGCAGATGTATGGCTTAGTCTTCATGTGGGTGCCCTAACAATTGGAGAGGGGGCAATCTCTGTCTCTGTTGCATGCCATTGGATTCCCCTTCCCCTACAAAGACTGCAAGTTTGGACCTTAGTGGAAAAGCAGCATAGTAATACTGGGACTAGATGTCCCAAGTTGGGGTGGTACCAAAGGGAAACTTCCCATTCTCAGAGGGAGGGAAAGGCAGGATTGGGAGGAGAGTAGGCAGGTGGGCTGCAATTGGATGTGTATTTATCAGGCTTCTCTAGAGTCACAGAACTTAAGCAATGTCTCTATATATTAAGGCAATTTATTGTAATGATTTACAATCTATAGTCCAGTTAACTCAACCATGGGCAGCTGTGAATGGTAAGTCCAAGCATCTAAATCAGACCCATGAAGCTGATTGTTTCAGCTGGTCTTCTGTATACGCTGGAATCCAAAAGTGGGTTTCAACAGATATGCTAGCAAGTAAGTGCAAGCAGTCTAAGATGAATGAGTCTTCCTCCTTCCAATGTACTTATGTAAGCCTCCAATAGAATGTGTGGCCCAGATTAAAGGTGTGTATTACCAGGCATATATCTGGAACTTGCTTTATCCTAGGTGGACCTTCAACTCAGAGATCTGCTTGCCTCAGTCTCCTGGAATTAATGGCATGAACTACCTTGCCTGAGCCCAAACTTTTCATGGCCACTATGCCTCAAGATGTCCTTGTCAAGATCTCAAGATCTGAGACAGAATACTGTACCTTCTAGCCTCAAGATCTAGATCATATGACAACCAGGAATAGCCTCATGAGCCATCCCTTGTCCACTAGACACAAATCATATCTCATGTCCAAATTAAATAATAAACAGGTCATAAATACACCTAGCATGATATAACTATCCCTAGTGCAAATGCATTGTAAATTTAGGTCTATGTCCCTTGGGAACTTAAATAACAATTGATATTCTCTTAATTGATGTTAAAGAAATTGGAAGAAAACACAAATATCTATACAAATGTGTTCTGAACAAAATAAAACAGAATCATTCATACCATATAAGTCCTCATTTCTGCAACTGGTCATGTGGCCTAGATGGTATTTATAACTACCTTTCTCTACTATACCTTCTGTATTTCCTCAACCCTCTACAAGCACCTCAGCAGGTCTTAGCTCTTTCCCTGGAGTGACCCATTCCTTCATTCCTGATGGATCTGTGTCCTGTGTCATTCTGCTTGGATTAAACTGTTGCAGTTTCCCATTGACTTAAATCACAGGGCACGGTAGTACCCTAAAGGATGTCCTTCTTACCTCCATTGTGGAAAGGCAATCTAATTTCCCCATGATAATCTGGCTCTATCATCCCTTGTAACACTGTTATTCCTTATTTAGCCTGTTGGTTTAATGGCATTAGATGCCCAAAATCGCCCCGGGGGAAACTGAGCTTTGAGTTCCATGGAATGTTTGTTGTTTTCTGGATTGCAGTTCTTTCCTAGATTTTAGTCAAGTTGACAACCACAAATGACCATCAAGGAATGTAATGTGAATTTTAAAAGCTATGAAAAAAGAATGGAGGGGCTCCCCCCAGGCCATCTTTGCTGCCAGATGAATAGGACAGGCAGTCCCATGTACAGAGACATCCTGAGTTTAACATCACTTGGGACACAGACCACCAGGCTTCTGGCTGTTCCCAAGACCTGGGCAGCTCTGCAGTTCATCTATGTGCCAGCCTGTTGTGGGTCGTTTGCCCTGCAGAGGAATCTGCACTTGGAGGGCTCCCCCGCAACATCTTCCCTCCCACTCTGTCACGACAGGCAGCTCCAGGTATACAGAGACAACCTGGAGTATAACATTGCTTGGGGCAAGGCACACCAGGACTCCAATGGCACCCAAGAGTAGGGCAACCCATCAGCAATCTGTGCCAGGGCAAACCCAGTCATCCAGAGGAGCAGAAATAGCCTTACAGGCTTATAGGAGGTTCAAGCACCAGCAGTGACAACAGGAAAAACTAACACCAGAGATAAACAGATGGCAAAAGGCAAACATAGGAATGTTACTAATAGAAATCAAGGCAATATGGCAGCATCCGGACCCAATTCTTTATCAACAGCAAGTCCTGGATACCCCAACACACCAGAAAAACAAGATTTGGATTTAAAATCACTGGTCATGATGCTGTTAGAGGAACACAAGAAGGACATAAATAAATCTCTTAAAGAAAAAAAATCTCTTAAAGAAATAAGGAGAAAATGGATCAGAAAGTACTACCCCTTACAAGGGAAATACAAAAATCATTTAAAGAAATTCAGGAGAATATGGGTCAACAGAGAGAAGCCAATATAGAATAAATGCAAAAATCACTTAAAGAAATACAGGAGAACTTGGGTCAACAGGCAAAAGTCATGAAAGAGGAAACATAAAAATCTCTTAAAGAATTACAGGAAAACACAAACAAATGAAGGAACTGAGGAAAACCATCCAGGATCTAAAATCAGAAGTAGAAACAACTAAGAAATCATGAAGGGAGACAACTTTGAAGATAGAAAACCTTGGGAAGAAATCAGGGGTCATAGATGCAAATATCAACAACAGAATACCAGAGATAGAAGAAAGAATCTCAGATGCTGAAGATACCACAGAAGGCATTGACTCAACAAAGAAAATGCAAAATGGAAAAAGCATGTAACCCAAAACATCCAGGAAATCCAGGACACAATGAGAAGACCAAACCTAAGGATTATAGGTATAGATGAAAGTGAAGATTTACAACTTAAAGGGTGAACAAATATCTTCAACAAAATTCTGGAAGAAAACTTCCCTAACCTAAAGAAAGAGATGCCTACGAACATACAAGAAGCCTACAAAACTCCAAACAGACTGGACTTCAACAGATATACCTCCTGTCACATAATAATCAAAACCCCAAATGTACTAAACAAAGAAAGAATATTTAAAAAAAACACAGTAATAGAGAAGAAAGTGAAATTAGGAATATTTAGTATACCTAAATCATCAGTGTCTTGTTCAGAATTTAAAGAGTGTTTGCTAACAGGTTACCACAAGGCTTCTCAGGATTTTCCAGCTGAGGAGTTCTAAGGAAGCCCTGGTCATTGGGGACTATAACATACAGACCATGTTCAAGAGGCAGTTTGAGAAGCTCAGGAATAACACTTTTTTATCTGATATTATTTTGGGTTCAGCTGCTTTGAACACTAATCTCACAGCTGCAACAATTACTCATGTTTACCCATCTAATGCTATAAGCTCTCTGAGATAATACCCCAGTCCATGGAAGTCTGAATCCTGCAAACCTAACCCATGTCCTAAAAGTAGATATTGGAGAACTAATAAATAATAATGAAGATAGCTCCCACATGCTTATTTGTGAGATGTATGGGCTTTTCACACCACCACATTTTCAAAAATAATACTCATTACACAAATAATGTAATGAATAATAAAAATAACAGAGTTTCTAAGAAAAAAAGAATATTAAAGGCAGTAAGAGAAAAAGACCAAGTAACATATAAAGGAAGACCTATCAGAATTACACCAGACTTCTCACCGAAGACCATGATGGCTAGAAGATCCTGGGCAGATCTCAGGCAGACTCTAAGAGAACACAAATGTCAGCAAAGACTACTATACCCAGCAAAACTCTTACCATAGATGAAGAAACCAAGATATTCCATGATAAAACCAAATTTACACATTATCTTTCCAAAAACCCAGCCCTACAAAGGATAATGGGTGGAAAACGACAATACAAGGGGGGAAACTACACCCTTGAAAAAGCAAGATAGTAACCTTTCATCAAACCCCCCCAAAAAAAAACAACCACAAAAACAAAAAAATAACATAAAAAATAACAGGAAGTAATAATCACTGTTCCTTAATATCTCTTAACAACAATGGACTCAATTCCACAATAAAAAGACATAGACTAACAGACTGGATATGGAAACAGGACCCTACATTTTGTTGCATACAGGACACACATCTCAATGTCAAAGACAAACACTACCTCAGAGTAAAAGGCTGGAAAACAATTTTACAAGCAAACAGTCTCAGGAAACAAGCCGGAATACCAATTCTAATGTCAAATAAAATTGATTTGAAACTAAAGTCATCAAAAGGGACACAGAAGGACACTTCTTAATAGTCAAAGGAAAAATCCACCAAGAAGAACTCTCTATTCTGAACATCTATGCTCCAAATGCAAGGGCATCCTCATTCATAAAAGAAACTTTCCTAAAGCTCAAAGCACACATTGCATCTAACACAATCATTGTGGGTGACTTCAACACTCCACACTCAACAGACCGATCAGGAAAACAGAAACTAAAGAGGGACACAGTGAAACTAATTGAGACTTTGGACAAATTGGATTTAACAGATATATATAGAACACTTCATCTTAAAGCAAAAGAATATACCTTTTCCTCAGAACCTCATGGCACCTTCTCCAAAATCAACTATATACTTGGTCACAAGAGAGATCTCAACAGATATAAGAAGATCGAACTACTCCCATGCCTCCTATCAGATCACTATGGAGTAAGAGTGGTCTTCAATAGCAACAAAAACAACAGAAAGCCCACATACACATGGAAACTGAACAATACTCTACTCAATGATACCTTGATCAAGGAAGAAATAAAGAAAGAAATGAAAGACTCTCAAGAATTTAATGAAAATGAATGCACAACATACCCAAATTTAAGGGACACAATGAAAGCAGTGCTGAGAGGAAAACTCATAACCCTGAGTGCCTCCAAAAAGAAACTGGAGAGAGCATACACTAGCATCTTAATGGCATACCTTACAGCCCTGGAAACAAAAGAAGCTAATTCACCCAGGAGGAGTAGAAGACCGGAAATCATCAAACTCAGATCTGAAATCAATCATGTAGACACAAAGAGAACCAAACAAAGAATCAACAAAACCAGGAGCTGGTTCTTTGACAAAATCAACAAGATAGATAAACCCTTAGCCAGACTAATCAGAGGGCACAGAGACAGTATCCAAATTAACAAAATTAGATATGAAAAGGGAGATATAACAACAGAAACTGAGGAAATTCAAAAAATTTCAGATCCTACTACAAAAACCTATACTAAACACAACTGGAAAATCTGGAGGAAATGGACAATTCCTAGACAGATACCAAACACCAAAATTAAATGAGGATCAAATAGATCTAACAGTCCCATAACCCCTAAAGAAATAGAAGTAGTCATTGAAAGTCTTCCAACCAAAAAAAGCAAAGGACCAGATGGTTTTAGTGCAGAATTCTATCAGACCTTCAAAGAAGACCTAACACCAATACTCTTCAAACTATTCCACAAAATAGAAACAGAAGGAATACTATCCAACTTGTTCTATGAAGCCACAATTATGCTGATACTAAAACCACACAAAGATCCAACAAAGAGAACTTCAGACCAATTTCCCTAATGAATATCAATGCAAAAATTCTGCATAAAATTCTTGCCAACCGAATCCAACAACACATCAAAATGATCATTCACCATGATCAAGTAGGCTTCAACAATGCAGGAATGGTTCAATATATGGAAATCCATCAATGCAATCCACTACATAAACAAACTAAAAGAAAAAACCACATGGTCATTCCATTAGATGCTGAAAAAGCATTTGACAAAATTCAGCATTCTTTCATGCTAAAAGTGTTGGAATTAACAGGAATCAAGGCCCATACCTAAACATAATAAAAGCAATATACAGCAAACCAGTAGAAAACATCAAACTAAATGGAGAGAAGCTTGAACCAATTCCACTAAAATCAGGGACTAGACAAGGCTGCCACCTCCTCCCATATCTTTTTAATATAGTACTTGAAGTTCTAGATAGACCAATTAGAAAACTGAAGGAGCTCAAAGGGATACAAATTGGAAAGGAAGAAGTCAAACTATCACTATTTGCAGATGATATGATAGTGTACTTAAGTGACCCAAAAAAATTCCACCAGAGAACTACAGCTGATAAACAACTTCAGCAAAGTGGCTGGTTATAAAATCAACTCAAGTAAATCAATAGCCTTCCTATACTCAAAGGATAAGCAGATGGAGAAGGAAATTAGAGAAATGAACCCTTTCCGAATAGCCACAAACAATATAAAGTATCTTGGTGTGACTCTAACCAAACAAGTGAAAGATCTGTATGAGAAGAACTTCAGGTCTCTGAAGAAGGAAATTGAAGAAGACTTCAGAAAAGGGAAAATCTATGCTCATGGATTGTCAGGATTAATATAGTAAAAATGGCCATCTTGCCTAAAGCAATCTACAGATTCAATGCAATCCCCATCAAAACCCCAACTCAGTTCTTTATAGAGTTAGAAAGAGCAATTCTGAAATTCATCTGGAATAACAAAAAGCCCAGGATAGCTAAACAGTATTTTCAGTTTTTCTCAACAGTAAAAGAACTTCTAGGGGAATCAATATCCCAGACCTCAAGCAGTACTACAGAGCAATAGTGTTAAAAACTGCATGGTATTTGTACAGTGATAGGAAGGTAGATAAATGAAATAGAATTGAAGACCCAGAAATGAACCCACACACCCATGGCCACTTGATCTTCGACAAAAGAGCTAAAACCATCCAGTGGAAAAAAGATAGCCTTTTCAACAAATGGTGCTGGTTCCACTGGAGGTTAGCATAGAGAAGAATGCAAATCGATCCATTCTTATCTCCTTGTATTAAGTTCAACTCGAAGTGGCTCAAGGACCTCCACATAAAACCAGACACAATGAAACTAATAGAAAAGAAACTGGGGAAGATCCTTGAGGACATGGGCACAGGGGGAAAGTTCCTGAACAGAACAGCAATAGCTTATGCTCTAAAATCAAGAATTGGCAAATGGGACCTCATAAAATTGCGAAGTTTCTGTAAGGCAAAGGACACTGTCAAAGGGACAAAAAGGGCAACCAAAAAATTGGGAAAACATCTTCATCAACCCTACATCCAACAGAGGGCTAATATCCAATATATGCAAAGAACCCAAGAAGGTGGACTCCAGAGAGCCAAATAACCCTATTAAAAATGGGGTACAGAGCTAAACAAACAATTTTCACCTGAAGAATTTTGAATGGCTGAGAAGCACCTTAAGAACTGTTCACATCATTAATCATTAGGGAAATGCAAATCAAAACAACCCTGAGGTTTCACCTCATACCAGTCAGAATTGCTAAGATTAAAAACTCAGGAGACAGAAAGTATTGGTGAGGATGTGGAAAAAGAGGAACACTCCTCCATTGTTGGTGAGATTGCAAGATGGTACAACCACTCTGGAAATCAGTCTGGTGGTTCCTCAGAAAACTAGGCATGACTCTTCTGGAGGACCTACTTATACCACTCCTGGTCATATACCCAGAGGATTCCCTGGCATGCAATAAGGACACATGCTCCACTATGTTCATAGCAGCCTTATTTACAATAGCCAGAAGCTGGAAAGACCCCAGATGTCCCTCAATGGAGGAATGGATACAGAAAATATAGTATATTTATACAATGGAATACTACTCAGCAATTAAAAACAGTGAATTCATGAAACTTTTAGGCAAATGGTTGGAACTGGAAAATATCATCCTAAGTGAGGTAACCCAATCACAAAAGAATACACATGGAATGCACTCACTGATAAGTAGATAAGTAGATATTAATTAACCCAAAAGCTCTGAAAACTGAAGACACAATTAACATATCAAATGATTCCCAAGAAGAAGGAAGGAGGGGGCCCTGGTCCTGGAAAAGCTTGATGCAGCATTGTAGGGGATTACAAGCACAGAGAAGTGGGAGGGGGATGATTGGGGAATGGGCTGAGGGAAGAGGGCCTATAGGACTTATGGTGAGGGGGGAACCGGGAAAGGGGAAAGCATTTGGAATGTAAACAAAGAATATAGAAAAAAAGAATAAACTATTGGAAAGTAAAAACAAAAACAAAAATAAACAACAAAACCCTTTCTCTCACTCTCTTAATAAAAGCACTCAGCCTCAGCCATTGCAAAGTCTGGATGCTACAATATCTTGATATTTCCTCCACCAAGGAAATTCACATCCCAAACACACACAGGACACTGGAAACTTGCAGCTTGACTTATGGCCAGAATGGAGCCAGAGTGGCCAGGAGCCAAGTTCCTAACGGAATCCTTCTTTTCCTCTAAAACCTCATAGGTCATACTGTACTATGTTTCTCTCAACCTTGTGGTCTCACAAACTAAATGTGCATTAAGTACTCCTACAGCACTCTAGGACCTGCCTATCCCAAGGCCCCATGCCCTTCCACATCCCTCCTACAAACTGGTTTCATGGGCTGTAGAACAAGGACAAGTTTCTCATTGTCTTCCAAGAAAATGGTAGTTACTCAACATATCAATCAACCCCTTGTGCACCATGGTCCTGTCAAAACCAACTTCCTTTGCATATAAGAGGAGCAACACAAATGCTTTGTAATTTTAATCTGCACAGCATTTATTGTCAATCAAACAATTTTCTCATACTTTGTCCTATGAAAATCTATTTGTAGGTTTTTATAAGAGCTCTTTGTAACAAATTATCTGTAGTGTACAACTGGGATATAAGCGCCAATGTGTCTCCATTTGGCCATATTTCTGTTTGATATACTTACATCTATTCTAGAAACAATTTCACTATATTCTGACTGGTTTCCCTCTTTACTAAATAGATTATTTCATTGAAATTTGATGGGATCTATGGATGCCAGACCTTTATAATCTTTAATCACTGGTCTGTATCTTTAACCTTGAATATAACTGGAAATAAACTGACACAGAATTCAACTCCAATGAAGCAGTATCTGTTTATTTAGCAATTTTTGGGGAGTTCTGACCTTCTTCATAACAATGGTTATAAACTAGCACATGTATTTAAAAATAAAGGCAGAGTTTGGTATCAAAATAATAGGAGTCTGTTTTTTATAAATTTCTTCACAGACACTCTTCAGACTACATAAGTGAGCTGAGGACTTTCAGCCCTGCTCCAAAAAGTTTTCCAGCTCCTGGTAAAATTATAATGAATGCATTGCCAACTGTGTCAAGAACGTTAGCAAACAGTGAGGGTTTATTTCTTATTCTTTCCATCTCTTCTCTCAGTTCACTTATTTCATTCTTTAACATATCAGATTTCTTTCTGAATCCTTCCATAAGTAGTTCTTCTTGGATCTGTAAAAGAATACTCTGTCATTATTTGCAGGCAGAATTTTGCATTTCATAACTTTATCTTAAGTACCATTATCTACTTCTCTACCACCTCATGAGGGTCTTTGATATTTCAAGACATTTGCATGTATCAACAGAAATACCCATGCTTTATACATATATAGAAGGGATTCCTCAGGACCTTCTCATACAGAGTGAAGAAATTTGTTTCAAGTTACAAAAAAAAAAAATTGCCCTGTGGTAGAGATTGCAGAAAGCGGGTGAACTAAAATTGACTCTCAGTTCTGATGAGGGAATATCTTTTTGATTATTTAACAAATAATGGGAGTGCTGACCTTGTATAGAGAACACTGATTATTCAACTGCAGCATGGGATAGGATGGATGGAAAAAGTATGGAAATAAGTGGAGTCATTTATGAGATTGCATCATTCTTTAGTTTATTGTATTATTTTGCTTTTCAATTAAATTGATTACTCTGTCTTTCTTTGTGCATGTGTGAGCACATGTGTAAATGGTTTCATATTCATGTATTTGAACATGTTCATGTAGAGGCTAGAGGTTTATTTTTTTATATCTTCTTTGATTGACTCCACCTTATGTTTTGTAAAATATATTTATTTTATTTTACATTTTTGAGTACTTTGCTTACGTGTATGTGTGTTTTGTGTGTGTGTGTGTGTGTGTGTGTGTGTGTGTACTATGTGGATGTATGCTACCCATGGATAAGAAAGAAAGGTTTCAAATCTCCTGAAACTCTAGTTTTGGACAATGTACATTGCAATGTGCTTGATGGGAACTAACTTGGGTCCTCTCTAGGAACAGTAAGTGTTCTTAACAACTGAGCCAACTCTACAGAATTGTTTTAAAGATAACGACTCTACTCAATTCAAGAGCTATCTGATTTCCACTAGGCTGCCTGACTAGAAATCCTCAAGGATCCTCCTGTCTCTTCCCAAAACCTGCCAGTGTCACTGACACATGTCTTTTCTTCCAGTGTTTTACCAGGGTTCTGAAGATACTAATTAGCTCCATGTGTGTGCACAATGAGAGCTTTGCTAACTTAACCATTTCCCAGCCCCATCCACCTCCTGTTTTCTACTGGACTAAATCTGATATACTCACAATAGATGGGCCTACCTCATGTCTCTTTGAAGGTTAAGTTTAGAATCCTAAAGACTAGTAGGAAGGGTCAAGTGTAGCTCAAGAAGACCCTCCGAGAAACTCACCAAATAGCAGTTCAGAACTTCGCGAGCACTATCTGGACACTCCAGAGTCTAACCCTACACAGATGCTGGAATCTTGTGTGCTCACTAGCTTCAGTAAGACCCAAGTAGACTTTGATAAACCATTTGCAGTTGAAGTTACAGGCTTGAGACTAACACTTCCCTTCCAGTCACAGCACTACCTGTTTGGCTCTGCCAAGCCCCATCTATACTCACCTTCAGCTTGTGCTCCAGCATCTTCTCCTGCTCCCTTAGCAGCATCTCCCTTTCTCTCTCCATCTTCTCCTGAAGTTTAGCGATGTTTTCTCGGAAGCTTCTCTCCTGAGCCTCCATTACTTGCTCTTGCTCCTTCTGCCTCTGCCTCAGAAGCTCTCGTTCCTTCTCAGCCACCTCCCTCTTTGTCCGTTCCGCTGTTCCACAGATGTTTGACAAAAGGAAGAAATCACAGTCAGAATGCAGCCAGGGCTCATAGGGAATCCTCTGAGTACTCCCATTAGCCTGGCCAGCATCATAGTGGTCCATACCATGATGCAAAGCTACGAATTGACTGAACATAAAACACAACAGCAAAAACCTTATTGTTTCCACATCTAGGAGAGGTCATGACCTCTGGCAGGATGAAACTCCTTGCTCCATCAGGACCTTCCTGAGCTTCAATCAGGAGGCTTAGCAGAATGTACCCACTCCTCTAAGAGTTGAACCCTCTACCATACCTGCTATGGCCCTCTCTCCATCTGTAAGAGCTTTGTCTGTCTGCAGGATGGTGTCCTCCAAAGTAGCCTGCGACTCTAGGAAACTCTTAAGAACCTCTTTTTCCTGGGAACCCAAGACAAGAAAATATAATTTAGGCAGTAAAGATATAGTCTTCTGATGAGGAAGTATTAGTATTTATTGATCAATAAAACTTCTAATCTTTTGACTCCTGCCCTACAATGTTTAATTCCATGGTTATAACCAAAAATTCAAGCTCTTCCTGGATATGAAAACCCTCTGCCTCAGCCTCCTGGCTAGCTTCACAGCCTCCCTTCCCAGAGATGCTGCCCACCAGCTGCCCCCGCTTACACCTCCCGCCACAGTTACATGCAGCTCCAATGACATATAGCCTCCACTGTTTACCAGGTTTGGATATATTTTGTCTCCTACCTTCATTGGTGTCCCAGACCTTATAGCTAAGGTAACATCTACAGATATGTTATTTTGTATCTTAGATGACCAATACTTGTATTTCTAGGCTACTATCTGAGGGTTTTTTTTAAATCCACCTTTATCTTATTATTAACAAGTGAAAACTATACCGGTTTAAGCCACACAACATCATTTTTTATTTATTACATACTGTTAATTAATATAATAAAAGAAATTTGTGCATTGCTTACTTCAAATAGTTACCTTTTATTGGAATGGCACTTAAGCCTACTCTTTTGTAACTTTCATGTATATAATGGATTGTTGTATTTATAGTCTCCATTTGATTACCAAAACTAATATGTCTTATTACTATATGTTCATACCTCTTGATTAATATTTCCCTTTCCTCTGTATTATCAGGTACAATAATCACCATTGTATTCTGTGTTAATGGGGTGGTTTAAATGAGACTGGGCCTCATAGGCTCATATATTCAAATTCTTGGAACCCAGTTAGTGAAACATTTTGTGAAGAATTAGGAGGTGTGGCCTTGAACATAGTGTGTTACTGTGGGTGGGTTTGAGATTTCAAAAGTCCGCAGCAGGCCCAGTCCTTTGCCTGCTGTCTATTCATAAGATGAAAAGCTCTCAGCTACTGTTCCAGTGTCATACATGTCTGCTTCCCATTATGATGACTATGATCAAATCCTCTACCACTGTAAGGAAGCCCCCGATTAAAAACTTTATTTATGGCCGGGCGGTGGTGGCGCATGCCTCTAATCCAAGCACTTGGGAGGCAAAGGCAGGCAGATTTCTGAGTTCGAGGCCAGCATGGTCTACAGAGTGACTTCCAGGACAGCCGGAACTACAGAGAAACCCTGTCTCGAAAAACAAAACAAAACAAAACAAAAAAAAAAAACTATTTATAAGGCTTGCCTTGATCATAGTATTTCTTCACAGCAATAGAACAGTTAATAAGGCAGTTAATGTTGCTTTGCCTTAGTTAATCATTCTGTCTCCTCAGTGCCACTAAATGTAAGCCATGACATACAATATTTGTCTGTCTAAGGCTTATTTCCATGAACATAATGTCTTCTAGATTCATTCATATTTTCACAATTGGTAGCATTTTTAAAGTTGACTATTATACTAATATGAAATATTATACTATATACTAATATTAATATATGCTAACATGAAATAGATTACAAATGATAGATGATGACTGATAGATTATAGATAATAGGTAGATGGATAGATTGATAGATAAAAAGAAAGATGATGGATAGATATAGATAGATGATAGATAAGTAAATAGAAAGATAGATAGATAGATAGATAGATAGATAGATAGATAGATAGATAGATAAAATAAGAAATTCCAAAACAACATGACACTGTCATAAAAAATATACATATGGAGCAATAACAGAGAATTGAGAGCCAAGACATAATGAAATTATATCCTTGTATTACACTTACTACATAAGTATAAACTGGGAATGAATTAACCTAAGGCCTGGCAATTTAATACTCTTTAAAAGTAGGAGAAAAGCCATGTGGAAATGGCTTTGTGATGGTGTTTTAGATTTACCACCAGAGACACAGATAAATACAGAGGTGAGAGGACAGGCAACAATAACTTTCTGTACAGTGAAGGGGGAGTCGATAAGATGAAAGGAGGTATACAGAATGAGAGAAGATGTCTCAAGCTGCACAGTGCTAAGGAATTAATATCTGAAGAAGATGAAGAACGTATACAACACAACAGAGAAAACTAGCATGCTTAAAATAGCATGTAATTGCCTTGCAAAGATATTTCTTAAAATAAGAAATTCAAATGGCTAGCAATTATTTGTACTCTGCATTACTAAACCTTTGTAGAATAACAAATCAAACCACAATGGGGCATCACCTCACTCTTGTGACTATGCATATTAAGAAAAACTCAGAAGTTATGATTGAGTTTGAGCAAGACAAAGGAATCTTTATAGATCTCTTAATGAAATGGAAACCAGTTACAGTCATGGTGCACAACAGCTTAGATTCCTTAAAAGACAGAATTCTCAGATTCTACTGGCTGACCTTACAAATCTGCCAGGGAGTGGCTGTGTTGCCATAGTCACCTTGTGAGATCATCGATGCATTACATTTGTCCAGTGCATGAGAGTGGAAAACTGGGCTGGTCCACTTATTTATCTTGGGAAATAAAAACGGGTATTCCAGCCAAGTCATCCAAAATAAACCCTCAGGCCAGATCCGAATGCTCAGTGTCTGCTACCCATGAACTCATCTTCAGCTCGGTTAGGTCTACCAGTACCTAGCAGTCAGCATTCAGCTGAGCTCTGTAAGCCACTGCCTCTTTCATTCCCCACCTTCACTCCCTTCCTGGGCACTTGCTCATAGCCCAGTTCAACCTTCTTCCTGGCTTCTAAGTAGAGGCTGTGTCCTCCAGGAACAGAGAAGGCTCCACACGAGATGCTCTTCGTCAGGGACTCTGAAAGCTTCTCCAGCTCAGCCTGGCAGTGATGGATCGATGCTGCTTCATTCTGTCGCATGAACTCTTCCTTCCTTTCCTCTATGGTGGCCTGCCGGGTGAATAGAGAAAGGCAAAACAATCTCTTAAAAGGAAAGGGACACTGTGATCATACTGGTTGATCTTAGTGTGACAGTCACAGAGTGGCCAGAGACAGGAGGAAGGTCAGGAAGATCAGGAGACTTGCTTTAGCCCCAGTTTGGTCAATTCTGAATAACTTCAGGAAGTCTGTTAACTTCCTGGGTTTCATACCGAGCAGCTGTGAAATTGACTTGGAAGACACAAATGTAGTTTATGCAGAAACACAGATTTCAGTGATGAACAAAACAAAGGTAATTTTTGCTTTTGTTTAGAAGTGATATTTCCTCTGAGAATAGAGATAGGTGTGGCCAACAAACCAATTCTTCACAGGGAAGTGTACTCATCAGAAATTTGAAGCCTCTTTAATTTTCGCAATAATTATTTGAGTGTCAGGATGCTGGAATAGGTATGTTTTGTTTCTTTATGTGGTTGAGTGTGTGTGTGTGTGTGTGTGTGTGTGTGTGTGTGTGTGTGTGGTGTGGTGTATGGTGTGTGTGTGTGTGTACATAATTTATAATCTTGATTAATCTCCACAATATGAATTAAGAGATTTTTGTCCTTCAGGGTTCAAACTCAGATGAATGGAAACCAGCACCTCTCAGGGAAGCTACCTTTGTCTGACTGGTCATGGTTGTCCCCTGAGATTTGTTTTTGGTGAAAAACGCTTTTATCAACCTGAGCTAATGAACTTAATGAATAGTAATCCTATGCTGATACTAATGATACATACTGATAGTAATCCTGTTATCATGTGGCACAGGGTGACCTAGTGTCACCCTTCAAAATGTAAGGTTCAGGCAGCTGTGGCAGAAACAGAAATCAGAACATATAGAGACAAGGAAAGGGCCCAGCCCAGTGCTTCTGTGTTTTCTGGGAAGTGGAGAAGACTTCCCCTGAGCCTACAGAACATAACTAATTCCATTTGACACTGCATTCTTTTTTTTGTTTGTTTGTTTTTAGTACATTGAGCAGAAATTCACACACCCTTGCTCTACCTTTATTGTGAACTCTGAAGTAATAAACTGCATAGTTTCAAGCTATTTAGCACATGACAGCTTGTTACATAGAAATAAAAGTAAACAAAATTCTATTGTTTTGAGAAAAGGTAAATTCAGTCCAATGAGTCATGTTACCCATAAAAATTATAATGAGAATGATGCAGATCTTGAGATAAGAAAAGGAAAGTCTAGGGGTCCTCTCAGAAGTGTGTGGACTAGGAAGGACAAATGCTAAGATGTATTACCACCAGCTTCTTCTGGAATTGCTGACCCTCATCCTTGAAGGAGTGCTCCATAAAGACAGCAATGGCTTCTTTCTCACAGGCTGCATGCATATCCAACAGCTCCTGGAGTGTGTCTGTGGGAAGCTTCACTCCCTGGGCCATCTGCTCACTGTAGTGGTCAGCTGCCTTCTGCACAGCTGCGGAGTTCTCACGCTGGGCCAGGATCATCACTGTGTTCTCCAAACATGGCACAGTCCCACTGTTGATGGCATCCACGTAGGTCTGCACCAAAGTCCCCAGCCCTGAAAAAAAAAAATGGAAAGTTTCCAAGGACAGCCTAGTGTATAGAATGAATTCCAGAACAACAGCCAGGGCTACACAGAGAAATCCTGTCTAGAAAACAAAATGAGTTGTCAGCTCATAAATAATCTGTAAAATCAAGCTGAGAACCTCTTTCAAGGACCCCCAAGAAATTGCAGATTTCTGTTCGGTCATCTTATGGTGTTAGTTGTGTGAGATGTGCTAGACCTCAGTAAACATTCATATACAGAGAGATCAAGTATGGAATGCGGATTGGTAATGTGCACATTTATCTGCATATCACTTTACATGAACAAACAAAGCTGTTCAAGACCACAGAAGAATCACCACTTCATCATGTATTCTAAGCCAGAGAGACATGCTTGTGACAAAAGAAACTCACGATTTCCTGTGACAATGACTCCCCCTCTCAGAGTCTTGGTCTTGCCATTGGCAAAGATGTAGGAACAGAATTTTTTTGATTCAACCTGGAAACTCCATTCCAATTGGTTTTCTGGGACATTTTCAATTTGGAATAATAAACTTTTGTTGCTCGTGGGCCTGTCAAAGACAAAGCACTTCCGTACTGGAAAAAAATATCTGATACATTCTCTGGTCATGTTGGATTTTTGGAATTTGGGATTATTTCCTAAAAGAAAAAAAGTACTCATTGAAGAGATAGCTGGAAGATAAGGTAATTGACAAATTTCCAAGAATGTTTTCAAGGCTGTAACTGCAATAAAGTTTGTAAGTCTCCCTTTCTCTGACTGGCTGCACCAAAAGTTTTAAAGCAGCAAGGACATCTGAAGACTTCATAGCTTAGTCATGATAGGGGACTTGACATTATTTTGCAGAGAGACTTTGTGACATAAATTAACTGTTTATAGATGAATGAGTAAAAGGCAAATATTGATTCTAGGTACTTATCTGTCCTACTAAATATAATTCATGTAATAAATTTGTAATATTAACATGCCAGCACATTGCATAAGGCTGGAGGGTGAAATTTTGGTGGAAATGTGATATTTCTCATAAGTAGAAACATAAATCTATCCAACCACCCCCACGCATCAAGAGCTAAGTAGTTTATGCACCTACATCCACTGAAAAGAATAACTAGTTGAGCTAGTAAGACAGTCTCAATAAAAAAAATATTTTTAAAATTAGGTCAATAGAGTTTTTCATGATTTTAGGTTTTATTTGATGAACCATCTTCTCAAAAGAATGTATAAATTAATAGGTCACAAGTCAATTTAAAAAGTATGAATTAACCATATTGATTGTAATTCTCCCCTACTTTCATGTATTTTGATTTATTGTAATATTAATGGGTTTTAAATAATTTGTCATCACATGTTCTCAGCTAAAGTAGCCTCAGGACACTTTCAGGTAATAATGATTGTTCAAATCTCAAACACTTGTCCATTGTCTTCACCTTAATCAAGAGTTTCAATGTTGTCTCAAGCAAGAGATTTCAACCTTTGAGCAGGGCTTAGCTGATTCTAACTCCCTCTCCACTGATACCTGGGATCAGCTTCAGGGCATTCTCCAGGTACTCATCTTCTGTGATGGGCCGACCATCTAACTTCAGCTCCAGAACAAAATCTCGAACAGTCCAGATAAAGTCTGGGAAGAAACTTACAAACTCACTAGAGTCCTCCACTTTATCCTCTCTGGGGCTTGATTTTGCCCGGATTAGCTTTGTTAATTCGGTCACATAGCTGGGATTGTAGCTAAGGATACACAACAAAATATCTTCCAGGACTCATGTAGATTCAATTATTAAAAACAGTTCCCTTTGGCCTGTGCCTACTCTAATTCAAGACGTACTGACTTAGAGCAGAGAGCTGGCAGTGAGTTGCCTTCTCCCTACACTTAACTACACAAGGCAGTTTGGTCCCTGGAAGGATACTGCAGCTGCTCCAGGGCCTGCTGGTTGATGGTGCTCACGCTGTTGTAGACAAAGGTGCTGCTCAGAAGCACAGCCAGGGCAAAGATCCACGAGTCATTCTTAGGGTCACCCTGGAGGGCACAGAAGGACAAGTGAATTAAGAGTTCTCCTATTCATTCATTCATTCATCCAATCAACCAATTGTTTATTCTTTCATATGTACTACTTGTGAATCTGAGAGAAATAACAAAATTTGAAGATAATGCTATGTTCAATCTTCATTCCTAATACTTACAATGGTTTCTCTCGGGCCATTTACTCCTCTAGCAATTAAATTAACTGACAGAGTAAGGATATAGCTCAGTGGTAGGTGCACAAAACACTAGGTTTAGTTCCCAGAACTGATTGATAAAAAGACAAGATATTCAATGTGTATAAGACATTTCCTAAGTGGCTAGAATATAGTAGGCAATGAAAAAGTGGTCAGTTACACCTTTATAAATTTATCTCAATTATAGACACAAACTCTATTTCATTAAATGTAACTCTTTGGTGTGCCTCAGAAAAAATGCAGAGGCATGTTTTGTGGCTAGCAATTTCTACATGATTGCCTTCTAAAAAATAACATTTTGCATTACCAAGTAAACTTGTAAGAATAAATACAACGACAATGTCAATTTCTGCCAGAAAGAGAGCCAAAATTATAAACAACAAAAAACAGCATAGAAAGGCACATGGCTGGAGGAGAGCTAATCTGAGAATTTAGAGCAAGATGTAAGTGTATTAGAGAAGACACTACCTTACCTTCTGTATATCACCAAGGCCCTCAGTGTCCAAAAGGACCAGGGTGTGGGTTGGCTTGGTGGGATGGGGAACACACCACATCCAGATACCCTTGGTTTGAGATTGCACTGTGGAGCCCAAGGAGAAGCCTAAAGGGAAGAGGAAAACAGAAAAGGTTCACATCACAGCAGGAAGACCAGGCCTAGCAGAGTCCTGAGACTATTTTAAGGAAAGGGGTTGCTGTCATTTCATCAAGGACAATTAATTTAGTCTGTATATAACAGATGCTTTCAAGAAACACTCGGTAACGTCTTCTTGTTTCATTCTTGTGAGCCCTCAAAGTAGTCTGCGTTATAGAATTAGTGTAGACTCTGTTTTATTGGCTGGAGTGTTTTGATCTGAGTCCAAAGATGTCCAAAGGCCTGGGGTTCAGCAATTGAGAAACAGCAGGGAATGGCCACATAACTGACCTGAGTTCTCTAGGCTTTGACTGTGGTTTTAGCCCCCAGGGTCTATTGCTGCACCTCTGCTCACAGTTCTCTTAATGCAGTTACATCCAATATTTCCCTTGCCACATGTCAGCACTCGCGCTTTACCTGCTTTTTTCCAATAAGTAGCTTAATTCCTTCCTGACCACTCCCTAGGTACTTGCTCACAAGTGCTGGTTCCCTTTGCCCAGCTATGCCACTGTGAGCTGTACCACCGTGCCCTCCCATTACTCCATGAGTGAGTGCTAGAGTTTACATATAGAATACCAACCACAGGCTGGTGAGTTCGAGGCTTGCTCCACACAATGATGAAGAGAATCATTGTGGAAACTTTTAAGAGGCAAGGCCAAGTGGAAGTCTTCAGGTATGGCTTTGAAGGACACTGTAGAAGGCTGTGTGTCTCTATTGATATTATTGGCATTGTTACTGTTGCTTTCTCAATGCCTGACTCAAAGTTAACAGAGCAACACAGCTCAGCCATAGGATTCCTGCGGAACTGTGCCACCTTTCCCACCAGGTCCATAAGCATTTAGGCCAGTTACAGAGGATGTGAAGCCTCCAGGCACAGACGGTCAACACAAACCTTTGTCATAGCAAATGGCTTCTCCCATGCTTCTGGCATGATGATGGACAGCTGGCTGGCATAGTGGGTTTCAATCTCCTGCCAGGCCCCTAATGGGCACATTAGCTTTTGTTCGTTTTTTGATTCCCCTTCCTCTCTTACTTTATTCTTTCAATGAGCTTTGTGTCCATTGCCTCATCAGTGTAAGCAAATGGAAAGCATGTAAGACCCATGACACCTGGTGTGATTTCTCTCAAAGGCTTAAACCCATTGCAGTCAGGATTGAGAACTACTCTCAGGCACCAGTTGACAACAGACTGTGTCCAATGCTCCAAGAATCTGCCCATCTGCCATAGAGAAGCCTCCTTTCATTCCATGAGAAAATAAAAAGATGGCACAAAATCCCAAGTTCATAAATAAAATGTTACCATGGTGCAAGGTTTGCTACACTCTGTGATCTCCACAGAAGAAAGTATAGTCTGTCCTGTTATGCAGAACTTCTGCTGCATGACTAACCTGGGGTGAGAGTGCTCCTTGGTCTAATATAAAAATGGTAAGTGTGTTTATTCTCCGTGGAGTAAAGTATTTCAAAGTGAGTCACCCACACACAGTGACATGGACCTGTTTGTCAACCTCGTTTTGGAACTAATCACTTTATCTGAGACACAGGAATGTAGGAATACAGTTCATTCACATCTCTAAAGCATTTTTAAACCATAGACACCCTTAGCAAGGCACTGGGAAATTACCTTAGCTACCAAAGTTACCTTGAGTAGAAAATTAAAGCATTACTGTTAAGATTTAATATTCTGATACCTCTTTCTCAAAGATCTCAACTCCAAACCCCTCAACATTTTACAAAGTTATTTGATCCAGGAAAGGAAAAATATCTTCCCCCGATTGATGGCCAAGATTCCTTCAACAGAAAGATGGAGGCAACTGGTCTGTATAGGAGGCAGAAAAAGAAAGGGAAGCAAAAGGGGAAGAAGGGAGAAGGGAAATGAATGGAAAGGGAGAGAGAAAAACAGATTAACTAGAAGGAGGAGGGGAGGATGGGAAGAGAGAGAGAGAGAGAGAGAGAGAGAGAGAGAGAGAGAGAGAGAGAGAGAAACAGGAGAGAGAGAAACAGGAGAGAGAACCAGAGAGAGAACCAGAGAGAGAGACACACACAGAAAGAAAAAGAGAGGGGGAGAGAGAGAGAAACAGAGAAAGAGACAGGCAGAGCAAGAGGAAGAGAAAAAAACAGAAAGAGAAAGAACCAGAGAGAAAGAGTCAAAGGAAGAACCAGAGAGAAAGAGTACCAGAGAGAGAGGGAGGGGGGAGCAGAGAGACAGAACCAGAGAAAGAGAGAACCATATGGCTGTGGATCTATGTTTTGCACTCAAGTTTCAATTAGAAATCCCACTGAATCTCTGGTGCAGAAACTAAGTAATGTATTAACAACCAAGCTGCCTGTGGGGTTTTTAAAGGGAGAAACATACACAGAATCACCCCGAGAAGAAAGCTCAACAGCTCAGTTAGAACAATAAAGGACAACTTAGTAGGGAAAAACAGCATGCTTTACAAAAAACAAAAATGGCAAGACACTTGACATTACTTATAGTAGGTTAAAGAGCATGCAACTGTGCAGTGAACAGAAGAATTAAAATGTGCCTTATGCTCCTCCCAGCGCTTGAGGGATGCACAGAAGGCTGAAAACATCAGCAATGCTCACCTGCAAATGCGTGTTATGTGATATCCTCAGACAACAACAACGTGCTATAAAGTGAGCTGGGGGTGTATGGATATGTTGGACAATTCCAGGACACTCATGTCTCCGCTGACCTGCAGCATGCTCAAGGAACACATACCCATGCACATACAACCTTACGCCCTGACACATAAAGACAGGCTAAACATGCTCCCTGTAAACATAAGTATCGAGGAGCTTCAGAGAGTATGAGAAAATGTCCTTGGCATTCCTGTGGTCAGTTAGGCTTTAGTTCTTGATCTGGAGACGGCTCTGGATGCTCCCTACCAGTCCATTAATTTCACCATCGATAATTCCTGAAAGCTTCACTATGGTAATGAAGGCAGTCTCAGAAAGACACAGGATCTTGGGTTCCCTCCTGTGTGGCTCCATATCTAAACAGAGGCACACATGTGCAAGGACAAGGGTGAAAGTGAGGCTTTCTGGGAAATGACAGGGACCAGGAGGAGAGAGGGGGAGAAATGAGAAGAGGAAAGATTATGGGGTGGGAAGCTGCTCAAATGTATTACATCCATGCATGAAAATGGCCATATGCCGTGCAATATAGCAAAAGAGCAAAGTAAAGCTTTTAAAAGGTTTGACAAGAAATACAAAACAAAACAAAACAAAAAACAAAACAAAAACAACAAAGCAATGCACCCACACCCACCTCCCCCACAGAGACGGGATGATAGCCCAGGTTGGATATTGGGTATATAAGGACCATATTACTCATCCTACAGCGCGCCTTTTTTCTTAAATAGGACAAGTGGAAGAATAGTCATACTTGAAATGTGCTTGTGGCTTGGGCAAAGGTACCAAACAGCTTTTGGTTCAGCTGCTGATCAGACCAAAATGATAGGGATCAAAGTGAATACTGCGGAAGATCTTTTGATGAAGTTGAGAAAATATTAATACTCAGAAGATTGTGATTTTTCCATATATTAGAAATCATAAATTTTATGACAAGAAGGGGAATTCTCACTCATGAGAGGGATTGGACTCATCCATGAGCTGATCCTAGAAAAGTGTCCTCAGCTCTATGCAATGCTAGTCCAAGCAAATTGTCCCTTACACACCCAAAGTACACTCACCATAGTTCCGTCCTGCAAGACGATTCATGAGGTAGGACTTCCCCGTACGATATAAACCTACAATGGCCACCACCACCAGAGGCTGAGCTATCTGCTCAAGAATCCTTACGGCCTCCAGATTTACTGTCAGCTGCTCTTCCCGATTTTGCACGAGACAAATGGGTGCCTCCATGATGCCACAGGACCCTGTAACTCAGAACAGTCACTTGCTGAAATATGGGATCTTGAAGTTGTCTCTTGGCATTCATTATTCAAGACAGATACAAGTCAACTTTTGTTTGTGCAACACACATCTCAACTTCTGTATGTTTCTAAAGCCAAAAATGAATGCAGCCTTTCCAAACCTGCTACACTAGTCCTTAAACAATATCTTACTATTCTTATTTGAACTAGAAAAAGCATTCCTCTGCTTTTTTAAAAGAATAACATGGGAAAACCAACAACACTGATGTCTCAGACTGAGAGCACTCGGTTTTTGGTAGAAAGGTTTCCTGACATTCTGAAAGAATTTGAAGCCTGATTCAGTATGAGAAGTTTGCCCGCTGTGTGTTGGGCACTGCATTAGCTAGCTGTTATGGAAGAATAAACAAAATGGGTGCAAAGTCCTACCTTGGTGAGCCTCTGTCCAAATGGAAGAGAAAATGAAGCAGAAAATGAACACACACACACAAACACACACACACACGCATGTGCACCTTAAAATAAGAATACAACGAGGTAGGGGCATTGGAGGTTGAATTCAGATAAACGCAAACAAGAACTGACTCTGGGAAAACAAGATAAAATGAAGCCTCTTGGTGATACCTTTGAGGACAGAAGTCTGCTGTCAAGAAAGCATTGAAGACACAAGGAAGGAAACTGGGAGAAGCTACCCTACAAGACGCTTCTGGACTACTAAGTTTGGCTCCTGGTCCTAGACAGGGCTTCCCAAGCTCCCACCACCAAGGATGGGACACCATCATTTTCTCCCAAGCCAGGGATTGAATGAAGACCCAAGAAAAGCAGTACACGCTTCGTCCGCCAGGTGGCGCTCTGCAAGGGACCACAACCCCCTGTGTGGTCTGCAGCTTGTGCTCACCCATCCACCAGAGTGAGTCTGCAACCCCAGCAAGGAATTTAGCCCATCAGGTCTGTTAAGAGAAACGCATGTGGTGGCTCACCCAGGCGCTGGCTCTGTAACAGGGACAGTCCTCAGCCAACTTGGTTCATTCGCTGAGCTTCCAACTGCTCCAGCCTCCTGGGAGCAGCCACTGTTAGAAATGGCAAAGTAACAGCCACCCAAACACAAACTGAGATAAAGGGAACTGAAATCGAAACCATGCTCCTTGCCACATGACTCAGTCACTGAGGGCTTGAACAAAATAACAGAATCTGTGACCTCAGCTGAGCTGAGTCTAGCAGGAGGAATTTCCCAGTTTCCGCTGGACTTTCTGAAATTATCACCGTGCTACATCTTGCAGATTGAGCCTGTTTTTTCTTTCCTAAAGTGTGTTCCATCACCTATGCTTTAAAAAGGAGAAAACAGAATCACTCTTTGCATACCAGTGTGTCTGCAGTACTCCCTAGGGAGCACTGCTAATCAGTGATTGTCATTCTGTGCCCTGGCTCTCTTGGATTTAGACTGCTACATCAGCAGTGTGGCCTCCTCCTTCCCCACCATACATTTCAGAGGGAATGCTCCCTCTCAGATGGAGCAGGAGAGAATAACACAATCATTATGCAGTCCAAACTCAGGCTGTGTATTCTTGCCAAAGCAGATGACTGGATTTCCCCCAGCAGATAAGCTCTTTCTCCTCCCTTTCCTGTGTTTTTCCAGGGGATCAGGGAAATAGAAACTGAAACTGTGTCCTGACAGGATCCAGCTTTGTTTAGGGAGTCAAAGATGATTGCTCAAGCCCTGGGTATTTTAGCCTTTTTGTTAATGGGGGGAAAAGTCCCCAATTTCTTTAAAGTATGCTTCTGCTGTCAGCTCCCTGTTAGTCTTTAACCAAAGCTTCATAGAGAGCATGAACTATGGAGATGGCCACTATTTCCAGTGCAGTCTGCTTGGGAAGGACAAGGCATGATTCTGTCAGGTCTGTCAGTAGAGCTGACAACTCTGAATTGCTCCTGCCAGACCCTGACAGCAAGTTCCCAGTGTACTTTGCCTCTCTTTCTAGGGATGTCCCAGACTACTCTTTCTTGGCCATTTGTCCAATACAAGGGAACAGTCCTCATCTACAAATCCAAACTTCCAAATCCTCCCAATACAGATTTTTTTTCTGAGTTCTGACATAAAACCACAAGAAAAAAAAATTCTATTCTATGAAAGTTTCTCTTTTTCACGAATTATTTAAAATATTGTGTATGTGAACTGGACATGGTAGTGCATGCATATAGCTGGAAGTGGAGGTGGGGAACCATTCTTAGCTATATATCAGCTTGAGGCTAGCCTGGGCTACATGAGATTTTTGTCTCAAAAATCAAATATGTACAATATGTGGGGCAGGGTCATGGATGCTATGTTGCCTGTGCTCAGACTGCTTCACTTATAGGACCTCTTTTTTCACTTATTCTGGGACAAATATGTGTTTGCTACAGTATATAGTAGGCTAGGTGGCCTGTGAGTTTGCAAGGATTTCCCCATCTCTGTCTCCTACCTCACCATAGGTTCAGAGGGATTAGAGATTTCCCATGTGCTCTGGAAATTCAAACTCAGAATCCCATGGTTATGTTGCCAAAGCAGACATAGATGTGCTCAAAAAGGGCTTCTTCCCTGTAGTACAGAGAAGGATAACAATTTAAATTCTCTTTTGATGACTTTAGATTGAAAGTCAATTTTATCTGATATTAGAATGGCTAGTCCTGCTTGTTTCCTAGTCCATTTGTTTGTAAAATTGTCTTCTAGCCTTTTACTCTAAGGTAGTGTTTGTCTTTGACCCTGAGATGTGTTTCCTGTATGCAGCAAAATGTAGGGTCCTCTTTCCGTATCTAGTCTGTTAGTCTATGTCTTTTTATTGGGGAATTGAGTCCATTGATGTTAAGAGATATTAAGGAATAGTAATTATTACTTCCTGACATTTTTGACGTTATTTTTTTAATATTTGAGTGGTTATCTTCTTTTGGGTTTGATGAGAGGGGCTTTCTCTCTTGCTTCTTCTGGGGTGTGGTTTCCCTCCTTGTGTTGGTGTTCTTCCCCTATTATCCTTTGTAGGGCTGGGTTTGTGGAAAGATAATGTGCAAATTTGATTTTGTCATGGAATACCTTGGTTTCTCCATCAATGACGATTGAGAGTTTTGCTGGGTAAAGTAGTTTTGGCTGAAATTTGTGTTCTCTTAGAGTCTGCATGATATCTTCCCAGGATCTTCTAGCTTTCGTGGTCTCAGGTGAGAAGTCTGGTGTAATCCTGATAGGTCTTGTTAGTTCTGAGACCTGTGACATCATATAGGCAACAGGTAGCACTGCAAGTATAGGCCTGTTACCAAGGCAACGGCCACCATATACCCAGAATTCAATGGGCCTACCATTTTACCTGAAATTTACATTACCACTCATATATAATGGGTAGTATTCCTTCCCCCTTCCCTTTTTCTTTCCTTTCCTGCCTCCGTCTCCCACACACACTCCCCCCACCCACTCACCCCCACCACCCCACTACCTCCACCACCCCCACCCCCGCTGCACCTTTATCCCATCTTAAATAAAGCCACGTGGAACTGTCTGGTGTGGTTTGGTCCCTCATTGCAGCCCACATCTCCCCAGCTTCTCCTCTGTGGCCCGCTGCCCATGTGGCAGGCATACAGGTGACTCGCGTGGGCTGCAGGTCACCAAACTGTGTGGAAAAATCAACAGGTCTTCTTGTATATGTTACTTGGCCTTTTTCTCTTACTGCCTTTAATATTCTTTCTTTGTTTAGTACATTTGGGGTTTTGATTATTATGTGATGGGAGGTATTTCTGTTCTGGTCCAGTCTGTTTGGAGTTCTGTAGACTTCTTGTATATTCATGAGCATCTCTCTCTTTAGGTTGGGGAAGTTTTCTTCCAGATGTCCCTCAAAGGAGTAATGGATACAGAAAATGTGGTATATTTATACAATGGAATACTACTCAGCAATTAAAAATAATGAATTCATGCAATTTGTAGACAAATGGTTGGATCTGGAAAATATCATCCTAAGTGAGTTAACCCAATCACAAAAAGAATGCACATGAATTGCAATCACTGATAAGTGGATATTAATGAGCTCAGAAGCTCTGAATACTCAAGGAACAATTAGCAAATCAAAAAATTTCCAAGAAGAAGGAAGGAGAGCACACGGGTCCCGGAAAGACTGGTTCCAGTATGGCAGGAAAGTACCAGAACAGAGAAATGGTGGGGAATGATTGGGGAATAGGCAGGGGAGGGGGTGAGGGAGGGGGGAAGAGTACTTATGGGACATATGGTGAGGGATCACTGGGAAAGGGGAAAGCCTTTGGAATGTAAACAAAGAATATAGAAAATAAAAATTAAAAAAGAAAAAAATCAAGTTAAATTCTCAACAGAGAAAAACCCTCAGTTGACCATCATTTGATTCATATCACATAGTTGCTGACAACCACAGGAACACCCTGCCTTAGACTCAACCTTTGTCACAGTCCATCACATGGTAAGAGATTCCTGACAAACAGTTAAAGAAAATGTTTCCATCCTAAATTCCAAAATCAATTTGTAAAATCTGAATAGAAGTGGATTGGCCTCCCTTGATGGTCTTTCAAATCTGAAACACTATACATGTTTCTCTAGTACTTGTCAAAGGTAGTTTACTAGAGGTTAAGAAGTTCAAGAATTTTGACTTTAATAGCAGACCGATTTAAATACATTGGTAAAGTTATCTGTTTACATATTTTATATATGTTTTTATCATGCAGAGGCCTTCAGAACCATTGTTTATATTGAGAAAAAAAGAAAGAAGAAAGAAAGAAAAAAAGAAAGGAAGGAAGGAAGGAAAGAAAGAAGGAAGGAAGGAAGGAAGAAAAAGGAAGGAGGGAGGGAAGGAAGGAGGGAGGGAGAAAAGGGAGGAAAAGAGGGAGGGAGGGAGGGAGAGAGAGAGAAGAAAGAAAGAAAGAAAGAAAGAAAGAAAGAAGAGAGAGAGAGAGAGAGAGAGAGAGAGAGAGAGAATGAGGCTTCAGAGATAGTTTAGCTGGTAAAGTGCTTACTATGTTAGCACTTGAACTTAACCCTTAACACTTACAAAAACATTTGCACACAGTGACACCAAGTGCTGGGAATCTTACTTCCAGGGAGGTGAATTCACAGCTCCCTCGGAGTTTCCTGGCCAGACAGCCTTGCCTAATCAGTAAGCCCCAAGGTTCCAAAGAGAGACCTTGTATCAAAACCAGTAGATGGTTCTTAGGAAATGACATCCAAAGCTGACTTCAGCTTTACAATTTTAAAAATTATTTTGTTTCCTGTGTGCTTCTGTGCATATTTGAGCATGTGCTGGCACATGTCCATATGCAAATGAATGCCCACATAACACAGTATGTATGTGGAAATCAGAGGACAACTTGCAGAAGCCAGTTCTTTCTTCCCACCATGTGGACCATGGGCACAAATATCATGTTATCTGGCTGGGCGCCAGGCACCTCTATCTGCTGAGCTCTCTTGCTGGTTCTAATTACTCTTTCTTTTTCCTTTACTGTAATTATAGAAGTGTGGATTCATTACAATTGTGTGGTTTTCATTTGTGAAAGTACATGGCAAGAAACAGTCCCTGGGTACATATTGAGGGTTGTTTTTCCACTTATTGACGTGGCAGAGGGAGATTTAATAAATAGCAATTGTGTACAAATCTGTTGCATCAGGGTTTAGCTGGGACAGGTGAGCAGTTTAGACAGAAGAGCCTGTTTAGCTGAGGGATTGTGCTGGCATGCAGACTGAGAGAAACCGTGGTCACAATAGAGTTACTGAACAAAACAATGTGGGGGTGGGGGGCTTGCTTGTTCCTACAAATAAATCAAAGATACAGTGTGATGTCAATAGTAGGTGAGTCCTGGGTGATTTTACACTTTATTCACATAGTAATTTGCTTTTATTGATGTAGTAATTTCCTTCAAATATTCTACCCTATGCACCGTGTGGTGTATTTCAATCCCATAGACGTGGGTGCCCTTAGTGAGCCTTCTAATTGCCCTAATTTGGGAGAACTTGTTGAGAATTTGGGAGAATTTGTTGAGAATTTGGGAGAATTTGGGAGAATTGGTGACTTAGCAGAATAAGGCCTGACTTCTGAATAAGTAACAAAATGAGTGTCACTTGGCGATAAGTAACAAAATGAGTGTCACTCGGCATAAGAGTGGGCAGGAATGGTGGTCAGTGGGGTCTGGAGTAAGAGTTAAGTTAGGAGAAGAAACAGGACTTCATACTCCTAAATGAACAGGGCACAAGGAATGGCAGGTTCCACTGCTCAGTCAGCTGTGCCTGGGGAAGGGCCAAAACCTGCTGCCTCCCTTTTCCCACTCCAGAGGGGAACCTGAGGCCAATATCACTTTAAGGCCATAGTTCATTTCATCGAGCAGCACAGTCCATTTCCCCATGTTTCCATAAAACTTTGGGAGTTTCCTTATGCTCTTGCTGTAGTGACATCATATGTGTTGGTTTTTCCCATGCAGTTCTGTGACCTGCAGCCAGCGGGAACTGCCTGGGTCGCCACAATAATACTAGACCAGACAACTCCACGTGGCTTTATTTAAGATAGGGGTACAGGTGAGCAGGGTAGGGAGAAGGCAGGGAGTGAAGAGAAAAAGAGAGCGAGGGGGAGAAACGCTACCCTTTTATATGGGTGGTAATTTAAATTACAGGTAAAAGAGGTAGGCCCATTGAATTCTGGGTACATGGTGGCAGTTGCTGTGGTAACAGGTCTATGCTTGTGGGGCTGCACTAATTGTCGCCTATATGACGTCACAGGTCTCAGGACCAACAATATGTAGCTGACTCATCATGATGGGGTTTTCTCTGACCATAAACTTAGTGTCAAATTCTCTGAGAATCCAGACTCCTTGACACCTAACCATTGGGATGAGAAAGGTTGCTCAAGGAACCTTAACATCTGCTTCCTCAGAGGAAGTGGATATGAGGAAATGGCTGAAGTGCTGCCCGTGATGGTGGTTTCCAGGGACCATGTGAGCACATGGTCAGCTAGCCTGGGGTCAGCAACAGGGAGCAATGCATCAACAAACAAACAAGAAACTCTGTCTCACACAAGATGGAGAGTGAGGAGAGGCAAAGGGAGGTGTGTCCCATACCCACACTGACACATATTCTAACACACGAATGCACACACACACACACATACACACATATACAACCATTCATACACACACACCATATAGGTTCTTTTGCCAAAATTAAATTTTATTTCACATGGATGGATACTGTGGAAAACATGACATTTTCCCACATTACAGCACAAGAATTCAATGGAAAATTTCTTACCCCAAATAAAACTTTACTGATGGTATAAATGAAGGAAATTTACATTCTTCAAAGGAAAGCAAAACAGCAACTTATTTTTTGAAACTCTTAAATTCAAAGATGAGCACACATCTTCATTATTAACATTTTATCTAGACTATAAAATGATCTGCACATCTGTTACCACCCATCATAAACATGCCTGTTAGCATGGCCTAAGTCCAATGATATACAGCAAGAAAAGTAACAACATATTCAGCTGTTTTATATATATATATATATATATATATATATATATAGAGAGAGAGAGAGAGAGAGAGAGAGAGAGAATGTGTGTGTTATAATCTGTCTTTATTACTCATAAATAAATTTAAATAATTTTCATCAATTCTGGACACTACTTAAATTCAAATTATTGCTATTTTAATGAATGCACAGAAGACTTATTCTCAAAAACATTTTTAATTAAATGAAACTTTCAAATTAGTTCATGACCAGATAAAAATAAAAATTTTAGTTGCTCATTTTGAACAGTATTTGGTTTTAAGCATAACATATGTGCAGAAAATGTAAACTCAAACTCTTCTATAAGTTGTAACTGTTTTAGAATTAGACTTCAAACGTGATCTTAAGTATTTATTTCTGAACATAACAAGATTTTATTTACCCTTTCGGTACTTTACAAAAAAAAAAAAAAAAACCACAGAATTATTACCAGGACTGCAGATTCTGGTAACTACAATTTAAGGCTAGGCTGAAGTGAAACTATTTAATAAAAACTTAAGTAATGATTTTTTTTCCAGTTACCTAGATTTGAAATGCCATGTCTGTGTTTAAAAATGTGAAATTATAGCATTTATTGGTAGGTTTTTATGGCAAAGAGGCAATATTGAACTTCTGTAGAAAATCAAGAAAGAAAGAAAACAACCAACTTTTGTTTCTCAAGATAAGAAAAATTAAATAGCAGAAAAAGAAAGGCCTAGTTTCCACAATAAAAGGGCCATTAACTGAAGGGAGAAATATTACTTTTTGTGACGCTCTAAAAGCATTATCCCTAGTATTAAGGATATTATAATACCATCTAATTCATATGTGTTATACTCATGTATATGTAAGTACACATATAAAAATACAGACACTGCATGGAGACTATAAAATTGTGGAGTAAAATTATAGTCTAAGTCACAAAATTAAGAAGTCATTTACATCCTAGCAGCTTATATAGACCTGGAAATTTTTTCAGTGAGCCAACTAGTAATTATCAAATGATGTATTAAGACTCTTCTAGATTAAATTATGAAAAAGAGGCTAGCTGCTTACTTCCCCTTCCTTAACACTTGTATATTCTGGATTGTATAATACCAATATATGTATAAAAATTTAAAGGATCATACATTTCCCAGGAGGAAGACACTATTTAGTGTGTCTCACTGGTATGTATTTGCAAATCCTTTTAACACTGCAAACATCAGAAGTTTTCTCATCAGGCATGGAAAAAGGTTTATACTCTACTTCAGTGATGGCAACATATGCCTTACACAGGCTCTTAGTGATATCAATCGTTGGAGGTAGAAGTCTATCAGCGAATCGCCTGAGATCCATCATTTACTGCTGACATAAGCCAGGCACCAAAGCGTCACAGGCTTTGAAGGTTACATTGGCTAGATTTACCAATGCTGTTAGTTTTTCAGCAGTAAGAGAACCAACGTTAGGGGAACTAAAGGGTCACAATCTCCATGGCACTGAAGAATAAAAATATCTCTGTCAGCGCTCTTGATGGCACCTAGTGGAGATGAAGCAGGAAGTGGAAGCCAGCAACTGACCCCATTGGTGCCCCCATAGTTTCTGTTGTGTCCTAAGAGCATGATATAAAGATCAATTGCCTAGCTGAGAAAATCCTCCCCAAATAATGCTGTTAAAAGAAATGGCATCCTTCACCTCTTGATCTCTCAAAGATTTACATTTCCTGCCACCTGTTTAATTCCAGATTTGTCCTCCTGGGAATCTGGAGAAAGTCCAATATCAAACCAAGCAGGCATGGCCATATTCGTATTTAATGTAATAGGCATAGTGGGTGCCATGTGGACAGGTGTATCTGATGTGGGATGTTCTGATACCTGCAATGACTTCTGCCCATCCTTGTCCAGTATCTCTCAATCCATGAAGGAAAATAACTGGTGGTTCCATTCCAGGCAGTGGCACAGCAGAAGGTAGTTGGGCAGGCCCCTTGCTGCTGCAAATCCACCAGCAGGTGGACAACAACCACCATAAAAGAAAAAAAATTTAATAGATCGCTTTTACTTTTTCCTCTTTAATTGAAAATAGATTTTTGCCCTCACATAACATCTATTGTGACCACAGTTTCCATAGTTTCCTCTCTACCTGATCCTCCCACCTCCCCTCCTGTTCAGATCCACCTCCTCAGATACTGATTTAGGGCCCACTCCACAAGATGAAGTAATTTGTTTCCCCAATGAAACTCTTCTGTGCCAAAGATGTTAACACGTAGGGTGAAGGATCTATGGGCACCAGCTTGAGTTCTCCATTGTTCAATGACTTGTACACACACATGTTGTCTTCAGCAATGGGGCCTTGCCTTAGTTAATGGCAAGCAACCTATATTCTTGGTTTTTGAAACTTAATAAATAAAATTAATGTGAGACAGACTTCAAAAATAAGGGGGGTGGGGAAAGCCACATCTACAGTTTTCTAAACAAGAATTCTTTGCCTATTTCATTTGTCTGCTGAAAATTTTCATCCTGAGACCAATTAACTTACCACCAGCACCAGGCAATACTGAAATTAAGACAGTAGTTAGGGCTGGACAGATGGCTCAGGGATTAACAGCACTGGTTGTTCTTCCAGAGTTCCTGAGTTCAATTCTCAGGAACCACATGGTGGCTCACAATCATCTGTAGTGGGATCTGATGCCCTCTTCTGGTGTATCTGAAGAGAGCAATGCTGTACTCATAGACATAAAATAAATAATCTTTTAAAAAAAGAAAATAGTTATTTTCTGTGTAGGAGGGGTGTGTGTGTGTGTGTGTGTGTGTGTGTGTGTGTGTGTAAGCCAAATGACAACCTCTGTTGGATCAAATACCAACCCTCATTTAAGTTTTATATTTTCTATTATTCTTCCATTTATTATATCCTGACTGCAGTTTGCCCTCCCTCTGCCCCCCACCTCCCCCATTGCTGCCCCCTCACCTTCTCCCTCCTCATCCATTCCCCCTCCATTTTCATTCCAAAATGGACAAGCCTCCCAGGGATAGTGAGCAAACATGGCAAATCAAGTTACATTAAGATTAGGTGCCTCCTTTCATAATGCAGCTGAAGAAGGCAACTCATCAGAGGCTGTTTCTGTTTCTCTCGCCTGCTTTTAATTTTATATATTTTGTTGGGACAATGTCTCTCACTGACTGAAAGTAGACAGGACTCTTCCCCAGAACCTGCCTGCCTCGGCCAGGCTCCCATTTCCTGGTGTGTATACTCCCACTCTCAATTCTGTAGGTGGAATCTGGGGGTTGAAATGCTTCCAAGCCAAGCCTTCTAGTGACTGACCCATTATCCTAGCCAAAAGTACTGATTTCTGTTTTAATATCAAACTCACAATAAACTTTTAGGAACCTTAGTCTCTTACCTACTTTAGAACCATCTTTTCTAGCCAGACAAAAGAAATACAAGTGTCCTTTGCATTACTTCATATACACGTATTCCCTCTTTATCTTTGTCCTTGTTTCTTTGATCACATATTAGATTCTTTGACATGTATTAGATTTCAGTAAAGCCCCATGTAGAGACCATATTTTTCTTAAATTTTTTGTCCTTCTTAGAAATCAATTATCTGAGTAGCATGAACAGCTGGTTTTTTGTGGTCACATCAGATACTAACATATAATCAATGTTTTGCAATAAACCATTTTAACATAAAGTAATATTAACTGGGACGAGGGTGAGTCACTGTTTCCATTGACAATGATTCCCTCTTTCAAAGTCTTGGCCTTTGCATTGGAGAAGATATAAGAACAGAATACTCTTGATTGCACTTGGAAATTGTGATCCAACTGGTTCTCTGGCATTTCCTCAACATGAACTAAGAGTTCTTTTTCTTTCATAGGTTGATCAAAGACAAAGCATGCTGGTAACACCAACTGATTCTGTGAAACATAGTTTTACAGACTGAGGCAAAGAAATGCCTCTTGGAAGCTTTCTAGAACACTTCCATTCAGAAGCCAAAAAATCTCACTGGCAGACTACTTTATTTCCTAAAACTTCCCCTATTCCTAGTAGCTGGGACTAAGAATTACCAAGCAAATAGGTGCAAAGAATTCTTTGAAGTAAGTCACTGGCCAAAACCCTCTGTTCTTAGAACTGTATAGTTTTGCCTTAGTAGTTTACATAATTTCATTGATCTCCCAATGTAAACTTTTATGGCCATGTTAATGAGAGTGGCTCTGACATTGTGATATGCAAAGCATTGACTGAGCACAGTAATCTCAGGTTTCCATAGAGAAGGCTAGGTGACAGTTAAGTTACTCACAGAATTTCATTAAGACCTAGGGGATCTGGCCTAACATCCTTTGAAGTCTCTTTTAGAGCTGAAGCTTGTATCAGGAAGGGGGTGTTATCTATGCTTGAACTTCCAGTTTATTACACGGAAACAGTTTTACCTGGTTGACTTAACATTCCCTTATGGCATATGGTTATGCTGATTGTCTTTTGTGGCTGCTTTACTGGATACATCCTTTGAAATGTAAAGATCTCATGCTTAAAATCCCCTGGCTCAGTGCAGCCTAATACATTCAGATATCAAACCATTTCTGCATTCTGTTGTCTGTTTGTCACTCACCAAACGCGTGCCTTCCTGCTTCACGAAAGAATCCTAGTTCCCTGCAGCCACGGCTCCGGGTAGAGTTCGGTCTGCAGCAAAAGCACTCTGTCTTGGAAAGAAGTGCCTGATACATGCCCTAGGCATATTAGAATTTTGGGCTGTGAGACTCCTACCTGTAAAATACATATAAAAAAATTTGTCCTTTGAAAGGAGAGTCTTCAGGCTAGGGGCCTAGTGTTTTCCTTTCCAGAGAGCTTGGGATCACAGCTGTTCTTTTATTTCTTCATCTGCTGTAATGTTCCCACATGACTACTCTTCATTTTAGCATCAACAACATTGATTCTCAACCTGTTGAAATCTTTGGAAGTCAAGTGGCCCTTTGACAGGGGTCATTGAAGACCATTGGAAAACACAGATATTTATATTGTGACTCATAACAGTAGTAAATTTACAGTTACAAAGTAGAAATGAAAGAATGTTATGGTTGGGGACAACCACAGCATGAGGTCCTATATTAAAAAATTGCCATGATAGGAAGGTTGAGAACCACTGATCTAAGACAAGAGTAAATCCATCTCTGCTTGGTGTTAAAAAGCAATTAAGTAATGGTGAAGATTAAGAGGACCATTCATCAATGGGATGAGGGCAACTAATCTGTGGTCTTCCTAGAACTTGGTACAGGCCCCTGTGAATTAAGAATTTAAAAAAAAAAAAAAACATTACTGCATAATTAACTAATGAAACCAAAGTGTTAGAAGAAGTTTTCTGATTTTCCTGTATCCTTGTCAGAAATGGATTTGAGCTATGAAACAAAGTGATGTGGAGAAGAATAAGAGGTTACCAGGAAAAATGAAAGATTATATAACATATTAGGTCAAGACAGAAAAGCACACCTATCAGCTTCCTGTACACATACTCCATAAATACACTCAGTATTCTGTGCTTTGCCAACTGTGAGGAATAGTATTAACTGACTCTAATGTAAAGACCTCTTCTGATCCCTAAATTAGAGTCTGTTACTGTTGACTAAGAAATAGACATCCCACGCCACCCAAGCATTCAATGAATGAAATAGAGCACTCCTGTGCCACACAAGTACTCAATGAATGTTTGTTGAATGAAAAAGAAATGAATCAATAAAATTACTGAGAATCCTCTCAAGAGATAAATACTGTATATTCAATAAATATATAATGTCAAATATATTAAGTGTAAGGCTGTCAAGAAAAGTGGCAGATGTTATAAAAATGTAAAATAAAAGATTTGAGTCTTGTTGAAAGAAAATATTAATGTTTTCTTAACTATTTATCATATATTCTCTCTCTAAAAATATCTTAAGTAGTCAAATAGTAGTAAAATACACTGTACAAAAGAATTACAACCTGGAGTAGATTGCTTCATTTTATGGAATATCATGTGATCTGCGGAACTCTGAGAATATTTGTGTGTGTGTGTCTGTGTGTGGGTGTCTAGAAAGATAGATAAAAATATATATTTAGGGCTAGGGTTAGTATACACCACACACATACACACACACACACACACACACACACATGAAGAGTGTGTATATCTATATATATGTATATATACGTATATATATGCATATATACATATATACATATGTGTGTATATATATGTAAAGAGAGAAGATAGATAGATAGATAGATAGATAGATAGATAGATAGATAGATGGATGATAGACAAATGATAGATGCCAGTTTGTAAAATCCCTAAAGCTATCATCCAGAAGTAATCACTACTATTTTGTTGAATGTTCTTGCACATTATGTCCCCTGCATATTCTGAGCTGTCTATCTGGATTGTAACATCATGAAGACAATTTAACTTGATTTCTATTTTAATTAAAACAGCAACTACTCGACCTACAAATATTTATTTAAAATGAGAAAATAAATGTTAATCAACATAGGCATAAATGCTAAAAATGCTACATTTTATCTCAATTTTTATTTTTTGCTTCTGCTTGGGTGTTTCTGTCCTATGACATGTGAATTTCAGTATAAGCAAGAATTGTAGTATATGAAGTTGAGACATACAGGAGAATCAATTGAGTGATCTTTAAATTTTTATTCCATTTTAATGAACAACAGAATGAGACTAACATAAACAGGTAATTCTCTCTCATATCCCTCCCTCTCTCCCTCCCTGCCTATTTTCTTCTGGATAGATACAAGCAAGGGGTATTTGATTAGTACAAACTAAGGCTATTTCCAGCTGAAAAACTACACTGAGATAATGCTTGCCAGATACAGCTCAATATAAAAGGGAAATGCAAATTCCAAACATAAATCTATTAATCTTAATTATGTTATCAACAATGTATAGTATGCAATTAGAAGAATTTTAAAACACGCAGAAAAACCAAAAACAGTTTTTTTTATTATTTTAAAGAAATAAAGGAAATAGAACCAGAAACATAGACAAGCTAAGGATATTGAGAACTCATGTAAAAACTTTAAATTTTAAATCATCAAAATGACTTGAAATCAGTGTAATACTGTGGGTAAGGATCTAGAAGTAAGTGAGCAATGTACCTGGGCAGGTAGATCCTTTAAGGAAGAAAGACAGACAGAGACAGAGCTAAAGGCTGATTTTGTGTATCAAAAGCAAAGCTTTTGTGATAAAGAGACTTTCTTTATCATTGACACATGACAAAAGATAGAATGTGGATGCAGCAGAATCTGGAGGAACAAATCTCCCTCCACGGGTGAGTGACATGATAGTTGACCACGTGACAAGGTTGATGATAAAGTGTTTAGGTTCCCAAAAAAGAAACAGAATGAAAGAACATGCAGATGGCCAGCTGACTATACTAAGGAGCCAGCCCACTGTCCATCGACCTCCAACCAGTTGAGAAATATGAATCATTTCTGATTTCTCATTGGTTCCTTCTTCCTATGTCCACCAGTAGAAGAGATAACATGTGAGATGTAGTAGATATTGGCCAAACTCTACTTAACATCCCCTGAGTAACTTAAAATATCTTGAGACAAATATGACAGGTAGACAGAGGGCACTGGAGCTTCTCAACTACTGGTTGTCGGAAGTCCTTCAGTAACTTGCTCCTTTGTGTCTTCAAGGGAAAACACTAAGAATGAGAGGATCCCAGGGTTTTGGTATATTAGCTTATAATACAGCCCTTATGTTTGCGGCGGTGGGTGAGTTCCCTCACGGCTTCGATCTGCTGATGAAGTGCTCTGAGTTCAGCTTCCTGCTCTGCCTTGGTCTTTTCCTAAAAAAACCAATAAATAGAAACAATAAAGCTTAACAAAACAAAACAAAATACTCCTGAGATCAAACTCAGCTCTCATTCATAAACCACTGGTATCTCCAAACTTAAGTCAATCTATTGTAAGGTAGACAACCCCTGAAAAACCCTCTTCTGTCAGTAAGTGTTGCCTATGACATTCTATGGAGTTTCATCCTTTTGCTCCAATTTCAGACACAACATATTTCACTCTCTGAGCTGTAAATGTCTTTAGAATTCCATCCCAATGCAACCTTCTTTCTTAGATGGAAAGTCTCCTTGGTAATTTCAGTGGCATAATCACTTCAGTTCACACCCACACATGGAATAGTGGAGAATATTTTTCTACAAGAAGAGGCTGTATAGAGTGCAAGATGTGACAACAGTGCCACCCAGAGTGTCAAGTGCAGTGCCCTAAGACTGACCTAAAGAGTAAGGTGGTTTTGCCACAGTTTGATTGCCAGCAAGAGATTGTCCACTCTGCTTTTCAGGAAAGCACTGGGATGTCAAAAACATGTTAGAGTAGCTCCTAAGAAAGCTACTACCAATAGACATACTCGCAAAACAGGGAATACATACAGACTATACAAGAGTGATAGCTAAAATTTCACAGCATCTCTGCAGAAGCAGCAATGCTCAAAGTCCCATCTGCAAGTCAGTGTGATGCCTGCATTTGGCTGATTTTTGTGGGAAGTCGCACAATTCACCAGAGTGCCAGGGACACGATAGTTCTGCTTCATGGTGATTATATCAGTGAATGCATACAAAGAGCTATGTACCTGATAAATCATGCCTACTGCTCCCTAAGCTCAGAAGGACTAAAGAAACAAAGGTAAAGACCATGGGAAACAGCAGTGGGTAAGAGAAGACAGGAATGGAGACACAGACCATGAACCTCAAGTGAGAAACAAAATAATAACAATTACCAAAACCCACCCTGATTAAGACACATGATTGTCCAGAGGAGAGGTAGCTAGTCAATGTGTTCAAGAATTGCCTCCATTCTTATCTAATAATTATGTGCACTCTGAGCCAACCATCACTCTAAAACCAAATAGTAGAGAATTTATTATAATAGCCTTATAAAACACATGTTGTTGCTGCCTCTACCCTGCTCCTGGTGTGCCAGAAAACATTCATGAACCCCCAAAAGACCACAAAGGAGCCGATTCCCAGGCAATCACATTAGGGGCTCTATTCAATTTCAAGCTTGGGCTCCTGCCAACCCTGACCCAGGAAGAAGGTGGATAGTTTTAGGCAAGTATTTATAGATTCAAGAAGGGGAGTATCTAGCTTAATACACAGCTGACTTGGGGAGAGGGGTCGGGAACAGAATGGCCACTAACATAATGGCTTGGTGTTGGGAACCTAACCATAAACTTAACTTCTGCTTTTTTTCTGATCAGTGGTTGTGTGAAGTGCCAGGGACAGGCTTGTTACCTGGGAGTATAATTTGTTGGAGAATAACCGGGAAACTGGTGCTAGATACAAGTTTTGTTGCAGGGTGGCATAGCCTGGAAACTGGTGTTAGGTGTCAGTTTGTTAGTTAACTTGAGTTCAGACTTAAGTCATGTTTTCTAAGATGGAGTCTGAACCCAAAAGATTTGGTCTCTCGCAGCAAAGTATAGAAAGAGGGAGAGGACAACTTGCCATAAATATATGTTTGATAAAAAAGTGGTCCCTGGTGTTGACACTCCACAGTCTGGCTCCAGGGTCCCTGCCCTGAGCTATCACATGAGCCTGTTTCTCCCCCATGAGCCATCAGACTGTCACCTTGACAGATGGGAGGGATATTAATAGCCGAGTAACATCTGAGAATAAGTAGTTCACAAGTACCGGAGGCCTGGGCACCAGAAACGTTGCCCTCTCAGCCTCTATCTGCCTCAGTTGCTCTTGATGCCTTCTCTCCCGCTCTGTTCTCCTTCGCTCTTCCTGGATGTGAAGAGCCTCCAACCTCTGTGTTTCAGCCCGGGCAGCCTCTGCCCTTGCTTGTTCCTCTGAGGAGAGAAAAAAAAAAAAAAACCAACAGGACAAGGCTCTAGGACAAGTACAGTGCTCTCTGCATGCAAATGCAGACCCTGCTCATGTCAGCCTTCCAGTACAACACGCATAACCTCCATGTCCCGCTCACCTTTCCTCTGCCTCTCCTTGTCCGTGAGAGCCTGCTCTGTTTGTAGAATTGTATTGCCCACTGGTTCTATGACATTCAAGTATGTCTGCAGCACTTCCTCTGCCTGGAAACCCCAAAACATGATGTAAGAATCAGGGAATGCTATTTTGCATCCTAGGAAATGTTTTAATTTCATCTCTCCCTATCTCTCCTTCCTGGGGGATGCTCATTCAGAATATGATGGGACTGTCTGTCAATCCTCATGCAAGGGAATGAGGCTGGCCTGGCCAGTCATGGTACTCAGGAATGCTGTAGGTACCAGTCTTATTTACAGGTTATATAAACATGAAAATTTGGGTGGTTTATGAAACTAGTATAGCTGCTGGAGCAGATATGCTTCCCTCCTCTGAGATGTACATGTCTAAGGGCAAGCTAAACTTGGGACTTGTCAGAGCCTTTTGCTTTTGATTTACTTTGGCAGCAGGCAGGGGAGCTGCTTGGAAATGAAGCCAGCAATCAGGAAAACAAAACATAAAAGTGAAGTAGAGGTTGGAAATAAACAAAAATAAGGGAAATGAATTACACCTTTTGAACCCGGAATGTGTATGTACATGGGAATAAAAGCCTTTTAAGCCAATCATTTTTTTATTTCCTTAAACTGTCTTCACTAACTGAGATTCTGCCTTGTGGAATTCTAATCAGGCCCTTTGATGCTCATGAACATCAGTGGATACAACGGAAGTCTAGTGATCACAGCCATGGGTTGCTTTTATCTACAGCTGTCCCTGAAGCTCAAGCCCTCTGCCATAACATCTGTTCCAGGTGCATGTTCAGGAAGAAACTCACAGGCAGAGACAGAGCCCATCATGTCATCTGTACCAGGGATGGAGGATACCTGTGTCCCCTTCCCTGGCTGTTGATGGTACTGTGCCTTCAGCTGCTCCATCCTCTGGAGGAAGAGATTGTGGCCTCCTGGTTTAGCATAGACCCCATGGGCCACTTCCTGTTCCAGAGGCTTAAAAACCCTCTGAAGTAGGCTTGAGCAGCGGGCTGCAGAAGCATCCACATTCTTCTTACAAATCTCATCCTGCTTTGCTCTTAGTAGGCTCTTTAGATGAACCAAAACAAAACAAAAAATACCAACAAACAAACAAACAAACATTTCTGATCATTTTTTTTCAAAAGAATCTACATTTTATTTTCTTAGAAACTTAGAGGACATCTATAAGATTATATCCTTATCAAAGCTGGAAAATTAAGAATTATAATCTATGAAAAGTTATATTTACTTGGCATTAAACGTTTCTTCATTTTGAAACAGCAGATTAATAAAGTTGTTTTCTTAAGGGGACATGAAGAAGAACTTGAGTGAGTCAGACACCCTGTCATGCTCCTTTTAATTGCTTCATAGACATTTTCCTATATTTATGTAGGGAAGCTCTCTCATGACTTCTACCATAACCTCCTCTCACTTTTTCTCCATCATCCACAGAAGCCCTGGTTAGTGTCAAAAAGGCAATCTCTCTCTCTCTCTCTCTCTCTCTCTCTCTCTCTCTCTCTCTCTCTGTGTGTGTGTGTGTGTGTGTGTGTGTGTGTGTGTGTGTAAATGTCAAGATTATTAAATAAACTGAGACCAAGGCTACATAAGTGACTGTCATCTCTTTCCAGATTAGTACTATTGTATATCTTGCATAAGTATACTTGCCTTCTGTGACCCTGTTGTCTATAAACAAATACAGAAAATAATAACCTCCAATTCTTTCTTGAAACACTGGTCATCATCCTTGAGGGAATGCTTCCTGAAGATTCTGAGGGCCTCCTGCTCACAGGTCCTGTGCAGGTCCAGCAGCTCCTGGAGGGTCTCTGTAGGCAGCTGCACCCTCTGGCTCATCAGCTGGTCATAGTGGGCAATGGCCTTTTGCACTGCTGCCGAGTTCTCTCTCCTGACCAAGGTTACAACCGTGTTCTCTATGGAGGGCAGAGCCCCGCTGTTGATGGCATCGACATAAGTCAGCACCAGGCTTTCTAGACCTTCAGAAAAGGAAGAGATGTTTGTATCGCGTGCAGGAGTCTAGGATTTGCATGGACTCATTCTGACAATGCTGACTATGTATTGCCTAAAGGCTTTCAGTATTCTGTCAATATTCAAATGGCCCAGAGGACTTTCTGAAGAACTATGTGATTAAGAAGACAGGTTGTTCTTTCTTTGAGGAAAAATATACATAAACAAAAACAAAAACATAATCTAGTCTTTGTTGAAAGAAGAAAGATAGAATTCTCAAGATCTATGTGATGGCCTGCAATTTATCCTCCTTCATAAAGAAATACGATGATCACATAAAAGCTGTGGATATTGATTTGATTAAAATGGTTTGGGTCAGCACCAGGGAGCCAGGAGGTCTCCAGTGCCTCCACTTCTGAGCATGGAGGTGAGATCTCCACCTTTTCTCTGTAGGGGAACAGCTTGGAGTGCACAGGACATAGGATCAGTTGGGAAAGGAGTTTTCTGGTCGCCATTTTCACCATGGAGCCAGGAGGCTCCACAGCCTTCTGTGCACATCCTGCCAGGAGGGAGTGAAAAGAGTCAACTTCAAGTAGTGCCTCCACTTCTGAGCACAGAGATGAGATCTCCACCCTCTCTCCAATATCTCTCTGGAGGGGAAAAGCTAGGAGCACACAGGACATAAGATCAGTGGAGCAGGTAGGACAGGAACCTTCCAGGTGCCATTTACACCAGAGAGCCAGGAAACTCCACATCCTTCTCTGCATGGACCCTGCTAGAAGATAGTTGGTTTCCCAGGAGTATGAACACAGGCTTACAGGCCCACAGAAGGGACAAGCTTTAGCCAGAGACAGCAAAACCAAATAACATCACAGAAAACCAGATGATGAAAGGCAAGTAAAAGACCCCTACCAACAGAAACCAAGCTATTTGGCAACATCAGAAACCAGTTCTTCCACAAGAGTCCTGAATACACCAACACACCAGAAAAGTAAGAGTTGGATTTAAAATCACATCTAATGCTGCTGATAGAGAAATTCAAGAAGGACATAAATAACTCCCTTAAAGAAATACAAGAGAACATGTGTCAATAGGTAAAAGCTCTTAAAGAGGAAATGCAAAAATCACTTAAAGAAATACGGGAGAACATGGGTCAACAGGTAGAAGCCCTTAAAGGGGAAACTCAAAAATCCCTTAAAGAATTATAGGAAAACACAAACAAACAAATGATGGAACTGAACAAAACCACCTAGAATCTAAAAATAGAAATCACAAAGGAAGACAACTCTGAAGATAGTAGACCTTGGGAAGAAACTAGGAATCATAGATGCAAGCATCAACAGCAGAATACTAGAGATCTCTGGTGCTGAAGAAAACACTGACTCAAGAGTCAAAGAAAATGCAAAATGCAAAAAGATTTTAACCCAAAATATCCAGGAAACGTAGGACACAATGAGAAGACTAAGGCTTATTGGTATAGAAGAAAGTGAAGATTTACAATTTGAAGGGCCGGTAAATATCATCAACAAAATTATAGAAGGAAAAACTTCCCTAATCTAAAAAACAAACAAAAAACCAAAAAAAAAACAAAAAAAAACAAAACAAAGCAAAACAAAACAAAAAACTGATGCCCATGAACATGCAAGAAGACTACAGAACTCCAAATAGACTGGACCAGAACAGAAAGTCCTCCTAGCACATAATAATCAAAACACCAAATGTACTGAATGAAGAAATAATATTAAAAGCAGGTCAAGTAACTTATAAAGGCAGACCTATCGCAATTACACCAGACTTCTCACCAAAGATGATGAAAGCTAGAAGATCCTGGGCAGATCTCATACAGACCCAAAGAGAACACAAATGTCAGCCCAGACTATTATATCCAGCAAAATTCTCAATCACCATAGATGGAGAAACCAAGATATTCCATGATAAAACCAAATTTACACAATATTTTTTCGCAAATCCAGCCCTGCAAAGGATAATAAATGGAAAATGCCAACACAAGGAGGGAAACTACACCCTAGAAAAAGCAAGAGAGTAATCTTCTTCCAACAAGCCCAAAGAAGGTAACCACACAAACATAGAAATAACATCTAAAATAACAGGAAGCAACAATCACTATTCCTTAATATCTCTGAACATTAATGGACTCAATTCCCCAATAAAAAGACATAGACTGCCAGACTAGATTTGTGAACAGGACCCAGCATTTTGCTGCATACAGAAAAAGGACCTCAGTGTCAAAGACAAAAACTACTTCTGAGTAAAAGGCTGGAAAACAATTTTCCAAGTGAATGTCCCAGGAAACAAGCTGGAGTAATCAATCTAATATCGGATAAAATTGACTTTCAACCAAAAGTCATCAAAAAATACATAGAAGTACACTTCATATTCATCAATAGAAATTTTTCTATGTCTACAATTTTATCTGTATTATTTTTCTGTCGAATTTTTAATCTTAACATTTTTTCTATATATTTCTTCAATTTTATCAGAAATGTTTTCCATGTAATTCTTCAGTTTTTTCACAAAATGTTTTTACTTCCCTCATCAATTAGTTTAGAAATGTTCTCTATTTTTATAATTTTATCTATAATTTTCCAAGAAAATCTTCAATTCTAATGCTTTTTTCTATATATTCCTTCAATTTTATCAGATATATTTTCCATGTCATTCTTTAGGGTTTTTTCCACAAAATGTTTCACTTTTCTCCTCAATTAGTTTAGAAATGTTCTCTTTTACTACCTTTTTAGCTATAATGTTGTATGAAAATCTTCAACTTTAACACTTCTTTATATTTCAATTTATTCAGAAATGTTTTACCTTAATTCTTCAGTTTTTAAAAGAAATGCTTCTACTTCCCTCTTAGTTTAGAAATGTTCCCTGTTTCTACTATTTTATCTATAATTTTGCATAAAAATCTTCAATTTTAGTATATTATTCTATATCTTCAATATGTTCAGAAGTATTATCATGTATATATTCAATTTTATCAGAAAATATTTCTACTTACCTCTTTAATAAGTTTAGAGATTGTATTCTATGTCTATGATTTTACCATTATTTTTTCATGAAAATGTTCAACTTTCATACTTTTTCATATATGATTCTTTAAGTTTATCTGTATTATTTTCCATGAAAATCTTCAAATTTATCAGAAAACTTTTCTACTTAACTTTTTAATTAGTTTAGAAATTTTTTCTATCATTTTATCTCTTATTTTCCATGAAAATCTTCATTTTTAACACATTTTTCTATATATTTCTTCAGTTTTATCAGAAATATATTAATCAAAATCTTCAAATTTATGAGGAAATTTTGTATGTGCTTGGTCATTCTGTAAAGATAAATTTTCTGTTTACCTTTTTACTATTATTATTTTCCAACAAATTCTTCAATTTTAACACTTCTTTCCCTATATTTCTTCAATTTTATTAGAAATATTTTTCATGAAATTCTTCAATTTAATCAGAAAATATTTCAACATGCTTTGTCAGTTATGTTAGAAATGTTTTCCATGTCTCCCCTTTTATCTGTAGTGATTTCCATTGAATATTTCAACATGTTTTTTATGTATTTATTCAATTTTATCAGAAATATTTTCCATGTTAATCTTAAATTTTATCATAAAATATTTCTATTTAACTCTTCAATTAGTTGAGAAATGTTTTCTATGTCTACCATTTTACCTGTATTATTTTTCATGAAATCAATTTTCAAACTTTTCTCTATATAGTTCTATTTCATCAGAATTATTTTCCTTTCAGATCTTCAATTTTAGCAGAAATTGTTTCTATGTGCTTAGTCAATTAGTATAGATATATTTTCTGTTTACCAAATTATCATTATTTTCCATAAAATTCTCCTATTTTAACACTGTTCTCTATATATTTCTTCAATTTTGTCATATCACTGTGTGTAGACCCTCTCTATTTTCTAACAGTGGACTTTAATGTAATAATTACATGTACCAGTTAGCTTTTATGTAATAATCACTTTACTTAAGTTGTCATATAAATAAAATGATTTTATTATAAAAATAATGCTTTAGGTCTTTGCTTCCTTAAGTTCCCTTTCCCTTTTCTTTCTCTCAATTTTCTGTTTCACTCACATTCCCCCCTCTTTATTTTCTTTTATCACAACTAAGGTGGTATGAGTTAATCTCCTCTGTAAATAGAATCCAGTGAACTAGATCTCCATCAGAATTGCCTCAGTTTCTTTTCCTTGACAGCTTCTGCATGAAGATAACACGGGTCCCTTTCATGTTATCAGAAGCAATTGCCAAGTTCTAAATCATGGGGCTTTTAGGATGAATTGCATTAAGGGGTTTGTATAGACATCTTTCAAGAAGATAAACAATGTGGGATTTTCTTCAACGTCTTCAAGCAAATTCTGTTTCTATGGGGAATAAAGAGATAGATAGATAGATAGATAGATAGATAGATAGATAGATAGATAGATAGATAGATAGATAGATATCACCTTGTTTTTCTTACCTTGTGCATATCAAATACCATGTCATATAATACAAATCCATTCTATGATGTGTAAATATGGTCAAGACATGTGAATTAATGAATTTCAAGAGTAAAAGCTTCTCTAACTTGACGCCTTTGTTCTTACTAAATTTGATGTAACTCTGAGGTTTTACTAACCTAATACCGTAGGTGTGCTTGATATCTGCTATAACTTTGTCAACACAGTACATTAGATTTCCATCATGCTGAATACTGACCCATTGTCAATTCATCAACAAAGATTCTCTGTGTGTCCATTACTCTTTATAATGAGTTGGAATAAAATCTTCCTAAAAGTACTCACGAGGTCCATTGACCTGGAGGCCTCCTGGAAGAGTCTTGGTTTTAGAATGGGTGAAGATGTGAGAACAGAATTCTGACAGGTCCTGCACAAAATCAGGGTTCAGCTCATCATCACTGAGTGTTTGGAGCTGGGAAAGCTTATTTCCACGAGCAGGAAAGTCAAAAACAAAGCATTTCTTTACTGGGAAGAACTTCTGGATGCTCAGGCAGGGTAGATTGAATGTTTGGGTTCTTTCATCACTACCTGGAGAAGGAAATACAGGATTTGTCTAGAATATAATTTATGTCCACTTTAATCTATTTGCTTTAAATAAATGTTCTTTCCCCCAGATACTGCATAAAGATTGAAAACTAGTGGAGGAAACAATAAAGGAGACAAATTTGTTCAATAACTAAGGACTAAATGGATTTAAAATTGAACCTAGTAGTTCATTCTCAATTAGATAATCACAATTAGAAAAATTGTTTTCTAGATGTGCTGGGAGGGTGAATATGGAAAATGATATTCTTAGCGGCATTATAAAAAAATTCCTCAGTACTTTTCTTTCTTTTTCCCAAACTGCAGCTCTGTTACCTTCCTTCAGCTTCAGTGAGTTCTCCAGATATTCATCTGAGGTGATGGCGTGCCCATTGGCTTCCAAGCCCACGAAAAAATCTCTCAGAGTCCACACCAAGTCGGGGAAGAAGCTCGTGTCAGCAGGCTCCTCGGTGTGACTGGGATCAGGGGAGTTTCTTGTGCAGAGAAGGTCTGTCAGTTCTGTCACATTGCTGACACTCAATTGAGGAAAGATGGCAGGGGCAGGGCTGCATCTGATGCTTCCTTAGACCTCTTCCACAGTAACTGAACCAATAGCCTGTCAGTGACAGCATGAGGGTTCTTTTCCTTGTTTCTACTCCACATCTTGTTTTAACAGGTGTGCATGGTGTGTGTGTGTGTGTGTGTGTGTGTGTGTGTGTTGTACACATGTGCTTGTGCTTGTGTGTGTGCACTTCTGTGTGAGTGTGCAGATGTATATATCTGTTGAGGCCACACACTGGTATTGGGTATCTTCTTCTTGGACTCTCCACCTTGTTTTTTGAGACAGAGTCTCAGGCTGAATGTGGGATTATCTGATTGGCTGTAACTAATAAGCTCTGGGAACCCTCCTGTCTGTCCACACCCACACTCAGTCTTGGGGTTATAGATAGACACCACCATGCCTTGCTTTTTGTGTGGATACTATGGATACAAACTCATGTTCTCATTTTTGTGTGACAAAGAGAGAATGTCACTGGCTGAACCATCTTCTTAGCACCTGTAATGTAATTGCTACTGGTCTACAAGGTTCTGCAAGGTCTCATAGGTGCACAGGTGGCATGCTTTCCAGCCCGGTGCTGTCCTGGACCACAAAAGGATACTGCAGTAGGTCGATAGCCCCTTGGTCAATTTTGTTCATGGTGTTATATATGAAGCTGCTGCTGAGGAGGATAGCCAGTGCGAAGATCTGAGTATCATTCTTTTCATCAACCTAGAAATGAGAATGAATTTGAAGCATGCCTCAGGGCATTCTCAGGTATGTGTTACTAAAAACCAGATGTTGATATGCAAACAGTAAACAAAAAAACAAAAACATTTTCAAGCATGCATTTTGCATGCTTTACTCACTGGTAATTTTTTTACATTGATCTGTTCATTGCAAACTCACTATACTTTCTTCTAATGATTCTTTGGTAGTTGCAAAAAGAATACAGTTAGGGGCTAACTAAGTGTTTATATTTAATACTTAAAATACTTAAAACTAAAGTTCTACAGGGGCAAAACAGAACTTATATAAGTGACATGTATATATGTATATATTTATATGTGTATCTGTTTATCTGTATAAATGTATATGTGTATATATATCTGTGTCTATGTGTCTATGTTTATATGTGTACATTTATATATATGTATTATGCATTATGTATGTATGCAAATATGTATATATGCATGTATACATGTATAATGTATGCATGCATATATGTATTATGTGTTATATAATATGTGTGTATGTAAATAAGTATTTAAATTCCACAATCACAATGGACATTCAAGAAAATGATCTAGCTATGTCCTAGAACCAGCTCACACTGATTCATAAAAGGTACATCTCCCTAAACCAAAGGAGGACTGCATTGAAAGCTTGAAGTTTGTGGTGACAGGAACATTTAGGGAAAAGTCAAATGCTACAGACTGAAGCGCTATGTCTGTGGTGAGGGGTGTGTTCAATGCTTACCAGAGCACAACAAGAGAATGCCCAAGTGTCCACTGTTCACATAATGAATCAAAAAAGACAAACAGAAAAACATTTGGGGAGACTTTCTCCTTTTGCCAAAATCCTGGGGCTACAGGTACTATAAGCATGATTTAAGTAACTTGATCTAGGCAGTGGCCAACTATCAGCCCATATTCTCTGCACGGCTGGGTTGGTAACAGTGGCTTTAATCCCACTATGTATAAGTACCTTGGAAGTACTTAGTTTGCCCTGTGCTGATTCTGCTTTGAGAAGGTATACTTTTGCCCGTTGCATCCTAGCTCTGACTATATAAAAGTGGGGAGAAAAGTACATAGAGTTGGGGTTTAGTCTAGGCTCTGCCCCGCAGTTACCTGGCAACAGTCAGCTGTGCCTGACTCACTACAAAAGGAGCTGCGTGCCCCCTACTCTCTCTCTTTCTTGCTCTCTCCATCATGTTCCTTACCCTCTCTCTCCACCATTCCCTTCTCCCTTCTGTCCATATGCTCATGTCCCAGCCTCTACTCCTTTCCCCCACCCTTTGCCTCTACTACCCTCTCAACTGCCCTCCCAATGTCCTGAATAAACTCTATTCTATACTATACATCCTGTGTCTGGTCCCTCAGGGGGAAGGGAAGCCTCAGCATGGGCCCACAGAGGCACCCTTTCCCCCACACTTTACTGCACCTCCACCAAACATATTCCTTCTTTCTTTATTTTTATAAAACACAACATGCAGAGGTCAGCTAAAAGTACCAATCCAACTGGTGGTGGGAAGGGAAATCCCTCAAGTCCTGAGAAGATGAATCCCATCCACACATCCTTACCTTCTCCACACCTCCCAGGCCCTCAGTGTCAAGCAGAACCAAAGTGTGGTCTGGTTTTTGGGGGTGGGGCAGACACCACATCCAGATCCCCTTGGTGTGAGACTGAACAGTGGATCCAACAGAAAAGCCTGGAAAGCAAAGCCAGCCAGAGTAATGGCAGAGGGGTCTGGAAGTTCTCTATTCCTTTGAGAGTGTAAGCTAATATGTAACAGAGAGAAGATGACAACACGCACGGCGAACTATGGTGGAAACGGATACAGAGGAATGCACAAAAATTCCTAAGGAGTGAATGTTTAGATCTGAGCTGGGTGGTGGTGTCACATGCCTTTAATCCCAGCACTTGGGAGGCAGAGGAAGGCAGATTTCTGAGGTTGAGGCCAGCCTAGTCTATAGAGTGAGTTCTAGGACAGCGAGGGCTACACAGAAAAACCCTGTTTCAAATAAACAAACAAACAAAAAATGTTGGGATCTGCTAGTTTTCTAAAACTTCATTTCATGCTCCTAAAAATTTAGTGCTTTGACTTTATTTCATTGCATTTATTTCACTGATGTCTTACTTCTTATCAAGGGAACATGTTTTGCCTTTGTTTTCCAGAACCATATTGAGGAACGAACACATGCTAAGTCACAGAGAGAGAGAGAGCTTCCCTTTCTCTTCCAGCTGATGCAATCAGCAGCTGTGCTACATACACAAGCTTTCAGTATCCAGCAGGGTCCCCAACTTCCTCTGCACATACCCTGGGCTGGATGCACTCAGTGTGGGTGGCCAGAAGGGACTCAGCAAGCATTGTTGGGCCTCACCTTTCTCCTTCCCAGCCAGCTTGTTCATCAGGTAGGATTTGCCTGTGAGGGAAAGGCCCACAGTGGCCACCACCACCACTGGCTGTGTGATGGCAGACAGGATCCTCAGGGCTTCCTGGTTAGTCACTAGGTGTTCCTCAGTGTTCTCAATGAGACACATGGGCTCTGACATGTGAATCTCCGGGGCCATGTCTGCGATGTCACTTGTCTGTAGGGTAGAAACGGGATGACCTGAAATTTCTAATGTTCAAGGAAAGATATTTTACCCACTGAACCCTAGAACAGATGACCTGTTAGGATTGCCTGAGTTTCTAAAAAATTGAAAAATAAGAAATAAAAATAAATAGCAAAGCACAATAATTCCCTGCACAGACCTGCAGTAGCATTTCCCACAGTCTCTTAAGTACTTGATACATACAGAAATCCCATATCCTGGGCCTCTGTATTAACAGTTCATGTCTAGTCACCCCATTGGCTTCTGGCTTGCCTATGTTTTGGTTTATACTTACTAATTTCCCTAGAGAAACTGGCTGTCACTGTGTGACCAAACTGCACTACTTTACTGACCCCCAGTAAAAATACCATCATATATCTTTTTTTAAATTACATGTTTACTTTTTAAAGCTGTACTTTTTTAAAGAAAACTTATTTTATACATAGTAAATATCCTTTATTTTATCCAAATTTCAAAGCATGATCATCTTTGAAACTGTCCAAGTGACTGAAAGGACATCATCCCTCTACCTTGATAGCTATCTAATAAAACAGTATACACAGAATGATATCAGTAACCCTTGCTTTTTTACTTTGATTTTACTTTTTTTACTTTGTTACAGCTATCTTTCATTTTAGTACTGATTATTCATTGGAGAAGCTAAAAAGCCACAATCTCCATCAAGCTCATTTTTCATGACAATATTAGCATGAAATGACCTGAGCCTGTTGCACCAGCAGACACAAAAAGTATGTGTTTCTTTGTTATTGTCTTTACGATCATAAAGACACATTCTCTCCTCATCCTCAGAGGCAAGGCAAGGCAAATGGTGACTCAAGCCCGTGAGCAAGACATTGAAACAGAAGCTGTTTGGATGGAGCAGGCAGGGGAAGATGCATCACAGATGGAGCTACATCCAAGCATGAATGCAGGAAGTGCCTAGTGCAAACCCTTGCCAGAGAGCAGCCTCGAACTGAGAATCTCAGAAGCCAAGTGCTTGTCTATTCCAGGCCGTTCCTGGTGCGATATTGCTAGCCTGTGTCAGGAGAAGTCTACTTGCCTTATTTGTACACAGCAGGAGTGAGCATGGTTTTTGCAGAGTGTATTGATATGGGAGGCTCGCAGCTGTATTCTACAATTGGCTAGAACAAGAAAGGTACCAGCCACAAGCTGTTATGGTTGCAGACAACAGCATGGTGTCCTCGGAGAGACTCCACCCAGCAGCTGACTCAGACAGATACAGACACCAACAGCCAAACACTGGATGGAGCTTGGGGACTCTTATGGAAGAACAGAGGAAGGATTATAGGCCCCAAAGAGGATAGAAACTCTGCAGGAAGACCAACTAACCTGGACCCTGGGAGAGCTCAGAGTCTGAAGTTCCAACAAAGGAACATAGATGGGCGGGACCTAGGCTTCCCTGCACATGCACATATGTAGTAGAGGTGTAGCTTGTCTGGCCTCAGGCTAAGAGGAAGTGCCTAGCTTCACAGAGATATGAAGTGCCAGAGTTGGGGGGGGGGATACACAGATGTCCCCACCCACTCAGAGGAGAAGGGGACAGGGGATAGAGGAGGAATTGTGAGAAGGGGTGACAGGTGACTGGGAGAGTGGCAATGAGCAGGATGTAAAGTGAATACATTGAAAAAAAAACTATTGGTTCTCCTATGTCCACTGCCTGAGTCAAGGATGAGGACTGACTTGACCAATCTCTATGCTGCTGAGGATTGAAGCCAGGGCCTCACATGTGCTAGACAAGCACTCCATCAACTGAGATCGGCCCCAGGACCTTCCGGTTACTCTCTGTACACTGATGAGTGACAGGGACGTGGCCCTACACTGGCAAATCATCATCTCCCATCGGCTTCATGCCCATGATGTTGAAGATGATACATGAACATCATTTCTCTCCAGTGGCTGCTTTCTCTGAAAACACATCCTAATGAATAAATACTTCTGTGGGTAAAGCTCTGATGATGCATTATCTCCTAAAAGAATCCTTCATATTAACAACTATTGAACAGATAACACCAGGTATGCAGACATAGTCCAAGGCTAAGATCTCTCGGGTCCTAACCCATCAGGTTTTTTCATGCACCCAGGGCCTGAGCAGCTCAGCAGGCCATCTATACTCCAACCTGGTCATGCACCAACTCGATTGGGGGTCATCGGCCCTGCAGAGTGATCAGCACTTGGATAAGGTCCCTGCAGCATCTGCCATCTGCGCTCCCTGAAGGAGTAGACAGGCAGCACCAGGTTCACAGAGACAGCCAGAGTATAGTATTACTTGGGGCAGGACACATTAGGGCTCCAGGGCACCCAAGAGGAGGGTAGCACATCAGAAATCTGAGCCAGGGGAAACCCAGACATCCAGAGGTGGGGAATTAGCCTTATAGGCTCACGGGAGGTTAAAACACCAGCCAGTGACAACAAGAGCAACTAACTCCAGAGATAACCAGATGGCAAAAGGCAAACGTAGGAGTGTTACTAACAAAAATCAAGGCAATATGGCAGCATCCAAACCCAATTCTCCAACAACAGGAAGTCCTGGATACCCCAACACATCAGGAAAAAAACGAGACTTGGATTTGAAATCACTGGTCATGATGCTGTTAGAGGAACACAAGAGGGACATAAATAAACCTCTTAAAGAAATACAGGAGAAAATGGATCAAAAGATAGAAGCCTTTACAAGAGAAACACAAAAACAAATTAAAGAAATTCAGGAGAATATGGGTCAAAAGATAGAAGCCAATAGGGAGGAAATGCAAAAATCACATTAAAAACTACAGGAGAACTTGGGTCAACAGGCAGAAGTCATGAAAGAGGAAACACAAAAATCTCTTAAAGAATTACATGAAAACATAAACAAGCAAGTAAAGGAACTGAGCAAAACCATACAGGATCTAAAAGCAGAAGTAGAAACAACTAAGGAGACAACTTTGGAGATAGAAAACCTTAGGAAGAAATCAGGGGCCATAGATGCAAATATCAACAGCTGAATACAAGAGATAGAAGAAAGAACCTCAGATGCCAAAGATACCATAGGAACCATGGCCTCAACAGTCAAAGAAAAATGCAAAATGCAAAAAGCTTGTAACCCAAAACATCCAGGAAATCCAAGACACAATGATAAGACCAAACCTAAGGAGTATAGGTATAGAAGAGAGTGAAGATTTACAACTTAAAGGGCCAGCAAATATCTTCAAAAAGATTCTGGAAGAAAACTTCCCTAACCTAAATAGAGAAATGCCCATGAATATATGAGAGGCCTACAGAACTCCAAACAGACTGGACCAGAACAGAAATACCTCCTCCTGTCACATAATAATCAAAACCCAAAATGTACTGAACAAAGAAAGAATATTAAAGGCAGTAAGAGAAAAAAGGCAAGTAACATATAAAGGAAGACCTATAACAATTACCCCAGATTTCTAACCTGAGACCATGAAAGCTAGAAGATCCTGGGCAGACCTCATGTACACTCTATGAGAACGCAAATGCCAGTCAAAACATCTATACCCAGCAAAACTCTCAATCACCATAGAGGTAGAAAGCAAGATATTCCAAGACAAAACCAAATTTACACAATAACTTTCCACAAACCCAGCCCTACAAAGGACAATAGGGGGAAAACACCAACACAAGGAGGGAAACTACACCCTAGAAAAAGCAAGAGAGTAACCTTCTTTCATCAAACACAAGAAGAAAACCTATCAAGAACACTCCTCCACTGCTGGTGGGACTGCAAGCTGGTACAACCACTCTGGAAATCAGTCTGGCACTTCCTCAGAAAACTGGACATGATACTTCCAGAGGACCCAGCCATACCACTCCTGGGAATAGACCCAGAAGATTCCCCAACATGCAATAAGGATACATGCTCCACTAAGTTCATAGCAGCCTTATTTATAATAGCCAGAAGATGGAAAGAACCCAGATGTCCCTCAACGGAGGAATGGATACAAAAAAATGTGGTATATATACACAATGGAGTACTATTCAGCCATTAGAAACAATGAATTCATGAAATTCTTAGAGAAGTGGATGGAGCTGGAGAACATCATACTAAGTGAGGTAACCCAGTCTCAAAAGAATACCCATGTTATGCAGTCACTGATAAGTGGATATTAGCCTAGAATCTTGGAACACCAAAGACACAATTCACATACCAAATGATGTCTGACAAGAAGAAAGGAGTGGACACTGGTGCTGGAAAGGATCAAAGCATCAGTGTAGGGGGATACAAGAACAGGGAAGAGGGAAGGGGTGGAAGAGGGAGCAGGGGGAGGGAAAAGGGCATATGGGACCTTTGGGGGGTGGAGAACCAGAAAAAGGGAAATAAATTGTAAATATAGAATATATCCAATAAAAAAATGACAGGAAGCAATAATCACTATTGCTTAATATCTCTTAACATCAATGGACTCAATTCCCCAATTAAAAGTCATAGACTAACAGACTGGATACATAAACAGAACCCTATATTTTGCTGCATACAGGAAACACACCTCAGTGTCAAATACAAACACTACCTTACAGTAAAAGGCTGGAAGACAATTTTACAAGCAAATGTTCGCAGGAAACAAGCCAGAATACCCACTCTAATATTAGATAAACTTGACTTTCCAAAGAGACACGGAAGGAAACTTCTTGCCTGTCAAAGGAAAAATCCACCAAGAAGAACTCTCAATTCTGAACATCTATGCTCCAAATACGCTCATTCGTAAAAGAAACTTTACTAAAGCTCAAAGCACACATTGCACCTAACACAATAATTGTGGGTGACTTTGACACTCCACTATCCTCAATGGACCGATTAGGAAAACAGAAACTAAACAGGGACACAGTGAAAATAATTGAAGCTTTAGACCAATTGGATTTAACAGATATATATAGAGAGAGAACATTTCATCCTAAAGCAAAAGAATATATCTTTCTCTCAGCACCTCATGGTACCTTCTCCAAAATCGGCCATATAATTGGTCATGAGACAGACCTCAACAAATATAAGATGATCGAACTAATCCCATACATCCTATCAGATCACCATGGAGTAAAAGTGGTCTTCAATAGCAACAAAAACAACAGAAAACCCACATACACATGGAAACTGAGCAATACTCTACTTAATGATACCTTGGTCAAGGAAGAAATAAAAAAGAAATCAAAGACTTTTTAGAATTCAAAGAAAATGAAGGTACAACTTACCCAAATCTATGGGACATAATTAAATCAGTTGTAAGAGAAAAACTCATAGCCCTGAGTGCCTCCAAAAAGAAACTGGAGAGAGCATACACTAGCAGCTTAATGGCACACCTGAAAGCCCTGAAACAAAAAGGAGCTAATTCACCCAGGAGGAATAGAAGACAGGAAATCATCAAACTCAGGGCTGAAATCAATCAAGTAGAAATAAAGAGAACCATACAAAGAATCAGCAAAACCAGGAGCTGGTTCTTTGAGAAAATAAACAAGATAGATAAACTCTTAGCCAAACTAAACAAAGGGCACAGAGTCAGTATCCAAATTAACAAAATTAGAAATGAAAAGGGAGATATAACAACAGAAACTGAGTAAATTCAAAAAATCATCAGATCTTACTACAAAAGCCTTTATTCAACACAACTCGAGAATCTGGAGGACATGGACACTTTCCTAGACAGATAACAAATACCAAAATTAAATCAGGATCAAATAGATCAGCTAAACAGTCCCAAAACCCCTAAAGAAATAGAAGGAGTCATAGAAAGTCTTCCAACCAAAAAAAAGCATGGGACCTGATGGTTTCAGTGCAGAATTCTATAAGACCTTCAAAGAAGACCTAACACCAATACTCTTGAAACTATTCCACGAAATAGAAACAGAAGGAACACTACCCAACTCTGTTCTACGAAGCCACAATTACTCTGATACCAAAACCACACAAAGATCCAACTAAGAAAGAGAACTTCAGGCCAATTTCCCATATGAATGTCAATGCAAAAATACTAAATAAAATTCTTGCCAACCGAATCCAAGAACACATCTAAACAATCATCCACAATGATCAAGTAGGCTTCATCCCAGGAATGCAGGGATGGTTCAATATATGGAAATCCATCAATGCAATCCACTACATAAACAAACTTTAAAAAAAAAACCACATGATCATTTCATTAGATGCTGAAAAAGCATTTGACAAAATTCAGCATCCTTTCATTCTAAAAGTCCTTGAAAGAACAGGAATTCAAGGCCCATACCTAAACATAGTAAAAGGAATAAACCGCAAACCAGTAGCCAACATCAAACTAAATGAAGAGAAACTTGAAGTAATCCCATTAAAATCAGGGACTAGACAAGGCTGCTCTCTTTCTCCATATCTTTTCAATATAGTACTTGACATTCTGGTGAGAGCAATTAGACAACATAAGGAAGTCAAAGGGATACAAATTGGAAAAGAAGAAGTCAAACTATCACTATTTGCAGATGATATGATAGTATACTTAAGTGACCCAAAAAACTCCACCAGAGAACTCCTATAGCTGATAAACAACTTCAGCAAAGTGGCTGGTTATAAAATCAACTCAAGCAAATCAGTAGCCTTCCTATATTCAAAGGATACGCAGGCTGAGAAAGAAGTTAGGGAAATAACACCCTTCATAATAGCTACAAACAATATAAAGTATCTTGGCATGACTCTAACCAAACAAATGAAAGATCTATATGACAGGAACTTCAAGTCTTTGAAGAAAAAAATTGAAGAAGACCTCAGAAGATGGAAAAATATTTCATGCTCTTGGATTGGCAGGATTAATATAGTAAAAATGGCCATCTTGTGGAAAACAATCTACAGATTCAATGCAATCCCCATCAAAATCCCAAATCAATTCTTCATAGATTTAGAAAGAGCAATTCTCAAATTCATCTGTAATAACAAAAATCCCAGAATAGCTAAAACTATTCTCAACAATAAAAGAACTTCTGGGGGAATCAATATTCCCAACCTCAAGCAGTACTACAGAGCAATTGTGTTAAAAACTGCATGGTATTGGTACAGTGACAGGCAGGTAGATCAATGGAATAGAATTGAAGGCCCGGAAATAAACCCACAGACTTATGGTCACTTGATCTTTGATAAAGGAGCTACAACCATCCAGTGGAAAAGATAGCCTCTTCAACAAATGGTGCTGGTTCTACTGAATGTCAGCATGCAGAAGAATGTGAATTGATCCACTCTTATCTCCTTGTACTAAGATCAAATCCAAGTGGATCAAGGACCTCCACATAAAACCAGACACACTGAAACTAATAGAAAAGACACTGGGGAAGATAGCTTATGCTCTCAGATCAAGAATTGACAAATGGGACCTCATAAAATTACAAAATTTTTGTAAAGCAAAGGACACTGTCAGAAGGACAAAACAGCCATCAACTAATTGGGAAAAGATCTTCACCAACCCCACATCTGACAGAGGGCTAATATCCAATATATACAAAGAACTCAAGAAGTTAGGCCCCAGAGAACCAAATAACCCTATTAAAATATGGGGTACAGAGCTAAACAGATAATTTTCACCTGAAGAAATTCGAATGGCTCAAAAGCACCTTAAGAGATATTCAACATCACTAGTCATCAGGAAAATGCAAATCAAAAGAACCCTGAGATTCCACCTCACATCAGTCAGGATGGCTAAGAATAAAAGCTCAAGAGACAGCAGGTGCTGGCGAGGATGTGAAGAAAGAGGAACACTCCTCCACTGTTGGTGCGATTGCAAGATGGTACAACCACTCTGGAAATCAGTCTGGCACTTCCTCAGAAAACTGGACATAATTCCGGAGGACCCAGCCATACCACTCCTGGGAAGAGACCCAGAAGATTCCCCAACATGCAATAAGGATACATGCTCCACTATGTTCATAGCAGCCTTATTTATAATAGCCAGAAGCTGGAAAGAACCCAGATGTCCCTCAACAGAGGAATGGATACAAAAAAAATGTGGTATATATACACAATGGAGTACTATTCAGCCATTAGAAACAATGAATTCATGAAATTCTTAGAGAAATGGATGGAGCTGGAGAATGTCATACTAAGTGAGGTAACCCAGTCTCAAAAGAATACCCATGGTATGCAGTCACTGATAAGTGGATATTAGCCTAGAATCTTGGAACACCAAAGACACAATTCACATACCAAATGATGTCTGACAAGAAGAAAGGAGTGGACACTGGTGCTGGAAAGGATCAAAGCATCAGTGTAGGGGAATACAAGAACAGGGAAGAGGGAAGGGGTGGAAGAGGGAGCAGGGGGAGGGAAAAGGGCATGTGAGAACTTTAGGGCCTGGGGAACCAGAAAAAGGGAAATGAATAACAAATATAGAATATATCCAATAAAAAAAAAAGAAATAATCTCCCAATACATAGTGGACAAAATTTAAAAAAAAAAAGCTGAAGAGACAGCAGGTGCTGGCGAGGATGTAGAGAAAGAGGAACACTCCTCTACTGTTGGTGGGATTGCAAGATGGTACAACCACTCTGGAAATCAGTCTGGCGGTTCCTCAGAAAATTGGGCATGTCACTTCCAGAGGACCCTGTCATACCACTCCTGGGCATATTATACCCAGAGGATTCCCCTGCATGCAACAAAGACATACCATATGTTCATAGCAGCCTTATTTATAATAGCCAGAAGCTGGAAAGAGCCCAGATGTCCCTCAATGAAGGAATGGATACAGAAAATGTGGTACATTTATACAATGGAATACTACTCAACAATAAAAGCAATGAATTCATGAAATTTGTAGGCAAATGGTTGGGACTGGAAAATATCATCCTAAGTGAGGTAACCCAATCACAAAAGAATATACATGAAATGCATTCACTGATAAGTTGATATTAATTAGCCCAGAACTCTGAATACTCAAGACACAATTAGCAAATCATATGATTCCCAAGAAGAAGGAAGGAGGGGGCAGTGGTCCTGAAATGACTTGCTCCAGTATTGTAGGGGAGTACCAGAACAAAGAAAAGGGGGCGGGGTGATTGGGGAATGGGCAGAGGGAAGAGGACTTATGGGACATATGGTGAGGGGGGAACTGGGAAAGGGGAAAGTGTTTGGAATGTAAATAAAGAATATAGAAAATAAAAAAAATAAAAAAAATTAAAGGAGAAGTACCATGGAGTGAATCATGGGAGCAGAAGAAAACACAACGAGAGCTACACAGGGTTGATGGATGGTGACCTTTCCCAAGTACTTAAAGTCTCAAACTGATTAATTCTTTGTCACAGTGTCTTCTGGGCTGCCTAGATTTTCCACCAGCCATCACCCAGTGCCCAAGATCCTCTACCAGAAAATTTGAAATTCCAGTCTTGTCTCCCATACATTTCCTATGTTCATCTATTTGTACATAGATTTGTATCTCTCTATAAATCATAGCAGGCACATTTTATTTTTACATAATTGCTCACAGGATAGAGGACCAGAGACCTATTCCCAGTACTCAGGCTGCTCACATCTGTAACTCCAGGTCTGGGGAACTCTTTCACCCTCTCTGGCTTTCAAGGGCACTGCATGCACACAGCACTCAGACAAACATGCAGGCAAAATACCAATACAACAAAAGATAATTTTTTTAATTGCTCGTGAATAATTTCACAAAATAATCTAGTCCAACAATAGGAGAAAGGGGCAAAAGGGGGTTGTATGAGGAGGAATATAAGGAAGAATATGCAACATAAAATACGTATTTTAAGAAAACCTTTTAAAAATGGGTATATAAGAATTACCAATATGCAATATTATATTTAAATAAAAGCTTAAAATGCAAAAAAAAAAAGACTATTGAATCTCCTTTTCATATGTGTTGGAGGTCATGCACACATTCTGAATGAATTCTCAGGAAGTTTATAAGCTGCCCAGTGGATCAAGGAATAAACACCAATTTGCCTGTCTCCCTTTAATAGATCCTGCTACAAAACCTCCCTGATAGAACCAACTTCCCCAAGTCACCTTCTCTAAACCGATAAATATCATAATTGGGAAATGCCAACTCTCAGCTGATTAGTGGCACGTCATTATGATGTAACAGGCACTCTGGATGCGTTTGTCCTCTGGTGGCATCTTAAAGACTATCGGTGTTTCTTTACTTAACATCATTTTACAGTAGGTGTCGAATGGGGAATGTAAGCTCACCTTGAATTCTGTGACAGACACTGCCTGAAGGAACAGTTCTATCTGTATTAGGAAAATATTGATGAACATGTTATTTCTTTTCCCCCTGCTCTCACACATATCTGAGTTATTTTCCCAACTGAGAAGCTTTAAATCCACATTAAATAAAACTACACAGCTGCAATTGTTCATGTAAATTATCCATGGTTGCCCTAGTCACAAGGAAGACAGTAAAAACTGCTTCTGCCCCAGATTCTTCACAAGCTCCAAAACCTGTCTGAAACCTTTCTTGGATGGACACATTTTGAAACAGTTCACAATACATGGAGGGGTTCAGGCTTTACTGCTGTTTTTAACTTTTGAAAGGTAAGAATGGGACTGACTCCCCCACCGCAGGGGGCGAGAGTGCACTGGTACCACCCAGGTGCACCAGAGCCCATTGGGAATTCAATCTGACTCTGCAGGGGATGGCTGTTTTCTGTTTCTTCAACTCCACGCTAAGCACAAGGGGGCGGCAGCACCTAAGCACTGTGGTGGATGAGGAGAAAGCTCTGCCAGGACCTTGGGCTTAAGCCCTCTGAAGGGAAGCAGGGGAATGGCTGGCTCCATGGAATGGGTAGCCCTGGGCTGATATTCAGGTTGTAACCACTCACCACCCCACCCAACCACCACCAAGCTTGTCTGTGGCAGCTGCCCGAGAGTGGACGCACCTCCCGCGCTGAGGAGAAGGCTGTCCACATACTCTGAGGCCACGAAGCTGCCTCTGATTACAGTCTTCCACCCGCCAGTGTCACCTTGCACCCAGCAAAAGTGCCCTGGGACCTCGGGACCTCCCTGAAGCTCCTTAAGAGATGTATACAGTACCTGGGAACTCACCTGCCTGCAGGGGAAGACTCTGCTCCCAGGACTCAGCACCCTTAGGCTTGCTGCTGCTCCTGACTCCTCCTGAAAGCTCTATTCTTCAACCTCAGAGTCAAACCGGATATTGCATCCATTTAGTTGTGGGGATAGGAAACTGAAATTGAAACTGCAGAGGCTTATGCTGACTTTCTGAGAAGCTTTACACGTTTTCCAAGAAAGAAAACGGAATCTGCAAAACAAAAGGAAAATCCATAATCTTCCCTGCCAGATGATGAGACAAAAACAATTCACTGCTTCTCTAAATACTGACTTTCATTGGGAAATAAGAGAAGGTGCAGCAGGAATTTGCCAGCTCCTGCCACAGTGGGCCAATGGCTGATTCCAAGAGGTTGATGCAACAAAACATTTTTAACTTAAACATTTGCCACCTGTGCATATTAATACGGTCTATATAAAGAAGGTAGTGGGATGTTTCTGTGTGTCCTATTCATCATGTGATGTAAGGTGCAGATTGGTTTAACAAAGCTACCTCTTCAAACAGTTAACACTTCTTCCTCCTCCTCCTCCTCCTCCTCCTCCTCCTCCTCCTCCTCCTCCTCCTCCTCCTCCTCTTCCCCTCCTTCCTCCTCCTCCCCCTCCTCCTCTCCCTCCTTCCTCCTCCTCCCCTCCTCCTCTCCTTCCTCCTCCTCCCCCCTCCTTCCTCCCCCTCCTTCCTCCTCCCCCTCCCCTCCACCTCTTTCCCCCCTTCTCCTCCCCCTCCTCCCGCTCCTCACCCCTCTTCTTCCTTCTTCTTTTGGATATAGTTTCTCTGTGTATCCCTGGCTGTCCTGGAACTCACTCTGTAGACAAGCTGGCCTTGAACTTAGAAATCCTCATGCCTCTGCCTCCCAAGTCCTAGGATTAAAGGTGTGTGCCACCACTGCCAGGCTGTATTTCTTCTTGAGATGTACGCCACAGTCACCATCATTTATTTTGTGCTACAGCACATCAGAACGCTGCCTTCTCCCTTTTTTACATCCCCCATGGATCATTTTGCTATGCCTCCTACTATATGAAGTTTTTTAAAGGCAAGACCTGCCCTGCTCAAAGACATTAGTCTGGGAAATTAGAGAGAGGATTAGTGTGGGAGTCAGATTCTAGAAAGTCCTGTTGTAAAACCCTGGGATAGAATGGTGTCTATTACTTACAGTCCGGGAGGCTTCCTTTTAGAGATCTGCTTCCATGAGAAGTTAAACACAAATAATTAGTTTTAGGTACAGATATTAAACAGGGAATCAACAATTATTTGGGGAAATTAATCACTTTTTAGCATTTCCTTTCAGTGAATGGACCTGGTATTTTAAATGATACACTACCTTGATTATTGGTGCAATTTGAACTATCCTGACTCCTTATTTTTCCACTGTGAAAAATCTCTTTTCTTTGTAGTAATATCAAGTAATGAAAATGTTAGCTCAGTAGTTAATAAACATTAAATATTAATTGAGATGGCATCCTATTACATTATCTTCATCAATTACAGGCTCAGGAATTTGGTTTTTCAATAAATACCAAGGTTCTCTGCCCTTCAGTGTTGTTCTTGAGAAGTATTATTTTCAGAGTCTGAGTTTTAATTTTGTCATTTTGGATAAATCTGTTCCCCTCGATTTTCTCTCTCTTGTTAGAGACACATACTTTCAAACTTGTAAACTAGAAATGCTTGCTGTGAATTTGTATACAAACACTTAGTGGAAAAGAGTCAAAAATGAAAGGAACAAGTGGACAAAGATACAATTGGCTGCCCTACAATCATGATCATGAGGAACTCCATTTCATTTCTATAATGGCAATTACTTGCCAAGTAACAATAATAAAAGGAACAAAAGGGCTTGGAAAAGGTAGATAATACTGGGCATTTATTAGTAATGCTTATTTATCAATGGATAGCTAGATGATTTCTCTAAAATATCTTTTTAAGTATCAAAATAGATAATATCAACCAGTATGGGTTGGTTCAGAATTCCAATGTTTGATTCCTCTCTATTCAGGAAATGAAGCACATAATTACTAAAATAGTCTTCTGCAATATAGGGGTCTTTTATAGCAGTAGCATGTAGAGAGAGGAGTAAGAGGTTGCTTCTAGCCGTTTAAGCCTTACATATATTACACTGTAAGAATGAAAACCAGTCCTAGAAACAAGTGCTTGACAATAGGATTTATCACTCTGCATGGATAGCATTTTATGTTCACTTTTCAAGAATCTCAGGTGCTACGTTTTCAAGTCAGCACTCAAGCTTTGGGAAATAAGCATGGATGTGGTGTGTGTGTGTGTGTGTGTGTGTGTGTGTGTGTGTCTATATGGTGAGAAAGAGTTGGCATTCTCCTGGGGAAAGGTCTGGCAATTGTACACAGTATTGGGTGGCATAACTAAAGAAGCACCAGGATACAAGAAAAAGTCAGTTTAATAAAAATCTCATTGGAGAATAAAATGCACATCCCTCCTCCCCCTTTTTTTGTTTTTTTGTTTTTTGAGACAAGGTTTCTGTGTAGCTCTGGCTGTTCTGGAACTCACTCTGTAGATGAGACTGACTTTGAACTCACAGAGATCTGCTTACCACTGCATCCCAAGTGCTGGGATTACAGGCATGCTCCACTACTTTCCAGCAAAATGTTTCATAAAGTAAGGATCAAAGCTTGATTCTGCAAGAGAACTTGCTTATAAATGTCTCTTGGGTTCTTTTCAGAACTGTTAATTTATAATAAATAAGATATTATCCCCCCTTTTGATTCTTTCTTATTTTTTTATTTTTATTAGATATTTGCTTCATTTACAATTCAAATTGTATTTACTTTCCCCATTACCCCTCTGAAAATCACCTATCTCATCCCTCCTCTCCCTGCTCATCATTCCCCTATTTGGGGGAATCAAGCCTTCCCAGCACCAATGGCCTCTATGCTCATTGATGTCTGAAATGGCCATCTTCTGCTACATATGTAGATGGAGACATGAGTCCTTACATGTGTACTCTTTGCTTGGTGGCTTAGTCCCAGAGAACTCTGGGGGTACTGGTTGATACATATTATTGTTTCTTCTGCGGGGCTGCAAACCTCTTCAGTTCCTTGGGTCCTTTCTCTAGCAGCTGCATTGGGGACCTATGTTCATTTTATTGGTTGGCTGTGAGACATGGGTATTTGGATCCACTTGCCAATAAGGATCAAAATATCCACACTTTGGTCTTCCTTCTTCTTGAGCTTCATGTGGTCTATGAGTTGTATCTTGGGTATTAAGAGCTTTTGTACTAATATCCACTTATCAGTGAGTGTGCATCTTGCATGTTCTTTTATGATTGGGTTACCTCACTTGGGATGATATTTTCTAGCTCTATCCATTTGCATAAGAATTTCATGACTTCATTGTTTTTAATAGCTGAGTACCACATTTTCGGTATCCACTCCTCTGTTGAGGGACATCTGGGTTCTTTCCAGCATCTGGCTATTATAAATAAGGCTGCTAGAAACATAGTAGAGCATGTGTCCTTATTGCATGTTGGAGCATCTTCTGGATATATGCCCAGGAGTGGTATAACTGAGTCCTCAGGTAGTGCAATGAAAAATTTTCTGAGAAACCACCAGACTGATTTCCAGAGTGGTTGTACCAGCTTGCAATCCCACCAGCAATGGAAGAGTGTTCCTCTCTCCACATCCTCTCCAGCATTTTCTGTCCTCTGAGTTATTCATCTTGGCCATTCTGACTGGTGTGAGGTGGACTTTCAGGGTTGTTTGGATTTGCATTTCCCTAATGATTAATGATGTTGAATATTTCTTTAGGTGTTTCTCAGCCATCTGGTATTCTGCAGTTGAGAATTCTATGTTTAGCTCTGTACCCCATTTTAATAGGCTTATTTGGTTCTCTGGAGGCTAACTTCTTCAGTTCTTTGTATATAGTACATATTAGCCCTCTATTGGATGTAGGATTGGTAAAGATCTTTTCCTAATCATTTGCTTGCTGTTTTGTCCTATTGACACTGTCCTTTGCTTTACAGAAACTTTGCAATTTTATGAGGTCCCATTTGTCAATTCTTGATCTTAGATCATGGTAGATCTAGAGCATGAGCTATTGGTGTTCTGTTCAGGAAGTTTTCCATGTGCTCATGTGTTCCAGGTTCTTCCCCACTTTCTCTTCTATTACATTCAGTGTGTATGATCGACTTGGACTTGAGCTTTGTACAGGGAGATAAGAATGGATCAATTTGCATGCTTCTACATGTTGACTGCCAGTTGACACAGCACCATTTGTTGAAAATGCTGTCTTTTTTCCACTGGATGGTTTTAGCTTCATTGTCAAAGATCAAGTGACCGTAAGTGTGTGGTTTGTTTCTGAGTCCTCAGTTCTAGTCCATAGATCTATCTGCCTGATACTGTACCAATACTGTACAGTTTTTTTTAATCACTATTGCTCTGTAGTAGAGCTTGAGGTCAGGGATGGTGATTCCAACAGAAGTTCTTTTATTGTTGAGAATAGTTTTCACTATCCTGGGTTTATTTTTATTCCAGATAAATTTGGAAATTGTTATTTCTAACTCTATGAAGAATTGAGTTGGAATTTTATGGAGATTGCATTGAATCTGTAGATTGCTTTAGGCAAGATGCCCATTTTTACTATATTAACCCTGCCAATCCATGAGCATGGGAGATATTTCCACCTTCTGAGATCTTCTTAAATTTCTTTCTTCAGAGACTTGAAGTTCTTGTCATACAGATATTTCACCTGCTTAGTTAGAGTCACACCAAAGTATTTTATATTATTTGTGACTATTGTGAAGGGTGTCATTTTCCTAATTTCTTTCTCAGCTACTTTATCCATTGAGGATACGAAGGCTACTGATTTGTTTGAGTTAATTTTATTTCCAGTCACTTTGCTGAAGTTGTTTATCAGCTTTAGAAATTCTCTAGTAGGAATTTGGGGCTCTCTTAAGTATACTATCAAATCATCTGCAAACACTGATAATTTGACTTCTTCCATTCCAATTTGAATCTCTTTAACGTCCTTTTGTTGTCTAATTGTTCTGGCTAGGACTTTGAGTATTATATTGAACAGGTAGGGAGAGAGTGGACAGGCTTGTCTAGTCCCTGATTTCAGTGGGATTGCTTCAAGTTTCTCTCCATTTAGTTTGATGTTGGCTACCGATTTGCTGTATATTGCTTTTACTATGTTTAGGTATGGGCCTTGAATTCCTGTTCTTTCCACAACCTTTAACATGAAAGGATGCTGAATTTTGTCAAATGTTTTTTTCAGGATCTAATGAAATGACCATGTAGTTTTTTAATTTGAGTTTGTTTATGTAGTAGATTACATTGACGGATTTCCATATATTGAATCATCCCTGCATCCCTGGGATGAAGCCTACTTGATCATGCTGAATGATCATTTTGTTGTGTTCTTGGATTTGATTAGTAAGAATTTTATTGAGTATTTTTACTCAATATTCCTAAGGGAAATTGGTCTAAAGTTCTCTTTCTTTGCTGGATCTTTGTGTGGTTTTGGTATCAGCAAAATTGTGGCTTCATAGAACGAGTTGGGTAGTGTTCCTTCTGTTTCTTTTTTGTGGAATACTTTGAAGAGTATTGGTGTTAGGTCTTCTTTGAAAGTCTGATAGAATTCTGCACTAAAACCACCAGGTCATATGCATTTTTGGTTAGGAGACTATCAATGACCACTTCTATTTAGGGGGTTATCCATTTAAATGGTCTATCTGATCCTGATTAAACTTTGGTAGATGATATCTGTCTAGGAAATTGTCCATTTTATCCAGATTTTCCAGTTGTGTAGAGTATAGACTTTTGTAGTGGGATTTGATAATTTTTCATTTCCTCAGTTTCGCTTGTTATATCTCCCTTTTCATTTATGATTTTATTAATTTTGATACTGTCTCTGTTTCCTCTGATTAGTCTGGCTAAAGATTTATCTATCTTGTTGATTTTCTCAAAGAACCAGCTACTAGTTTTGTTGATTCTTTGCATAGTTCTTTTTGTTTCAACTTGGTTGATTTCAACCCTGAGTTTGAAGATTTCCAGTTTTCTACTCCTCTTGGGTGTATTAGCTTCTTCCTGTTCTAAAGCTTTCAGTAGTGTTATTTAGCTATTTGTTTATGCTCTCTCCAGCTTCTTTTTGGAGGCACTCAGAGCTATGAGTTTTCCTCTTAGCACGGCTTTCATTGTGTCCCATAAATTTGGGTATGTTGTTCCTTCATTTTCATTACATTCCAAAAAGGTTTTGATTTCTTTCCTTTTTTTTTTTTAATTCTGTATTCTTTGTTTACATTCCAAAGGCTTTCCCCTTTCCCAGTTCCCCCCACTATATGTGCCATAAGTCCTCTCACCCCCCAACTATTCCCCAATCACACACCCACACACACACCATTTCTTTGTTCTGGTATACTCCTACAAAACTGGATCCAATCTTTTCAGGCCCAGGGTCCTCTCCTTTCTTCTTCTTGGGAATCATTTGACTTGCTAATTGTGTCTTGAGTATTTAGGGCTTCTGGGCTCATTAATATCCAGTTATTGCATTTCATGTGTTTTCTTTTGTGATTGGGTTAACTCACTTAGAATGATATTTTCCAGATCTAACCATTTACCTACAAATTGCATGAATTCATTATTTTTAATTGCTGAGTAGTATTCCATTGTATAAATATACCACATTCCTCATTTGAGGGATATCTGGGCTCCTTCCAACTTTTGGCTATTATACACAAGGCTGTTATGAACATTGTGGAGCATGTATCTTTATTGTATGCAGGGGAATCCTCTGGGTATATGCCCAGGAGTGGTATGCCAGGGTCCTCTGGAAGTGACATGACCAATTTACTGAGGAACCGCCACACCAATTTCCAGAGTGGCTGTACCATCTTGCAATCCCACCAACAGTGGAGGAGTGTTCCTCTATCTCCACATCCTCGCCAGCACCTGTTGACGCTTGAGTTTTTAATCTTAACCATTCTGACAGGTGTGAGGTGGAATCTCAGGGTTGTTTTGATTTGCATTTCCCTGATGACTAATGATGTTGAACATCTCTTAAGGTGTTTCTAGGCGATCGGAATTTCTTCTGGTGAAAATTCTTTGATTAGCTCTGAACCCCATTTTTTGATAGGGTTATTTGGTTCTTTGCGGTGTAACTTCTTGAGTTCTTTGTATATATTGAATATTAGCCCTCTATTGGATGTGGGGTTGGTGAAGATCTTTTCCCAATTTATTGGTTGCCATTTGGTCCTTCTGACAGTGTCCTTTGCCTTACAGAAACTTTGTAATTTTATGAGGTCCCATTTGTCAATTCTTGATCTTAGAGCATAAGCTATTGGTGTTCTTTTCCCCCTGTGCCCATGTCCTCCAGGGTTTTCCCAAGTTTCTTTTCTAATAGTTTCAGTGTGTCTGGTTTTATGTGGAGGTCCTTGATCCACTTGGAGTTGATCTTAGTACAAGGAGATAAGAGTGGATCGATTCACATTCTTCTGCATGTTGCCCTCCAGTTGAACCAGTACCATTTGTTGAAAAGGCTATCTTTTTTCCACTAGATGGTTGTAGCTCCTTTATCAAAGATCAAGTGACCATAAGTCTGTGGGTTCATTTCTGGGTCTTCAATCCTATTCCATTGATCTACCTGCCTGTTGCTGTACCAATACCATGCAGTTTTTAACACAATTGCTCTGTAGTACTGCTTGAGGTCAGGGATATTGATTCTCCCAGAAGGCTTTTTATTGTTGAGAATAGTTTTAACTATCCTGAGTTTTTTGTTGCTCCAGATGAATTTGAGAATTGCTCTTCCTACATCTATGAAGAATTGACTTGGGATTTTGATGGGGATTGCATTGAATCTGTAGATTGCTTTTGGCAAGATGGCCATTTTTACTATATTGATCCTGCCAATCCAAGAACAAGAAATATTTTTCCATCTTCTGAGGTCTTCTTCGATTTCTTTCTTCAAGGACTTGAAGTTCCTGTCATAAAGTTCTTTTGCTTGTTTGGTTAGAGTCATGCCAAGGTACTTTATATTGTTTGTGGCTATTGTGAGGGGTGTTGTTTCCCTAACTTCTTTCTCAGCCTGCTTGTCCTTTGAGTACTTGAAGGCTACTGATTTGCTTGAGTTGATTTTATAACCAGCCACTTTGCTGAAGTTGTTTATCAGCTGTAGAAGTTCTCTGCTAGAGTTTTTTGGGTCACTTAAGTAAACTATCATATCGTCTGCAAATAATGATAGTTTGACTTCTTCCTTTCCAATTTGTATCCCTTTGATTTCCTTATGTTGTCTAATTGCTCTCGCTAGAACTTCAAGTACTATATTGAAAAGATATGGAGAAAGAGAGCAGCCTTGTCTAGTCCCTGATTTTAATGGGATTAATTCAAGTTTCTCTCCATGTAGTTTGATGTTGGCTACTGGTTTGCTGTAGATTGCTTTTACTATGTTTAGGTATGGGCCTTGAATTCCTGCTCTTTCCAAGACTTTTAGCATGAAAGGATGCTGAATTTTGTCGAATGCTTTTTCAGTATCTAATGAGATGACCATGTGTTTTTTTTTCTTTTAGTTTGTTTATGTAGTGGATTACATTGATGGATTTCTGTATATTGAACCATCCCTGCATCCCTGGGATGAAGCCTACTTGATCATGGTGAATGATCATTTTGATGTAATCTTGGATTTGGTTGGCAAGAAGTTTATTTAGTATTTTTGCATTGATATTCATAATGGAAATTGGCCTGTAGTTCTCTTTCGTTGTTGGATCTTTGTGTACTTTTGGTATCAGCATAATTGTGGCTTCGAAGAACGAGTTAGGCAGTGTCCCTTCTGTTTCTATTTTGTGGAATAGTTTGAAGAGTACTGGCGTTAAGTCTTCTTTGAATGTCTGGTAGAATTCTGCACTAAAACCATCTGGTCCCATACCTTTTTTGGTTGGAAGGCTTTCTATAACCCCTTCGATTTCTTTAGGGGTTATGGGAATATTTACCTGATCTAATTGATCCTGGTTTAATTTTGGTATTTGGTATCTGTCTAGGAAATTGTCCATTTCCTCCAGATTCTCCAGTTGTTTTGAGTATAGAACTTTGTAGTAGGATCTGATGATCTTTTGAATTTCCTCAGTCTGTTGTTATGTCTCCCTTTTCATTTCTAATTTTGTTAATGTGGATACTCTCTCTGTGTCCTTTGGTTAGTCTGGCTAAGGGTTTATCTATCTTGTTGATTTTCTCAAAGAACCAGCTCCTGGTTTTGTTGATTCTTTATATGGTTTTCTTTGTTTCTACTTGATTGATTTCAGCCCTGAGTTTGATGATTTCCTGTCTTCTACTCCTCCTGGGTGAATTAACTTCTTTTTCTTCCAGCACTTTAAGGTGTGCCGTTAAGGTGCTAGTGTATGCTCTCTCCAGTTTCTTTATGGATGCGCTTACAGCTATGAGTTTTCCTCTTATCACTGCTTTCATTGTGTCCCATAGTTTTGGGTAGGTTGTACCATCATTTTCATTGAATTCTAAAAAGTCTTTAATTTCTTTTTTTATTTCTTCCTTGACCAAGGTGTCATTGAGAAGAGTATTGTTCAGTTTCCATGTGTATGTGGGCTTTCTGTTGTTTTTGTTGCTATTGAAGACCACTCTTACTCCATGGTGATCTGATAGGAGGCATGGGATTAGCTCGATCTTCTTGTGTTTGTTGACATCTGTCTTGCGACCAATTATATGATCAATTTTGGAGAAGATACCATGTGGTGCTGAGAAAAAGGTATATTCTTTAGCTTTAGGATGAAATGTTCTATATATATCTGTTAAATCCAATTGGTCCAAAGTTTCAATTAGTTTCACTGTGTCCCTGTTTAGTTTCTGCTTTCCTGATCGGTCCATTGAGGAGAGTGGAGTGTTGAAGTCACCCACAATTATTGTGCTAGGTGCAATGTGTGCTTTAAGCTTTAGTAAGGTTTCTTTTACGAATGAGGGTGCCCTTGCATTTGGAGCATAGATGTTCAGTATTGAGAGTTCTTCTTGGTGGATTTTCCCTTTGACCAGCAAGAAATGACCTTCCAAGTCTCTTTTGATACTTTAGGTTGAAAGTCAATTTTATCTGATATTAGAATGGCTACTCCAGCTTGTTTCCTGAGACCATTTGCTTGTAAAATTGTCTTCTAGCCTTTTACTCTAAGGCAGTCTTTAACACTGAGATGTGTTTCCTGTATGCAGCAAAATGTAGGGTCCTGTTTCCGTATCCAGTCTGTTAGTCTTTGTCTTTTTATTGGGGAATTGAGTCCATTGATGTTAAGAGATATTAAGGAATAGTATTTATTACCTCCCGACATTTTTGAAGTTTTTTTTTTATATTTGAGAGGTTATCTTCTTTTGGGTTTGATGAGAGGAGGTTTCTATCTTGCTTCTTCCAGGGTGTAGTTTCCTTTCTTGTGTTGGTGTTTTCCCCCTATTATCCTTTGTAGGTCTGGGTTTGTGGAAAGATAATGTGCAAATTTGGTTTTGCCATGGAATACCTTGATGTCTCCATCTGTAGCGATTGAGAGTTTTGCTGGGTAAACTAGTTTTGGCTGAAATTTGTGTTCTCTTAGAGTCTGCATGATATCTGCCCAGGATCTTCTAGCTTTCATGGTCTCAGGTGAGAAGTCTGGTGTAATTCTGATAGGTCTTCCTTTATATGTTACTTGGCCTTTTTCTCTTGCTGCCTTTAATATTCTTTATTTCTTTAGTACATTTGGGGTTTTGATTATTATGTGACGGAATGTGTTTCTATTCTGGTCCAGTCTGTTTGGAGTTCTGTAGGCTTCTTGTATATTCATGGGCATTTCTCTTTTTAGGTTGGGGAAGTTTTCTTCCATAATTTTGTAGAAGATATTTGCTGTCCCTTTAACTTGTAAATCTTCACTCTCATCTATACCTATAATCCTTAGGTTTGGTCTTATCATTGTGTCCTGGATTTCCTCGATGTTTTGGGTTACAACCTTTTTGCATTTAGTATTTTCTTTGACTGTTGAATCAATGGTTCCTATGGTATCTTCGGCATCTGAGATTCTTTCTTCTATTTCATGTATTCTATTGTTGATATTTGCATCTATGGCCCCTGATTTCTTCCCAAGGTTTTCTATCTCCAATGTTGTCTCCCTCTGTGATTTCTTAGTTGTTTCTACTTCTGTTTTTAGAACCTGGATAGATATGCTCAGATCTTTCGCTTGCTTGATTGTGTTTTCATGTATTTCTTTAAGAGATTTTTGTGTTTCTTCTTTCATAGCTTCTACTTGTTGACCCACGTGCTTCTGTATTTCTTTAAGTGATTTTTGTGTTTCCTGCTTATTGGCTTCTGTTTTTTGATTCATATTCTCCTGAATTTATTTAAGTGATTTTTGTGTTTGCCTTGTAAAGGCTTCTAACTTTTGATCCATTTTCTCTCCTGTATTTCTTTAAGAGATTTATCTAAGTGTTCCTCTACCAGCATCCTGACCAGTGATTTTAGATCCAAATCTTATTTTTCTGGAGTGTTGGTGTATCCATGGCTTCCTGTTGTCAGCAAACTGGGTTCAGAGGCTGTCATACTGCCTTGATTTCTGTTAGTAACGTTCCTTCGTTTACCTTTTGCCATCTGGTTATCTCTGGCGTTAGTTGGCCTTTTTGTCACTGGCTGGTGTTTGAACCTCCCACGAGGCTGGGCCCACCTGTTGTTTCTCTACTGGTGACTATGCTGCAAGATAGATACTGCCTCTGTGAGTGCTGAGGGGACCTCAGGGAATGAGGTTCCCAACCAAGTTGGTGCAAGGCTGGAGGGCGTGGAGATGACCCACCAGCCACCGCCCTTGCCCTGGTTAGTGGGGAGAGCCTGGAGGATCCTCCCGAGTGATGGTAGCCCCTGATTGAGTCTGTCTACCTGGGCCTGTCTACCGGTGTCCTGGTAGCAATATGGAGACCTACCGTGATCACCACTGTAAGGGACCACTGGGCAGGCTGCTCTCAGCTGCCTTTGTGCAAGGCTGGAGGGCATGGAGAAGTCCCGCAGAGCCTCAGCCCTGGCCCTGGCTGGTGGCAAGAGCCTGGCGGGTCCCCCCCACATGATGGTAGCCCTGGATGGAATCTGTCTACCTGGGCCTCTCTAGCTGTGTCCTGGTAGCAATATTTTTGGTTTTTCGAGACAGGGTTTCTCTGTGTGGTCCTGGCTGTCCTGTAACTCACTCTGTAGACCAGGCTGGCCTCGAACTCAGAAATCCGCCTGCCTCTGTCTCCCAGATTTCTTTCCTTATTTCTCCATTGACTTAGGTATCATTGAGAAGAGCATTGTTCAGCTTCCAATTGAATGTGGGCTTTCTGTTGTTTTTGTTGCTATTGAAGACCCCCTTTACTCCATTGTGATCTGATAAGAAGCATGGAATTGGTTTGTTCTTCTTATGTCTGTTGAGGTCTGTTTTGTTACCAATTATATGGTCAGTTTTGGAGAAGGTACCAAGAGGTGCTGAGAAGAAGGTGTATTATTTTGATGTAGCATGAAATGTTCTATAGATAACAATTAAATCCATTTGGTCCATAACTTCTATTAGTTTCACTATGTCTGCTCAGTTTGTGTTTCCCTGATCTGTACATTAGTGAGAGTGGGGTGTTTAAGTCACCCAAAATTATTGTGTGGGGTGCAATGTATGCTTTTAGCTTTAGTAAAGTTACCTTTATGAATGAGGATGCCCTTGTATTTGGAGCACAGATGTTCAGAATTGAGAGTTCTTTCTGGTAGATTTTTCCTTTGATGAGCATAAAGTGTCGTTTTGTGTCTTTTTTCATGACTTTTGGTTGAAAGTCTATTTTATTGGATATTAGAATGGCTACTCCAGCTTGTTTCCTGGGACCATTTGCTTGGAAACTGTTTTCCCAGCCTTTTACTCTGAGGTCGTGTTTGTCTTTGACACTGAGATGCATTTCCTGTATGCAGCAAAATGTTGGGTCTTGTTTAAGAATCCTGTCTGTTAGTCTATGTCTTTTTATTGGGGAATTGAGTCCATTGATGCTAAGAGATATTAAGGAAAAGTGATTGTTGCTTCTTGCTATTTTTGATGTAATTTTTATGTTTGTGTGGTTATCTTCTTTTGGGATTGTTGAAAGAAGATTAAGTTCTTGCTTTTTTCTAGGGTATAATTTCCCTCCTTTTGTTGGTGTTTTCCATTCATTATCCTTTGAAGGGCTGGGTGTGTGGAAAGATATTGTGTAAATTTGTTTTTGTCTGAAATACCTTGGTTTCTCCATCTATGGTAATTGAGAGATTTGCTGGATATAGCAGTCTGGATTGGCATTTGGGTTCCCTTAGGGTCTGCATGACATCACCCCAGGCTCTTCTTTCATAATCTCTGGTGAGAAATCCGGTGTAATTCTGATAGGTCTACCTGTATATGTTACTTGACCTTTTTCCCTTACTGCTTTTAATATTCTTCCTTTGTTTAGAACATTTGGTGTTTTAATTATTATGTGGCTGGAGAAATTTCTTTTCTGGTCAAATCTATTTGGAGTTCTGTAGGCTTCTTTTATGCTCAGGGGCATCACTTTCTTTATGTTAGGGAAGTATTCTTCAATAATTTTGTTGAAGACATTTACTGGCCCTTTAAGTTGGAAATCTTCACTCTCTTCAATACCTATAATCCGTAGGTTTGGTCCTCTCATTTTGTCCTGGATTTCCTGGATGTTTTGGGTCAGGAGCTTTTTGCATATTTTATTTTCTTTGACTGTTGTATCAGTGCTTTCTATGGTAACTTCTGCATCTGAGATTCTTTCTTCTATCTCCTGTATTCTATTGTTGATGCTTTGATCCATGACTTCTGACTTCTTTCCTAGGTTTTCTATGTCCCGAGTTGTCTCCCTTTGTAATTTCATTATTCTTTCTACCTCCTTCTTTAGATTCTGGATGGCTTTGTTCAATTCATTCACCTGTTTTGTTATGTTTTTCCTTAGCTCGTCAAGACTTCTTCCTATTTACTTGTGTTCTCCTGTACTTCTTTAAGGGAGTTATTTGTGTCCTTCTTGAAACCCTCCATGAAGCTCTCCATCAGCATCCTGACCTGTGATTTTAAATCCAAGTCTTACTTCCCTGGTGTGTTGGGGTATCCAGGACTTACTTTTGTGGGAGAATTGGGTTCGGATAGTGCCATATTGCCTGGATTTCTGTTAGCAATGTTCCTAAGTTTGCCTTTTGCCATCTTGTTATCTCTGGTGTTAGTTGGTCCTGCTGTCACTGGCTGGTGGCCCCTCCTGTTTGGCTGCAAGCTTATCTCAACAACCCTGAGTGACCTGCATTCCCCTGGCACAGATTGCTGTGGTGCTGCTGAACTCCTGGATGCAGTCAATGACCTGGTGGGGAAGTGTCCCAAGAGAGCCCCTACTCTAATGATCCCTGCCTACCAGTCTGCCCATCCCCACTGTCACAGGAGCAAAGATGGTCTCACCTCTGAATGCAGGATTCCCTCTAACCGTGGGACTCCCTGCAGGCCAGATGTTCCCTGGCTGGATAGTTGCCCAGGCTACTGTGGGGCTGCCCAGCTCCTAGGTGCAGGTGAAGCCCTGGTGGGCTGTCTCCCGAGGGATCTTTCACTCTGATGTTCCCTGTGGCTGAGTTGGCAGCTTGGTTACAGGAGCATAGATGGTGGTGGCCTCATATCTGAACACAGGACTCCCTCTCGACTTATTTTATTATAATGAAAACTTTTATATTTGACATCAAAATATATTAGTTTCCATGTCTCTTTGACAGGTTTTACTTCCGTAATTTTGTCCTAATCCAATAACCATTTAATTCTACTCAAGAGTTATATGTCTATAAATTAGAGATGTTCTTACAAAGCTTGGAACCAATTTTAAATCCAAACCATCATGTTCTGCTCTATCAGGACAACCCCACTGCATCATGACATCACACCTCTCATGCACTCTATTCTTTCAGTTATATAAATTTTAATTTCCTGAATTGGAAAGTCGTCCTACCTTACACTTTCCTCTGTTGCATTAGTTCAATGTGGCATTTGATATTTTATGGCTTTCAGTTATCCTCTTCATTAGTAGGGAACAATGAGCACATGGAAATTCTTTCTCAGGCTACATTGGATTCTGGTGATTTCCCCTCTCCTTTGCTACTACAGATATGAGGTTGTGAGAAATATTTAGTTCCCAAGTAAATATCACCATGAGAGACATGTACTACATTTCCAAAAATCATCAACAATTTTTTCCAGTCTGGCTTGAAGTGGCTTTGTCAGTATCCTACAATGAGCAGAAGACAAAATTAGAGGTAGAAGGGATGACTTACGGAGCCCATTCACTATGAAGCCACCAGACTGAGTCTTGACAACAGAATTGTTGAAGATGTATGAGGTGAAATTTGCAATTTGTTCTACAAATTCTTTATTCAGCTCCTCCTCCTGCATCAATTCTAGTTTGGAAAGTTGCTTCCTGTCAGCAGGCCCTCCAAGGTGAAGCATTTCCTCTCTGGGAAGAAATTCCTGTTACACACTGGAGGGTCATTAAATCTTGCAGTTTTCTCACCAGTTCCTTAAGGAAGGATAAATTAGATGCAGCAAACTTCGAATAGATTCTTTAAAATATATGACCCTTTTAATAATGCAACCCTACATTCAATAGAGGGCTAATGTCCAATATATACAAAGAACTCAAGAAGTTAGACTCCAGAGAACCAAATAACCCTATTAAAAATGGGGAACAAGGCTGGAGAGATGGGTCAGCGGTTAAGAGCACTGACTGCTCTTCCAAAGGTCCTGAGTTCAAATCCCAGCAATTGCATGGTGACTCACAACCATCTGTAATGAGATCTGATGCCCTCTTCTGGTGTGTCTGAAGACAGCTACAGTGAACTTATAGTAATAAATAAATCTTTTTTAAAAATGGGTGCAGAGTTAAACAAAGAATTTTCACCTGAAGAACTTCGAATGGCTGAGAAGCACCTTAAGAAATGTTCACCATCATTAGTCATTAGGGAAATGCAAATCAAAACAACCCTGATATTTGACCTTACACCAGTCAGAATGGCTAAGATTAAAAATTCAGGAGACAGCAGGTGTTGGCAAAATGTGGAGAAAGAGGAGCACTCCTCACTGCTGGTGGAATTGCAAGTTGGTACAACCACTCTGGAAATCAGTCTGGAGGTTCCTCAGAAAACTGGGCATGACAATTTCAGAGGACCCTGCTATACCACTCCTGGGCATATACCCAGAGGATTCCCCAGCATGCAGTAAGGACACATGCTCCACTATGTTCATAGCAGCCTTATTTATAATAGCCAGAAACTGGAAAGAACACAGATGTCCCTCAATGGAGGAATGGATACAAAAAATGTGGTATATTTACACAATGGAATACTACTCAGCAATTAAAAACAATGAATTCATGAAATTCTTAGGCAAATGGTTGGAACTGGAAAACATCACACTAAGTGAGGTAACTCATTCTCAAAAGAACACACATGGAATGCAGTAACTGATAAGTGGATATTAGCCCAGAATCTATGAATAACAAGACATAACTCACATATCAAATTATTCCCAAGAAGAAAGAAGGAGAGGGCTCTGGTCCTGGAAAGGCTTAATGCAGCATTGTAGGGGATTACCAGAACAGAAAAGTGGGAGGAGGTTCATTGGGTAACGGGCAAAGGGAAGCGGACTTATGGGACTTATAGGGAGGGGGGAGCCTGGAAAGGGAAAAATCATTTGGAATGTAAACAAAGAATATAGAAAATAAAAATATAATAAATATATGACCCTATTAATATTACAACTTTCTCAAAGCAAGGGGGAAATGACTAATGTGGAATGAGCAAAACAAAAGCAAAAGGAATGAAAAAGAGGCCTTCATCTAAGAAGCTGTAAATAGTACAGTTCAAACTCAGCCAAGCTGTGTTTTCATTTCCCATTAACAGCTCTGAGGAAACACAATTACAGAGTCAAAAATTTTACCAGGAATTCAGAAATGATCCTTATGCTATCGTTACCATGCTATCCCAAACTTCCATTGTGTCCATATACTTGGTCTCAGAGCCAGTGAATTCTCCAGGTACTCATCAGGAGTGCTGGATCTTCCATTTAGTTCCAGCTCCAGGGAAAATCCCTCAGAGTCCATAAAAAGATGGCAAAAAGGTCTACAAAGTTAGCTGAGTCATCTACATCACTCTGATCAGGGGATGACTTTGATTTGATTAGATCAGTCAGTTCTATCACATAGCTGGCATGCTCAGTTAAGAAAACTATGGGGAAAACACCATTTTTTATGATGTGGATCCTACCACTACCTATGAAAAATAACATACTCATTTCTTAGCTTATTCATTTTCAGAATTTACTTGGTCACAAATATCTATTTTATGTCTTCTATGGAGCAAGCACTGTCCCTGGGCCAACCTTTTAAAATAAGCAAAAGAATGCCAATACAAGAGTTTATATCCTACTTAAAGAGACGGACAATAATTACATGCAGAAAGTACAAAAAAGAAATCCTCAAATATTGCTAAAAATATTGTCGGGTGCCATAATGGGACCAGTTAATATACTAGCAGGTGATCATCCTGAAATGCCTGCTTCGGATTATTATATAATCAGACACGGGCGAACCCCTATTCAGCAAGGCTGTGGGGGACTAATTTTAGGAAAGATTCCTGTTATTTATAGGCTTTTCCTGTTATTATTATACATATATGGTAATCAGTAAGTAATAGCACACCCCTTTGGAGAAGATCTCTGCAGATCCACGACGATGTACTGTCTTAGAGTGATGCTATATAGACAAATAGATGACTTAAGTTTTAATCATGATCCTATAAGAATTCCTAAAATTATATCTGTGATTATTAAGCTCTTTTGTAATGGGACTGCTACTAGTTCCTTTTCTGATAGTCAAAACTGCAATGAGATCTCTGCCAGTCTCCCCAGTGCCACAAGTTAATTGCTCGTAAATGGCAACCAGACTTTCTCCTACCCAAAGCACATTCCAAGAGGTTGTAAACAGTTGACCAAAGGTCATAAAAAGGGAACTAATGATTTATTATAGGTGCTAGGACAGAAGATGAAAATATTGACTGGGTCTATCTATACAAAATTTCACTTATAACTTAGTTATGGTTTTAAACTTTCTACAAACCTGTAGAGAAGACAAGTGGTAAATGATTAGCTAGATAATTATTACTAATGAATATGCATGTAAACATTCTCTGTTGTAAGCTTCTATTTCAATTTATGACTTGGTATTTTGTGTTAACTTGTGATGAACTTTGTAACATGTGATCATGTATTCTGAAAGATGTTTAAGTACTGAGGACAAAGAGATGAGGTAGATTTAGAGTAGAAATTTTTCCCCTTCAACAATTAGAGTAGAAATTTTTGACTTTCCCATCTTAGAAGAATTTTTCCCTTTCTCCACTTAGGATCTTTGTGCTCTTCCCTCTTAGATAGCTTTCATAGGAAACTTTTTACAACTTAATAATAAACTCATTAACCACTTCTCTAAGTGTCCTATTTTTCTCCCTGAGACTTCTGACTAGCAGGCTGAAAAACTTTATCTTGTTTAAAAGGCAGTCTCAATTAGCACAAGAGAAACTGATAAGTTACCCTGCACTGTGGCAGGGAGTCAAATGCAGCTGGATAAATCCTGCTAGGGGTTGATTATCTACACAAGACACTCTTAAAGGGGCCAAAAGATTTTCATCTTTGGGAAGGGAGCTGATGGCTGTTTTGTTTTGTTTTGTTTTTTCTAAAAAACTTATATGACTGTGTTTATTTGGATCAACAAGTAACAAGGTGCTTTTCTCTTGAAATTACAGTTTAAAAATGTAAGAAACTTTTGTCTGGTTTAAATAAGTATATGTTTATAACCACTTCACTTTTGTTTTTGACTGGTTTTTAAGATATGAATATGTTTTACATGTCTTGGTTTTAGAGTATTGATTTATAAGTTATTAGATATGATGAAATTTTATAACATTGATAATAGAAAGTTAGCTGAAAATTTGTAACTCAGGGTTGGAGTCATTCTAAAGAACACATGGCATGAGCCAACCCAGAAAAACAGGTCTCTAAAGACACTTCTAAATTGAGATAAGATTTATGTAATTCTTATCCTAGAAACTAGACTTATAAAAGATAGAATTTAAAACAATGTCTCTTTGCTGATGCATTAAAAGCTACACTGTCCTGCATTCATAAGTAAGAACTGGCAGTCAAACTTTGTATGTAAAAGTAATGCTCTTGATATTAATTTTAAAGAAAATAGATTATTTAAAACTGAGTTTTGTTCTTCGAAATTATGGGTATGCTCTAATATTACAAAAGAAACTTAAAATTATTTAAATTGCCAATGTTCCATTAGTTACAGTTTGCAATTAAATCACAAGCTCAGGATTTTAACTCATTCGTATTTGAATAAAAAAATCAGACAAATAGATCAGTTATATTTTAAACAAATTGTAGCACAGAAAATTCAAATAAGAAAGGATAGTTTATTTGATTTAAATGATTTTCAAAGGCTTTAAAAAGATTAATTTGTTAAGACCTCACCTTAAGCTTGCCACAGGAAAACTTAAACCTCTGTTTGGTAGTCTCAAGGGGAATACAAATCCTAATCCCCTGGACAATTTACTGATGGGGGATAAATAACATTACAAAAAAGTCAATTGTTCGCTGTTTCACAGCAGTCCTTTAGCAAAAGGGACCATAATGTTCATTCTTATTTATTCATCTCTAAGTAAAGTTTGAATACCCTATTATAAATCTGTTGCTATGTTAGTACAAAATTATAAGATAGAATCATTAAAATATTTTATAAAAGAACTTGATGAAATATTTATTCCTTAGTCCAAATAGCAATTACATTGGTTATTGCAGAATACTAATATTTGGCCTATTGCATAGCAAACTTTTTAGGAAAATTTGATAATCATTATTCCAAAGACAAGTTTTTAGAATTTGCCTCTATGCATACTTTTGTAAATATATGAATGTAGCCAATAAAGAATACATTTGCTATATTTATAAACAGCTCATCTAATGGAAGAAAAACATATATAATTAGATCGCATGTTTATTTTCTTAAATTTTCCTCCTGCTTCACAAATAATTAAATTACATGCTATAGACAATGTTTTTAAAATGTTAATCAAGCTTTTAATTTATAGACTGATAATTAAAATAGATAGCTCATGGCTTATAAGTGCTTGAAATTATATTTTTATAGATATTGCTAATTTTCAAATTTTAATCAAATTTAAGAAGCTTATATTGTATCTTGCTTTCAGGACACTTAAAAGCTCATACTAGGTTTTCTAGACTCCTTAATGAGGACAATGCCACAGCAGGTTTACTTATCAGCAGATTATAGACTTTACACAAGAACAATTAGCCAAACAATCTCATTCTTTACATCATCAAAATAATAGCTTAAGACAATAATTTGATATTTCTAGAAAATGTACAAGTCAAATTATGAATACTTGTCCTCAGTGTCCTCATTTTCTTCATGTACCACATAATAGGGTTAATCCTTGAAGACTCATACCTAATCAAGACAAATAGATGTAACTCATATTTCTGATTTTAAAAGAACTAAAAAATATACATATGACAATTGATAGCCTTTCAAGCTTTCTAGTTACAACTGTTTTAACAAGAGAAGCAACTAAAAATAAAATGAGTCATTGCCTATGTTATTTTTCTATACTAGATGTTCCAAATCAGGTTAAGACAAATATTATAACTGACTATTACAGTCAGTCGTTTGAAGTGTTTTGTTAACATTTTAATATTAGTCATATTACTGAGATTCCTTATAATCCTCAAGGACAAGATATTGTGGAACAGGCCCATGGAACTTTAAAACAATATATTTATAAATAATAGAGAGTAGAATCATATCCCCATACACCACAAAAATTTTAAAATTTCAATGCCAAGGAACTCTTTGAGTGTGGGGAAGAGGGCGTGTTTGTGTTTTTTCTGCAGGATGCCAAAGGAGCATGCTAGCTGCCAGAGTATGCTGATGCTGGGAAAAATGATGATACTGATTATAATCATTGAAAATGGCCACGGTCCTTGACACTTTTGGAAGCCTCCCACTAATGCTGACACCACAAACATCTGCATACTCTACATCCCTCTTTGCATGGTGATTTTATTTAGCTAAAATTTAGACAGATTAAACTGTCTGTAGATTATAAACAGATATAAACAGATTAAAAGGGAGATATTGGCTACTACTGATTGCCCCCCTTCAGGGTATCAAAAGGCCATATATTTAAATTTTACAGATTTCAAGTGTAGAAGAGATAGAATGTGGCCTGTCCTTTGTTTTCTTTAAGACATCCACAGGATTTACTTCAGTTGTTTGGGGTCCTTGGGATAGCTGCTGGACTTCTGTAAAAAGGAGCCATGTATATGAGCAGGAAAGAAAGTCTGCCTAGCAGCAAGATTTATATCTGGTGCTTTCTTGTTCAAGTACAATCTGCTGTCTATTCTAACATTTTAAATACAGAATGATAGCTTAATAGCCAGCTTTCTGTCTCTCCTGACACTCATCAGTTTTCTTGGCTTCCCCTCTTGAGGGAAGGGCTGATGTTGGCCAATGTTTCAGGATTTGGAAACCTCTCCTCATGTTATTTTGTGTGCTATGTTGGGCCGTCCTCCCTTAGTAGCTGTCCCCTCTTCTTTTGTATTAAATTCTACAACAGTAAAAATCAATGAAGACCTCTCCTATACCTGAAGTTGAACTGTATTGCCATTTTCCAAATTTCCTTTTTGTTATTCAGACTCTGGAAAAGGAAGAAGTCCTATTACTCAGTCTCCATCTTCTGATATTTTTGCCCCAAGAGGATATTTTATTTGGTGCAATGGCGCCCTCACTAAATACTTGTCAAAAACTATAGATCCCTCCATGTTGTGCCTCCCTGTTACCTTGATTCCTAAACTAACTTTTTGTACCCCTGCAGAATTGTTTACACTTGATGTTAGCCAAAAGACTGAGAAGCAATGCAGAAATTTTATGTCTTCTGAACATTACAGAAGAGAGAAACATGCATTATTTTTGCCCTTTGTAATCAGCCTTTTCCTGACTACCTCTGTGGTAACCACTGGATTGGCAGGTGGATCATTGGAACATTCTATTGTAGTCACCAATAAGTTAGCTGAACAATTTCAATTAGCTATAGAGGCTTCTGCTGAATCTCTGCTTTCCCTGCAAAGGCAAATAAACTCATTTGCCCAAGTTACCTTGCAGAATCACCATGCCTTAGATCTTTTTACAGCAGAGAAGGGTGGAACCTGCCTTTTTCTTAAGGAAGAATGTTGGTATTATGTTAACGAATCTGGCCTGATAGAATTATAGCTACATAAATTCCATAAGCTGAGTGAGGATCTACAGAGAAGGAAATTTTCTAGAGCTGCCACTGATTAGTGGGAATCCTCCATGTTTTCCCTCCTGATGCCCCTTGTTGGGCCCTTGCTTTGTGTGCTTTTGACAACTATTTTAGGAACCTTTATTTTAAATCTATTGATAGGATTCATTAAACAACAGATTGACTCTGTGGCATTCAAAATCATACAGATACATTATCATCAACTTGATTTGACTGACAGAGGCCTGGCTGAGCCATGCAATGACATCACCTCCATGGGGTATGCATAGAAACTCAGCTATGCACACTGGTTCAGCATTGCATGAACTCAGTGTGGGCACCTGCAAGGGATGTAAAGCAAACCATTGCAGGGGGAGGACCCAATTGTCTGCTTCTGAGTTGCCTGTGAAGCACTCAGATTTGCATAGGGGTTGGTGTCAGTCCTCAAACCACTCTATATTATGTGGGGGTCTTCCACCAAGATAGGCTCTGCCCCTCCAAGAGCTGCCTAAGATGTGGGAAGAACAATCCTCCATTCCCCACGAGAGAAAAAAACCGATCCCTTGCCTTGAAAGAAGAAAGAAAGAAAGAAAGGAAGGAAGGAAAGAAGGAAGGAAGGAAGGAAGGAAGGAAGGAAGGAAGGAAGGAAAAAAGGAAGAAAGAAAGAAAGAAAGAAAGAAAGAAAGAAAGAAAGAAAGAAAGAGAGAGAGAAAGAGAAAGGAAGGAAGGAAGGAAGGAAGGAAGGAAGGAAGGAAGGAAGGAAGAAAGAAAGAAAGAAAGAAAGAAAGAAAGAAAGAAGAAAGAAAAAAGAAAGAAAGATAGAACCCAAGAAAACCAGCCCAGAGATGGCACCACCCACAAGGGGCCCTCCTTCACTTGATCACTAATTGAGAAAATGCCCCACAGCTGGATCTCATAGAGGAACTTCCCCAAGTGAAGCTCCTTTTCCTATGATAACTCCAGCCTGTGTCAAGTTGACACACCAAACTAGCCAGTACAATTGACCCCTTGTCAACTTGACACACCAACATATCACTATTAAGCCTCAACCCTTACTTTCTTATTCATCCCCAAGATCTCAATAATGTAAAAAGTCCCACAGTCTTTACATATTAAAAGTTCAATCCCTTTAAAATGTCCAATATCTTAAAATTCAAAGTCTTTTAAAAATTCAAGTCTCTGAACTGTGGACTCCACTAAAATACCTTCTTTCAAGAGGGAAAAATATCAGGGCACAGTCACAATCAAAGGCAAAACTCAAACTCCAAAGTCTGGGATCCAACTCACGATCTTCTGGGCTCCTCCAAGGTTTTGAGTCACTTCTCCAGCTCTTCCCGTTGTAGCACACACCTTGTCTTCTAGGCTCCAGCTGCCTGTACTCCACTGCTGCTGCTGTCCTTGGTGGTCATCGCATAGTACTGGCATCTCCAAGCTTCAACTCTTTTCATGACCCCTTCGGTCCTGGGCCATCAATTACAACTGAGGGTACACTTTCACCAATGGCCTTCCATGGCCTCTCACTGTACCAAGCCTCAGCTGTTCTTCATGATGCCTTCATGCCTTCAAAAGCAGTACCACCTGTGTGACTCTTACACAGTACCAAGTCCTGCTACAGCACGAGGCACAACCTTGGCTATCTGGAACACACCCTCTGTGCTGTCAGAACAAACTTCCCAGAAGATTTCACCTCAGTGATGCTGGTTTCTTCTTAATCACTGCTAATTTCTTAGCTCCAGCTAACCAGTATCAGTAGTCCCAGTAACACAAAGGTTGACTTTAATGGTTTTGGTATCTTGTTACTCACAGCTGATTCTTCAGCCCCAGCTAACCAAAACCACAGAATCTTCATGGCCCTGATAAGAGTCTTTAATTTTCCCTCTGAAACTTCACAAGCCAGGCCTCCATCTTCTCCACTATTCTCAAAATAATCTTCCAAGCTCCTACAAATCTCACAGAGGTCTCAACAGTGAATGGACCATCTAATCCAAAGTTCCAAAGTCCTTCCACAGTCCTCCCCAAAACATGGTCAGGTTGTCACAGGAATACCCCACTACACTGGTACCAATTTGTCTTAGTAAGGGCTTCTATTCCTGCACAAACATCATGACCAAGAAGCAAGTTGGGGAGGAAAGGGTTTATTGAGCTTACACTTCCACACAGGACAGCCAGGGCTACATAGAGAAACCCTGTCTCGAAAAACCAAAAAAAAAAAAATCAACTTGAAAAAAATTAGTAATTCTTCTTACACAAGTGATATATGGGCTAAGAAAGAATTTAGGGAAAAAACACCCTTTACAATAGCCACAAATAATATAAAATATCTTGGTGTGACTCTAACCAACCAAATAAAAGACATGTATTACAAGAACTTCAAGACTATGAACAAAGAAATTGAGGAAGATATCAGAAGAGGGAAACACTCCCATGCTCATAGATTGGTATAATTAACATAGTGAAAATGGCCATTTCACCACAAGCAATCTGCAGATTTAATTCAATTCCCATCAAAATTCCAAAATAATTTCTATAGACGTTTGAGAGAATGATTCTCAACTTCATATGGAAAAGCAAGAAACCTGGATAGCTAAAACAGTCTTGCACAACAAAACAACAATGGAAGTATTATATCTCTGATTTCAAGCTATCCAACAGAGCAATAGTAATTAAAAGCTGGATGATGTTTGAGAGGCCAAACCTACTCCACCTTGGGACTAGCCTCCATCTAAGAAGAAAAAGGAGGAGGAGGAGGAGGAGGAGGAGGAGGAGGAGGAGGAAGAGGAGCAGAAGAAGAACACCTTGAGACGTTGGCCTGCAGCTAGACCCAAGCTATACTTAAGTACCAGTAATGACCCCATGCCTTGTCCCTGGCCAAAGCTACTCCCTAGCTACTTCCTGACAAAAGATAACCAAGAATTAGTCTGATTGTTTCAGATGTACTTTCAGACTGTAATTGTGTAGTCTTGCCTCAGAGCACCCACCAGTTGGCTTACAATAGTCATTCAAATAGCTGCTTGCCAAAATGGGCAACCATCTCACTTGCTTCCATTTTCTATAAAAGCTTGTTTCAAAGAGAGTTCAGGCCTGCTTCACCAAACCATCCATCCTGTGTGTCAGTGGAGAGTAGGCCCAAACTTGAGTGTATAATGTGAATACATTGGAGTACTCTTCTTGGTGGTCTTCTCAGGTTTACAAATGCTTCCTGGCACAGCAGTATTGGCATAAAAACAGACTTGTAGATCAATGGAATAGAATCAAAAACCCAGAACTAGACCAACACACCTATGGGCAAGTGATATTTGACAAAGAAGCTGAAACTGGACGTGAAAAAATGAAACTATTTTCAACAAATGATGCTGGCCTAACTGGAGGCCTGCACGGAGAAGAATGAAAATAGACCCATATCTATCACCACATACAAAAGTCACGTCCACGTAAGTCATAGACTTCTACATCAAACTGAAAACACTAAATCTAATAGGAGAGATATTTGGGAACTGCCGTGAACACATTGGCACAGGGGAAAAATGGCAGAGCAGAGCACCAATAGCTCAGGGGGCTAAAATCAAAAATTTTGGCACATTATGAAACTGAAAAGTTTTTGCAATATTAAGAACAACATCAATAGAACAAAAGTCCAGCCTACATAATGAAAACAGATCTTAACCAACACTGCATCCAACAGAAGAAGCGTAAAATAAAAAAAGACCTCAAGAAACTGGACATCAACGAACTGAATAACTCAATTAAAAATGTAGTACAAAGCTAAGCAGAGATTTCTCAACAGAGGAATCTCAAATGCCTGAGAAGCCCTTAAAGAAATGTTCAGCATACATGGTGATCAGGGAAATGCAAATTATAAATGCTCTGAGATTCCATCTTACACCAGTCAGAATGGCTATGACAAAACCTCAAGCGACAGCACAGGCTGGCAAGAGTGTAGCGCAAGGTGGGAGTGCAAGTTTACATAACCACTTTGGAAATCAATTTGATAATTTCACAAAAAATTGGGAATAATTTTACTATACTACTTCTGGGCATATATCCAAAAGAAACATCATGATACCACGGGGATACTTGCTCAACTCTGTTTATAGCGACTTTATTTATGTAATAGCCAGAAAGTAGAAACAACCTAGATGTCCCTCAACTAAAGAATGAAATGTGTAGATGTGTTACATCTACACAATGAAATACTATGCAGCTACTTAAAATGACACCATGAAGCTTGAGGACAAATGGATGGAACTTGAGACTATCGTCCTGAGTGAGGTAACCCAGAGCCAGAAGGACACATATGGTATGTCCTCACATATACATGTTCATTGGCCATTAAAGTGCAGGATAATCATGGTACAATCCACAGATCCAAGGAAACTGGGTCATAAGTAAGACCCAAGGGAGGATGCATGAATCTCACTCAGAAGGGAAAACAAAACAGTCATCAGAGGTGGATAGAGAGAGGGAACTGGGTAGGAGCAGAGGTGAAGATGGATATGAGGATTTTGATATGTTTGTGGGGAGTAGGACTGAAGAGGCCTGGGAGTGAGACTGGAAACCAGTGAAAGGCATCTCTGGGACCAGCAGGGGACCTGGGGTAAGGGAGGCAATGAGAGTCTATGGTAGTGATAATAGCTGAGATTCCTACAAGCGGGGAATGTAGACACTGAAGTGGCCACCCTCTGTAACTAGGCAGAACTTCCAGTTGAAGGAGGGCAACATCAACCCGCCCACAGATCCTTTAACTTAAAATTTGTCCTGCCTACAAGATGTGCAGGGATAAAGATGGTGCAGAGCATAAGGGAACAGTCCACCAGTGACGGCCTGACTAAGATCTATCCCATGGGAGAGAACCAACACCTAAAACTATTAATGATACTCTACTATGCTACAGACAAGAGCCTGGCACAACTTCTCCTATGAGGCTTCATCCAGCATCAGCTAAAAGAATGCAGAGCTCCACAGCTAAACATCAGATGGATGCTGGGCAGTCCTGTGGGAGAGTAGGGTATAGAATTGAGTGAGTTGCAGGTATCAAGGACACCATAAGATCTAGTCACCTCACCTGAGTCCATTGGGATTCATGGAGACTAAACCAACAGAAGAGCATGTAAAGGAAGGACCTAGTCTCCCTACTCACATTTGTAGCAAAAGTGTGGCTTAGTCTTCATGTGAGTTCCCTAATAATTGGAGAGGGGGCAATCTTTGTCTCTGTAGCGTGCCATTGGATTCCCCTTCTCCTACCTGGACTGCATTTTTGGACTTCATGGAAAAGAAGAATAAAAGTAGTGGGACTAGATTTCCCAATTTTGGGTGGTACCCAAGGGAGGCTTCCCATTCTCAGAGGGAGTGCTTTGGAAAGGCAGGATTGGGAGGAGAGTGGGCAGGTGGTCTGCATTTGGAATGTGTATTAATCAGGCTTCTCTAGAGTCACAGAACTTATGGAATGTCTCTATATATTAAGGTAATTTATTGTAATGATTTACAGTTTATAGTCTAGTTAACTCAAAAACGGGCAGTTGTGAATAAGTCCAAGCATCTATATCAGACCCACAAGGCTGATTGTTTCAGCTGGTCTTCCAGCAGAAGGTGTGACCCAGATTAAAGGTGTGTATTACCAGGCTTGTGTCAGGAACTTGCTTTGTCCCAGGCTGACTCTCAACTGAGAGATATGCTTGCCTCAGTCTCCTTGGATTAATGGCACACATTAACTTGCCTGAGCCTAAACTTTTCATGGCCACCATGCCTCAAGATATCCCTCTCAAGATACAGGTCAGAATCTGGTACCTTATAGCCTCAGGAACTAGATCACAGCTGTGCCTTCCATTTCTGGATGGTAGTTCATTTTAGATGTATTCAAGTTGACAACCAGGAATAGCCTCATGATCCATCCCTTGTCAACTTGACACAAATCATATCCTATGCCCAAATAAAACAATAATCAGATCATAAATACACCGAACATGATATAACTATTCCTAGTACAATCCCACTGTAAATTTAGGTCAATTCCCCTTGGGAACTTAAATACCAACTGATATTCTCTTAATTGATGTTAAATTAGAAGAAAACACAAATACTATACAAATGTGTTTTTAACAAAATAAAACAGAATCATTCATGCCATATAAATCCTCATTTTTGCAACTGGTCATGTGGCCTTAGATAGTATTATAACTACTTTCCTCTACTACTCATTCTGTATTTCCTCAACCCTCTATAAGCACCTCAGCAGGTCTTGGCTCTTTCCCTGGAGTGACCCATACTTTCATTCCTGATGGGCCTGTGTCCTTTGTCATTCTGCTTGGATTAAGCTGTTGTAGTTTCCCAATGACTTTAATCACAGGACATGGAAGTATAAAGAGATACCCTAAAGGATCTCATGCACCCCAAACATAATCCTTCTTACCTCCATTGTGGAGAGGCAATCCAATTTTCCCATGATAATCTTGCTCTATCACCCCTTCTAACACTTCTGTTCCTTTTTAAGCCTGCTGGTTTAAGGGCATTAGATGCCCAAAATGACCAGGAGGTAGTCTGAGCTTACAATTTAATGGAATGTTTGATGTTTTCTGGATTGTAGTTCATTCTAGATGTAGTCAAGTTGACAACCAGGAATAATCATCAAGGAATGTAATGTGAATTTTAAAAGCTATGAAAAAAAAGAAAAAAACTATTGGAAAGGAAAAACAAAAACATCAAATAAACAACAAAAACCCTTTCTCTCATTCTATTTCTTAATAAAAGCACTCAGCCACAGCCATTGAAAAGTCTGAATGCTACAGTATCTTGATATTTCCTCCACCAAGGAGATTCACATCCCAAGCAGCCATAGGACACTAGAAACTCCCAGCTAGACTTATGGACAGAATGGAGCCAGAGTGGCCAGTAGCCCAGTTCCTAATGAATTCCCTCTTTTCCTCTGAAACTCATGGGCCATGCTGTACTGTGTACTTCTCAACCTTTTGGTCTCCAAACCAAATATTCATTAAGTGCTCCTACAACACTCTATGACTTCCCCAAAGCCCCATGCCCTTCCACATCCCTCCTGCAAACTGATTCCATGGGCTACAGAACTACAAGGTCAGCTTTCTCAATGTCTCCCAAGAAAATGGTAGTTGACTGGCCATTTCAATCAACTCCTGTGCACCAGGATCAAAACCAACTTTCTTTGCATATAAGAATAGCTACACAAATGCTTTGCAATTTTAATCTGCACAGCATTTATTATCAATCAAACAATTTTCTCATGCTTTGTCCTATGAAAATCTACTTGTTGATTTTTATAAGAGCTCTTTGTAACAAATGATCTGTAGTGTACAAATAGGATACAATCTCCATTTGGCCATGTTTCTGTTTGATTTACTTACATTTTTTCTAGAAATAATTTCACTATATTCTAACTGGTTTTCCTCTTTACTATATAGATTATGCCAATGAAATTTGATGGGATGTATGGATGCTGGATCTTGAGTCTCTAATCGTTGGTTTGTATCTTTAACCTTGAATATAACTGGTAATAAACTGACATAGAATTCAACGCCAATGAAGCAGTATCTGTTTATTAGATATTAATTGGGAGTTCTAACATTCTTCATAACAATGGTTAAAAACTACCACATGTATTTAAAAAGAAAGGCACAGAGTTTGGTATTAAAATAATAAGAGTCTGGTTTTTATAAAGTCCTTCACAGACACTCTTCAGACTACTTCATCAGTGAGCTGAGGACTTTCATCCCTGCTCCACATACTTTACCAACTCCTGGTAAAATCATAATGAATGCTGTGTCAGCTGTGTCAAGGATGTTAGCAAACAGTGAGGGTTTCTTTCTTCTTTCAATCTCTTCTCTCAGTTGATTTATTTCATTCTTTAACATATCAGATTTCTTTCTAAGTCCTTCCTTAAGTAGTTCTTCTTTGATCTGTAAAAGAAAACTATGCCATTATTTCCAGGCACAATTTTGCATTTCATAACTTTATCTTAAGTACCATTATCTACTTCTCTACCACCTCAGGATAATCTTTAATATTTCAAGACATTTGCATGTATCAACAGAAATACCTATGCTTTATACATATATAGAGGGGATTCCTCAGCACCTCCTCATACAGAGTGAAGAAATCTGTTCCAATATACAAAAAATGCCCTATGGTAGAGATTACAGAAAGCAAGTGAACTAAAATTGACTCTCAGTTCAAATGAGGAGGTATCTCTTTGATTATTTAAGAGATAATGGGAGTGCTGACCTTGTGTAGAAAACACTGGTTATTAAATACCAGCATGGGATAGGATGGGTGGAAAAGGCATGGGGATAAAAAGAGCAATTTATGAGATTGCAGCATTCTTTATTTTATTGTATTATGTTTTCTTTGTTATTATTTTTTAATCGGACATATTCTTTATTTACATTTCAAATGATTTCCCCTTTCCAGGATGCCCCCGCCTTGAAAGTCCCATAAGCCCTCTTCCCTCTCACTGTTCCCCAATCAACTCCTTCCTGCTTACATGTCCTGGTATTCCCCTACATTGCTGCACTGAACCTGTCTAACCAGGGGCCTCTCCTTCCTTCTTCTTGGGCATCATTTGATATGTGAATTGTTTCTTGGGTATTCTGAGCTTCTGGGTTAATATCCATTTATCAGTGAGTGCATACCATGTGTGTTCTTTTGTGATTGGGTCACCTCACTCAGGATGACATTCTGCAGTTCCACCCACTTGCCTGAGAATTTCATGAATTCATTGTTTTTAATAGTTGAGTAGTATTCCATAGTGTAAATATACCACATTTTCTGTGTCCATTCCACCATTTAGGGACATCTGGGTTCTTTCCAGCTTCTGGCTATTATAAATAGGGCTGCAATGAACATAGTGGAACATGTGTCTGTATTACATGCTGGGGAATCCTCTGGGTATATGCCCAGGAGTGGTATAGCGGGGTCCTCTAGTAGTATTATGCCCAACTTTTTGAGGAACCGCCAGACTGATTTCCAGAGTGGTTGTACCAGCTTGCAAACCTACCAGCAGTGGAGAAGTGTTCCTCTTTCTCCACATCCTTGCCAACACCTGCTGTCTTCTGAGTTTTTGATCTTAGTCATTCTGCTGGTGTGAGGTGAAATCTCAGGGTGGTTTTGATTTGCATTTCTCTAATTACTAAGGATGTTGAACACTTCTTTAGCTGTTTCTCAGCCATTAGATATTCCTCAGGTGAAAACTCTTTGTTTAGCTCTGTACCCCATTTTTAGTAATGTTGTGTGGCTCTCTGGAGTCTACCTTCTTGACTTCTTTGTATATCTTGGATATTAGCCCTCGGTCAGATGTAGGGCTGGTAAAGATCTTTTCCCAATTTGTTGGTTGCCATTTTGTCCTTCTCACAGTGTCTTTTGCCTTACAGAAATTTTGTAATTTTATGAGGTCCCAATTGTCAATTCTTGATCTTAGAGGATAAGCTGTTGGTGTTCTGTTCAGGAACTTTTCCCCTGTGCCCATGTGCTCAAGGCTCTTCCCCAGTTTCTTTTCTATTAGCTTCAGTGTGTCTGGTTTTATGTGGAGGTCCTTGATCCTCTTGTACTTGAGCTTAGTACAAGAAGAATGGATCCATTTGCATTCTTCTGCATGCTGAGCTCCAGTTGAAGCAGCACCATTTGATGAAAATTATTGTATTATTTTATTTCTCAATTAAATTAATTACTCTGTCTTTGTGCATTTGTGAGCACATGTGTAAATGGCTGCACATTCATGTGTTTGTACATGTCCATGGAGTTTAGAGGTTAATTTTTTTATCTTCTTCAATTGCCTTCACCTTATATTTTATAAAAATACATTTATTTTATTTTACATTTTTGAGTACTTTGCTTGCATGTATGTGTGTGTGTGTGTGTGTGTGTGTGCATGTATGTGTGTGGCAGGGTGTACTATATGCATGTGTGCTGTCCATGGATAAGAAAGAAAGGTTTCAAATCTCCTGAAACTCTAGTTTTGGACAATGTACACTGCTGTGTGCTTGATGGGAACTAACTTGGGTCCTCTCTAAGAATAGTAAGTGTTCTTAACAACTGAGAAAACTCTACAGAATCATTTTGAAGATAACAACTCCACTCAATACAAGAGCTAGCTGATTCCACGAGGCTGTTTGGCTAGAAAACCCCAAGGGTCCTTCTGTCTCTTCCTAAAAAGTGCCAGTATCACTGGTACATGTCACTTCTTCCAGAGTTTTACCTGGGTTCTGGAGATCCCAATTAGCTCCCTGTGTGTGCACAATGAGAGCTTTACTAACTTAAACACTTCCCAACCCCATCCTCCTCTTCTGCTTTATACTGGACTAAATCTGATACATTCACAATAGATGGACCTACCTCATGTCTCTTTGAAGATTAAGCCTAGAATTCTAAAGACTAGTGGGAAGGGTCAAGTATAGCTCAAGAAAACCCTCTAAGAATCACCAAATAGCAGTTCAGAACCCTGTGGCCACTCTCTGTACACTACAGTCTAACTCTATGCAGATGCTGAGATCTGAGTGCTAGCAGGCTTCAGTAAGACCCCAGTAGACTTTGATAAACCATTGGCAGTTGAAGTTACAGGCTTCAGACTAACACTTCCCTTTCCCAGAGTCAGAGCACCACTTGTCTGGTTCTGCCAAGCCCCATCTACACTCACCTTCAGCTTCTGCTACAGCAGCTTCTGCACACTCAGCAGCATCTCCTTTTCTCTCTCCAATTCCTTCTGAAGCATTGCAATGTGTTCTTGGAAGCGTCTCTCCTGAGCCTCCATTACTTGTTCTTGCTCCTTCTGTCTCTGCCTCAGAAGCTCTCGTTCCTTCTCAGCCACCTCCCTCCTTGTCCGCTCAGCTGTTCCACAGATGTTTGACAAAATCACAGTCAGAATGCAGCTAGGGCTCATAGGGAATCCTCTGAGTACTCCCATTAGCCTGGCCAGCATCATAGTGGTCCATACCATGATGCAAAGGTACTAATTGCCTGGACATAAAACATAATAACAAAACCCTTATTGTTTCCACATCTAGGAGAGGTCATGACCTCCAGCAGGAGGAAACTCCTTGCTCCACTAGGATCTTCCTAAGCATCAGTCAGAGGGCTTAGCAGAATGTACCCACCCCTCTAACAGCTGAACCCTCTACCCTACCTGCTATGGTCCTCTCTCCATTTGTAAGAGCTTCGTCTGACTGCAGGATGGCGTCCTCCATAGTAGACTGTGACTCTAGGAAATGCTTAAGAACCTCTTTTGCCTGGGAACCCAAGACAAGAAAATATAATTTAGGCAGTAAAGATATAGTCTTCTGATGAGGAAGTATTAGTATTTATTGATCAATAAAACATCTAATCCTGCCCTACAATGTTTAATTCCATGCTTATAACCAAAAGTTCAAGCTCTTCCTGGATATGAAAACCCTCTGCCTCAGCCTCCTGGCTAGTTTCGCAGCCTCCCTTCCCAGAGATGCTGCCCACCAGCTGCCCCTGCTTACACCTCCCGCCACAGTTACATGCAGCTCCAATGACATATAGCCTCCACTGTTTACCAGGTTTGGATATATTTTGTCTCCTACCTTCATCAGTGTCCCAGATTTTATAGCTAAGATAACATCTACAGACATAGTGCTTTGTATCTCAGATGGCCAATTCATATGTTTCTAGGTCACTTTCTTAGGTTGTTTATTATCCACCTTTATCTTATTATTAACAAATGAAAATTGTACTTGTTTAAGCCATACAACATAAATTTAGATTTATTGTATACTGTTAATTAATATAATAAAAGAAATTTGTGCATTACTTACTTCAAATAGTTACCTTTTATTGGACTAACACTTAGGTCTACTCTTTTGTAGCTTTCAGGTATAAAATGATTGTTGTATTTATGCTCACCATTTGATGACTAAAACTAATATGTCTTGTTACTATATGTTCATATCTCTTGATATCTCCCTTTCCTCTGTATTCTCAGGTATTGTAATCACCATTGTATTCTGTGTTAATGGGGTGGTTTAAATGAGACTGGGCCTCATAGGCTCATATGTTCAAATGCTTGGTCCCAAGTTAGTCAAACATTTTTGCTAAGATTAGGAGTTGTGGTCTTGTTGGACATAGTGTGTCACTGTGGGTAGGTTTGACATGGGTTTGACAGCAGGCCCAGTCCTTTGCTCTGCCTGTTGCCTGTGCATATGATGAAAAGCTCTCAGCTAAGGTTGCAGTGTCATGCATGTCTGCTTCCCATTATGATTACTATAAATAAATCCTCTACAACTGTAAGGACGCCCTTAGTTAAAAACATTATTTTTTAAGACTTGCCTTGGTCATAGAATCTCTTCACAGCAATAGAACAGTTAATAAGACAGTTAATATTAATTTGCCTTAGTTTATTGTTCTCTCTGTCTCCTCCATACTACTAAACGTGAGCCATGACATGCAATATTTGTCTTTCTGTCTATGGCCTATTTTCATGAACATAATGTCTTCTAGATTCATTCATATTTTCATAATTGGTAGCATTTTTAAAGGTGACTATTATACTAATATGAAATATTATACTATATACTAAAATGAATATATACCAATAGGAAATAGATGACAAATGATAGATGATGATGATTGATAGATGATCAATAGATAGATAGATGATAGATAAGATAGATAGATAATAGATAATAGATATGTAGATAGATGATAGACAGATACATGATAGATAAGTAGATGACAGAGATAAATAATAGATGAATAGGTGATCAATACATAGATATAGATAGATAGATAGATAGATAGATAGATAGATAGATAGATAGATGATTGATAGATAGATGGTAGATCGACAGTAGTTAGGTAAAAGATAGATAGATAGATAGATAGATAGATAGATAGATAGATAGATAGATGATAGAGAGGATAGGAGTTGATAAGATGAAAGGGGAAATACAGAATGAGAGATGCCTCAAAATTCACAGTACTAAGAAATTAATATCTGAAGAAGATGAAGAATGTATACAACACAACAGAGAAAACTAGCATGCTTAAAATAGCATGTAATTGCCTTGCAAAGATATTTCTTAAAATAAGAAATTCAAATGGCTGGCAAGTATTTGTACTCTGCATTACTGATCCTTTGTAAAATAACAAATCAAAGTCACAATGTGGTGTCACCTCACTCTTGTGACTATGCATATTAAGAAAAACTCAAAAGTTATGGTTGAGTTTGAGGAACAAAAAGGAATCTTTATAGATCTCTTAATGAAATGGAAACCAGTTACACTCATGGTGCACAACAGCATAGATTCCTTAAAAGACAATTCTCAGATTCTATTGGCTGACCTTACAAATCTGCCAGGGAGTGGCTGTGTTGCCATAGTCACCTTGTGAGGTCATCGATGCATTACATTTGTCCAGTGCATGAGAGTGGAAAACTGGGCTGGTTCACTTATTTATCTTGGGAAATAAAAACGGGTATTCCAGCCAAGTCATCCAAAATAAACCCTCAGGCCAGATCCGAATGCTCAGTGTCTGCTACCCATGAACTCATCATCAGCTCGGTTAGGTCCACCAGTGAGTATTCAGCTGAGCTCTGTAAGCCACTGCCTCTTTTGTTCCCTACCTTCACTCCCTTCCTGGGCACTTGCTCATAGCCCAGTTCAACCTTCTTCCTGGCTTCTAAGTAGAGGCTGTGCCCCCCAGGAACAGAGAAGGCTCCACAGGAGATGCTCTTCCTCAAGGACTCTGAAAGCTTCTCCAGCTCAGCCTGGCAGTGACAGAGAGATGCTGCTTCATTCTGTCGCATGAACTCTTCCTTCCTTTCCTCTATGGTGGCCTGCCAGGTGAATAGGGGACAGCAAAACAGTCTCTTAGAAGGAAAGTGAAATAGTGATCATACTGGATATACAGATCTTAGTGTGACAGCCACACAATGACCGGAGACAGGAGGAAGATCAGGAGATTTGCTTTAGCCCCAGTTGGGTCAATTCTGAGTACATAAAGGAAGTCTGTTAACTTCTTGGGGTTCATACCCAGCAGCTGTGAAATTGACTTGGAAGACAAGTTTAGTATACTCAGAAACACAGATTTCAGTGATGAACAAGACAAAGGTAATTTATGCTTTGGTTTAGAAGTGATATTTCCTCTGAGAATGGACTTGGGTGTGGCCAACAAACCAATTCTTCACAGGGAAGTGTACTCATTAGAATTTTGAAGCCTCTTGAATTTTCTCAATAATTATTTGAGTGTCAGGATTCTGGAATAGGTACGTTTTGTTTCTTTATGTGGTGTATTTGTGTGTGTGTGTGTGTGTGTGTGTGTGTGTGTTTTACATGTGTTGTGTGTGGGGTATGTGTGTGTGTGTGTGTTCATAATTGATAATCTTGATTAATCTCAATATGAACTAAGAGATTTTTTTTGTTCTCCAGGGTTCAAACTAAGATAAATGAAACCCAGCACCTCTCAGGATAGCTGCCGTTGGTCTGGTGGGTCCTGGTTGGCCTCTGAGAGATGCTTCTTGGTGAAAATACTTTTCTCAACCTAGACTGATGAACATAATGGATAGAAATTCTAACCTGATACTAATGATACATAATGATAGTAATCCTATTGTTATATGGCGGGGGGGGGGATGGGGTGACCTAGGGTCACCTTTCAAATTGTAAGTTTCATCCAGCTGTGGCAGAAATAGAAATCAGAGCATTTAGAGACAAGAAAAGGGCCCAGCCCAGTGCTTCTGTGTTTGCTGGGAAGTGAAGAGGACTTCCCTTGGGCCTCGAAATCAGAACAATTCCATCTGACAATTTTTGTTTGTTGTACATTGAGCAGAAACACACACCCTTGCTTCCCCTCTAGTGTGAACTCTGAGCTAATGAACTGCATAGTTTCAGGATATTTAGCACATGATACACTGTTTCATAGCAATAAAAGTAAATAAAATTTATTGTTTTGAGAAAGGGAAAATTCTGGTCCAATGAGTCATACTACCCACAAAAATTCTAATAACAATGATGCAGATCTTGAGATAAGAAAAGTCAAGTCTAAAGGTCCTCTCAGAAGTGTGTGGATCAGGAAAGACAAATGCTAAAATGTATCACCCTCAGCCTCTTCTGGAACTCCTGTTCATCATCCTTGAAGGAATGCTCCATGAAGACAGCAATGGCTTCTTTCTCACAGGCTGCATGCACATCCAGAAGCTCCTGGAGCGTGTCTGTGGGGAGCTTCACTCGCTGGGCCATCTGTTCACTGTAGTGGTCAGCTGCCTTCTGCACAGCTGAGGAGTTCTCACGCTGAGCCAGGGTCATCACTGCATTCTCCAAACATGGCACAGTCCCACTGTTGATGGCATCCACATAGGTCTGCACCAAAGTCCCCAGCCCTGATAAAAACAGCATTAAGAAATTGAAAGTTTCCACAGCCAGCCTAGTATATAAAATGAATTCCAGAACAGCCAGGGCTACACAGAGAAAGCCTGTCTACCAAACCAAACCAAACCAAACCAAACCAAACCAATAAGATAAAATAAAATAAAATAAAATAAAATAAAATAAAATAAAATAAAATAAAATAAAATAAAATAAAATAATTGTTCTCACTAATTGTTGCTATAAACTTTAGGCCTAGCATTTATTTAATGCATCAAAATTCTATTTATTTTGACATTTTCAGCCCCTCTTACATCTCCCATATCTTCTGTTCTCATTTCATGCCCTCTTGGAATCAGTATCGATTAAATAAAATCTGTTGGGCATCAGTGAGCTTAGCTCAATGCCCCCAGCTGAGCTGTTTGCACAGTAAACGTCCTGCAAAAAATCCTGTGGAATATCCTGCAGCTTAGCTTGATTCCTGTTTTCCTGCCCGGTGTGGTAGAGACTTCCCAGAGTGCCTGACCTATGGCTATAATTGTTTTTTCCTGTTGTTCTTCCTGGCCTCCGGTATATATTGCTGGTTCCTCAGTAAAGCTTTGGCATTCTCCTTACAGAATGACCCATCCGTGATTTTCTGTCAATCCCTCAGGCCTATGCCCGATACTCAGTACTGTGGTAGTGTGGGCGCTGTCAAATGGAGGTTCCATCAAGATCGGGGAAAGAGGATCTTTCTTTCCTGACAGGATCATTCCAAGAAAAGGTGAAAAGGTGAAAGGAAGAGGAACCTATTGGGGAATATATGGTGCAAGAAATGAAATGAAAGTAAGAACTCCATCAAGCAGATCACACCATGGGGAAGACAAGTTTCACCTTATAATTAGTAGATCAGCTGGTAGATTTGCTTAAGCAGGGTACTGGGATTAAGGTTAAAACAGCTAGGGTGTGACAGCAAATTGGGATGGTGAATGTTATTAGGCAAATTGTACACTGTCTAGAACTGCATCAGGCGAGAATAGAGAATAAAATAAAATAAAAAGAGTAAAAGACAAAAAAAAATCAGGTTGCGGAAACAGAAAGAAAGAGAAAGAGAGAAGGAAAATGGATTTCAAAACTCTCCTAGGGACAAGGGGAAACATGGAGACGTCCTGTTTCCTCTCTGGATCCTACAGGAGATATTCTTAGTACTGATTACAAGTGCTCTTCCCTCTCTATATATTGTTTGACTTTGGTGCACCAATTTGTCCACTAGTCAATTTGTGTCTTTCTTTGTTTGAATGATTGTTGTTGTATATTTCATGTTGAAAAGGAAAAAATGGTAAAAACTTTTTCTACTGGCGGTCCATCTCTTGATCCAGTCTCAGTTTATACAGTGGAGGCTGATTTAAGCTGCCCTGCATTTATCTAGGAGTCAAGCACAGCAGGAGAAAAGCTGCTTTTTAAAGGTCCAGCAGCTTCTCAAGTTCTAGGGCAAGAAGGTTGATGGTTATTTCTCCTAGAGAAATCTCTGCAATTGTGATTATTGGGTACAAAGTGCTTTTTCTCTTAAAATTACAGCTAGAAAAAAAGTCAGGTTTAAATTTATAAGATTCATGTAGTCGCTTCATTTTTATTTCTGATTGGTGTTAAAGGTGCAATATGTTTTGCATGTATTGGCTTATAAGTTATTGGACATGGTTAAAATTATTACATTAGTAACAAAAAGTCAGTTTAAAATTGGTAATTCTGGGTTGGAGTTATCTTAAACAACATGTGGCATGACCCAACCAAGGAAAAACAGACCTCTAAAGATACTTCTAAATTGCCATAATGTTTTATGTAATTCTTATCCCAGAAATTAGACTTATAAGGGATAAGATTTAAAACAATGTCTCTTTAATGAGATATTATAAGTTGTACTGTAATGCATTCAAACGTAAGAACTTGCAGACAAACTTTGTAATGTGAAAGTAATGCATTTGCCATTAATTTTAAAGAGAATAGATGGTTTAAAATTGGGTTTTGCTTTCCAAAGTTGTAGTTATGCTCTTATATTGCAAGAGATAGAATTACAATTAACAACTGCCAGTGTAACATTGAATGCTCATGATTCTTAACTCACCCATATTTTGTAATTAAGATGATTTCAAGAATGATAGCAGCTGTGGCTACTTTTCCCACAAGCTTTATTGGATACAGTGGTAGAAGCAAAATTTAACTCCCTAAGATTGAAAAGGAGATCTCATTTATTTGGTATCAAACAGGCTACTTTTAAACTGTTTCAAATATTTGAAGAGAAGACTACTAAGGAACAGCTGGTAGAATTTTTCCTGGAACCCTCAAATTGCAGGTTCCTTTTGTTACTCGACCCTCATATGATGGGCCATAGGCTCAGATTAGATAGAATCATGAAAGTATTTTGAAAAGAATGTCTTAAGAACCTGATGAAACATTTGTTCCTTGTTTCAATCAATAATCAAATTTGTCATTACAGAGTATTGATACTTGGCCTATTACATGGCAAGCCTTTTAGGCAAAATTGATAATTGTTATTCAAAGGTTCATTATATTACTAGACAACATGCTGTGCAAATTGTTACTCGGTGCCCTCAATTCATTTCATCCCCCAATTTGGGAGAGAATCCCCGAGGTATTAAAGCAAATGATATTTGGCAAATGGATGTGACTCATGCCCCATCATTTGGGAAGCTACAATTTGTTCATGTATCTGTAGATGCTTTTTCTGGTATGATTTTTGCATCTGCACATAGTAGTGAAAATCATGAAAAGATGTAAAAAACCATTGTTTACAAGCTTTTGCTTGCATGGGAGTCCCAAATCAGTTAAAAACTGATAATGGTCTAGAATATACTAGCAGATCCTTTGAAAATTTTTGCATGGACCTTCATATTATTCATAAAACAGGGATTCCATATAATCCTCAAGGGCAAGCTATAGTGGAGAGATCTAACCTTACTGTAAAAAATCATCTTGAAAAAAACAAAAAAAGGGGGAGTTTACCTCTCCACATGCTAGATTGTCCTTTGTTCTTTATACTTTAATTTTTTTATAAATAGATAAAGATAATCTTTCTGTTGCAGACAGACATCGGAAAGGTGTGAAAAAGTCAGAGTTTAGTAAAAAGGAAAGAGTTATCTCCAGGAGTTTGGAGAGGTCCTGATCCAGTGTTGGTCAGGATGAGAGGTTCTGTTTGTATCTTCCCTAAAGATGCAGAAAGTCTTATCTGAGTTCCTGAGTGCTGTCCTGTCATTATAGACAGCGACAGACAGAAACTCACTGGAACTTCATGAAAAATCCACCAGTCCTGATGCCAGTGGGGATAAGTAGTACTGTGTGGCCCGTTGTGCTTTCTACTAACAGGACTACAGGGAAGGCTGCAGGTAAATTAGAAGTAGAATGAAGTATATTAGAGAATCGTTTATGAATTACTAAAAATAATAATAGGAGTTAGATTATGTTTTATTACAAATAATAATAGGAGTTAGTTAGAAACAACTTCATTTTTTGATTCCTGTCTTATGCTTTGCAATGCTTCCCTGAATACTAAACCATGTGTCAGCCCCCACAATTTTCTGTAGTTTGAAAAGTCTCTAATGAACAGGAAGAAGACAAGAAATTGGATTGTTCTACCAGATTGTGAGTATTGACAAAATGCTGAGAGTATGAAGATGCAGCTGTGGTTGTGAGAATTCCTGGAATTGTGCCTATGCCTCTAAATGATGAAGGAAGACTCACTGTCACCTTGTGTCACCATAGACAGACTTTGGCATTGCTGCCACACCTGATTGAAGGGTGGGATGGGTCCATGGCACTAGGACTTTTGCCTTGTGGAGCTGCCACATTGGGATTGTTCCTTCTAAACCATATGTGCAAACAATAAAACCAGTCCAGAGCAGTAACTAAACAAGTACTTATGTCTTTGGCACAGGATAATCCATCCGCTCAAATTTGGCTCGGCCTATATGGAGAATAATTAGTCTATGATGGGCAAGTACACTGCAGTCCACAGCAACAAAAGACAGGGGCTCTGGGACTGGCAGAGATTCCCAGAGACAGATAATGGGAGTAGGATGGAAGGTGTCCTAAGACAGATGCTATTCCTTCATGAAAAATAAAAAAGGGGGATCTGTTGGTCAATGGTAAGTTTAGCTCAACACCCCCAGCTGAGCTGTTTGCACAGGAAACATCCTGCAAAACATCCTGGGGAATATCCTGCTGCTTAGCTTGACTCCTGTTTTCCCAACCAGTGTGGTAGGGACTTCCCAGTTGCCTGACCTATGGCTACAATAGTTTTTTCCTGTTGTTTTTACTGGCCTCTGGTATATATTGCTAGTCCCTCAGTAAAGCTTTGGCATTCTCCTTACTGAATAACCCGTGTCTGTGTCTTCTGTCAATCCCCCTGATACTCAGTACCGGCAGCGAAATCAACTTCTTTCCTTGGTAGTTCTCAAATACAATTAATTAAAAATAATCATTGATTATACACAAGAGGTTTCAAGATTTCTTGGGAAGGGAACTAACACTACCATACAAATAAAATAAAAGTTTGTTTGAAAGAAAAAGTACATTTCAACTTTTGTGAGACCAAATTCCAAATGAAAATTCAAGCCCCATCAAAAGGAAAGAACTAAAAATCACCATCAGAAATTTGAAGACAGAATATAGAACATAGAATGATATATGGATATATTTCAGGGGTGAAGCCAAGTTACACAGGTAGAACGTCTATCAGGTTTAGTATGCTTAAACTGGTTTCTCCAATTGCATGCGTCTCTAGACCTTCTGTGTTCTGACTGGTTTCAGCTCATAAATAATCCATAAAATCAAACAGACCCTCTTTCACAGGCACCAAGAAATTGCAGATTTCTGTTCAGTCATCTTATAATGTTAGTTGTGTGAGATGTGCTAGACCTCAGTAAACACTCATAATACAGAAAGTTCAAGAATGGAATATGGATTCTTGATGTGCACATTTATCTGCATATTCCTTTACATGAACAAACAAAAGAGTTCAAGACCACAGAAGAATCACCATTTCATCATGTATTCTAACCCAAAGAGACATGCTTGTGACAAAAGAAACTCACGAATTCCTGTGACAATGACTCCCCCTCTCAGAGTCTTGGTCTTGCCGTTGGCAAAGATGTAGGAACAGAATTTTTTTGATTCAACCTGGAAATTCCATTCCAGTTGGCTTTCTGGAACATTTTCAATTTGGAATAATAAACTTTTGTTGCTCGTAGGCCTGTCAAAGACAAAGCACTTCCGTACTGGAAAAAAATATCTGATACATTCTCTGGTCATGTTGGAATTTTGGACTTTGGGATTGTTTCCTAAAAGAAAAAAAAAAGCACTCCTTGAAGAGAGAGCTGGAAGATAAGGTGATTGAGAACTTGCCGAGAATGTTTTCAAGGCTGTAACTGCAATAAATCTTGTAAGTCTCCCTTTCTCTGACTGGCTGCACCAGAGTTCTAAAGCACCCAGGGCATCTGGAGACTCCATAGCTTAGTCATTGTAGGGGACTTGACATTATTTTGCAGAGAGATTCTGTGACATAAATTAACTGTTTATAGATGAATGAATAAAAGGCAAATATTGATTCTAGGTACTTATCTGTCCTAAATATAGTTCATGCAATAAATTTGTAATATTAACATGCCAGAACATTGCATAAGGCTGCAGAATGAAATTTTTGTGGAAAATGAAATATTTCTCATTAGTAGAAACATAAATCTATCCCCCCACCCTTGCCCACTGAGAGCTAAGTAGTTTCCACTGAAAAGGATGACTATTTGAGCTAGTAAGACATTCTCAATAAAAAAGTATTTTTAAAATGAGGTCAATAGAGTTTCTCATGATTTTAGGTTTTATTTGTTTGATGAACCACCTTCTCAAAAGAAGGTATAAATTAAATATCACAAGTCAATAAGGCATGGGAATTAACTACATTGATTATCATACTCCCCTACTTTCATGTATTTTGATTTATTGTAATATTAATAGGTTTTAAATCATTTGTCATCACATGTTCTCAAAGTAGCCTCAGGACACTTTCAGGTAATAATGATTGTTCAAATCATGACCACTTGTCAATTGTCTTCGCCTTAAACAAGAGTTTCAATGTTGTCTCAAGCAAGGGATGTCAACCTTTGAGCAGGGCTTAGCTGATTCTAACTCCCTCTCCACTGATACCTGGGATCAGCTTCAGGGCATTCTCCAGGTACTCATCTTCTGTGATGGGCCGACCATCTAACTTCAGCTCCAGAACAAAGTCTCGAACAGTCCAGATAAAGTCTGGGAAGAAACTTACAAGCTCACTAGAGTCCTCCACTTTATCCTCTCTGGGGCTCGATTTTGCCTGGATTAGCTTTGTTAATTCGGTCACATAGCTAGGATTGTAGCTAAGGATACAAAACAAAATATCTTCCAGGGCTCATGTAGACTCAGTTACTAAAAATAGTTCCCTTTAGCCTGTGCCTACTCTAGTTCAAGATGTACTGACTTAGAGCAGAGGACTGGCAATGAGTTGCCTTCTCCCTACACTCAACTAAACAAGGCAGTTTGGTCCCTGGAAGGATACTGAAGCTGTTCCAGGGCCTGGTGGTTGATGGTGCTCACACTGTTGTAGATAAAGGTGCTGCTCAGAAGCACAGCCAGGGCAAAGATCCATAAGTCATTCATAGGGTCACCCTGGAGAGCACAGAAGGACAAGTGAATTAAGAGACTCATATTCATTCATTCATTCATTCATTCATTCATCCAATCATCCAATTGTTTATTCTTTCAGATACACTATTAGTGAATCTGAGAGAAATAACAAAATTTGAAGATAATGCTACATTCAATCCTCATTCCTAATACTTATGCTGGTCTCTCTCAGGCCATTTACTCCTCTAGCAACTAAATAACTGACAGGATATAGCTCAGTGGTAGGTACACAAAGCGCTAGGTTTAGTTCCCAGAACTGACTGATAAAAAGACAAGATATTCAATGTGTATAAGACATTTCCTAAGTGCCAAGAATGTAGTAGGCAATGAAAAGACGGCCAGTTACACCTTTATATATTTATCTCAATTATAGACACAAACCCTATTTCATTAAATGTAACTCTTTGGTGTGCCTCAGAAAAAATGCAGAGGCATGTTTTGTGGCTAGCAATTTCTACATGATTGCCTTTTGAAAAATGACTTTTTGCATTACCAAGTAAACTTGTAAACATATAAAAACAAGCACAATGTCAATTTCTGCCAGGAAGAGAGCCAAAATTATAAACAACAAAAATGGCATAGAAAGGCACATGGCAGGAGGGACTTAATCTGAGAATTTAGAGCAAGATGTAATTATATTAGAGAAGATACTACCTGACCTTTTCTACATCACCAAGGCCCTCAGTGTCTAAAAGGACCAGAGTATGGGTTGGCTTGGTGGGATGGGGCACACACCACATCCAGATACCCTTGGTTTTGGATTGCATCATAGAGCCCAAGGAGAAGCCTAAAGGGAAGAAGAAAACAGAAAAGGTTCACATCGCAGCAGGAATACCAGGGCTAGCAGAGTCCTGAGACTCTTTCAAGGAAAGGGGTTGCTGTCATTTCAGCAAGGACAATTAATTTAGTCTGTATATAACAGATGCTTTCAAGAAACACTGGTATCATTTTCTTGTCTCATTACTGCTACCCCTCAAAGACTCTGTTGTGGAATTAGTATCGACTCTGTTTATTAGCTAGAGTGTTTTGATCTGAGTCCAAAGATGTCCAAAGGCCTGGGGTTCAGCAATTGAGAAACAGCAGGGAATGGCCACATAACTGACCTGAGTTCCCTCGGCATTGACCGTGGTGAGCTTCAGCCCAGGGCCTATTGCTCCACCTCTGCTCACAGTTCTCTTAATGCAGTTCCACCCAATGTTTCCCCTGCCACATGTCAGCACTCGCGCTTTACCTGCTTCTTTCCAATAAGTAGCTTAATTCCTACCTGACCACTCCCTAGGTACTTGCTCACACCTGCTGGTTCCCTTGGCCCAGCTATGCCACTGTGAGCTGTACCACTGTGCCCTCCCATTACTTCTTGAGTGTGTGCTAGAGTTTAGATCTGGAATATCAACCAAAGGCTGATGAGTTCAAGGCTTGCTCCACACAATGATGAAGAGAATCATTGTGGAAACTTTTAAGAGGTAATGCCAAGTGTAGATCTTCGGGTATGCCTTTGAAGGACACTGCAGAATGCTGTGTGTCTCTTTGATATTATTGGTGTTGTTACTGTTGCTTTCTCAATGCCTGACTCAATACTAACAGAGCAACACAGCTCGGCCATAGGCTTCCTGTTGAACTGTGCTGCCTTTCCCGCCAGGTCTGTAAGCACTGGGGCTAATTATGGAGGAGGTGAAGCCTCTAAGCACAGACGGTCAAAACAAACCTTTGCCATCGCCAATGGCTTCTCCCATGCCTCAGGCATGATGATGGACAGCTGGCTGGCATAGTGGGTTCCAATCTCCTGCCAAGCCCCTGATGGGCACATTAGCTTTTGTTCATTTTTGATGCCCCTTCCTCTCTTAATTTGTTCTTTCAATGAGCTTTGTGTCCATTGCCTCATCAGTGTGAGCAACCAAATGGAAAGAGGGCAAGACCCATGACACCTGATGTGATTTCTCTCAAAGGCTTAAACCCACCCCAGACAGGATTGAGAACTACTCCCAGGAACCTGTTGACAACAGACTGTGTCCAACCCTCCAAAAATTTGTCCATCTGCCATACAGAATCCTTCTTTCATTCCATGAGAAAATAAACAGATGGCGCAAAATTCCAAGTTCATAAATAAAATGTGACCCTGGTTCAGGGTTTGCCACACTCTGTGATCTCCAGAGAATAATGTATAGTCTGTCCTCTTCTGCAGAACTCCACGTCTAACTTCTGCTGACTAGCCTGGGTTTACACAAATGTAAAATGGTAATGTAATTACTGTAGTTACAATTAAAATTCATCATTTTTGCATTTTATATTTAACACAACTAAAATTACAACCGGAGAGAACTAGAGAGAAAGAGAGAACCAGAGAGAGAGGAAGAGAGACAGAACCAGAGACAGAGAGACAGAATGAGAAAGAGAACCATATGCCTGTGAGTCTAAGTTTTGCACTCAAGTTTCAATCAGAAATCACACTGAATCTCTGGTGCAGAATGCAAGTAAAAGCAAAGCTGCCTGTGGGGTTTTTAAAGGGAGAAACATACACAGAATCATGAGAAGAAAGCCCTTCATGTCAGTTAAGACAATAAAAGACAACTTAGTTGGGAAAAATAGCATACTTTACAAAAAAAAAGTCAAGATACTTGACTTAACTTATAGTGGGTTAAATAGCATACAACTGTGCAGTGTACAGGTCAGTAGAATTAAAAATGTGTCTTATGCTCCTCCTAGCACTTGAGGGAATGTATGGAATGCTGATAACCTTAGCAATGCTGACCTGCAAATGCATAAGTGATATGTGATATCCTCAGACAACAACAATATGCTGCTATAGAATGGGAGGTATGCTATAGAATGGGAAGTATGAACATTCGGGACAATTCCACGTGGCCTGCAGCATGCACAAGGAACACATACCCATGCACATACAAACTTACTCCCTGACACATAAAAACAGCCTAAACATGCTCCCTGTAAAAATTAGTGTCTGAGAGCTCCAGAGAGTGTGAGAGAATGTCGTTGGTGTTCCTGTGGTCAGTCAGGTTCCAGTTCTTGATGACAAGATGGCTCTGGATGCTTCCTTCCAGTCCATTAATTTCACCATCGATAATTCCTAAAAGCTTTGCTCTGGTAATGAAGGCAGTCTCAGAGAGACAAAGGATCTTGCTTTCCCTCCTGTGTGGCTCCATGTCTAAACAGAGGCACACACGTGGAAGGATGAAGGTGAAAGTGAGGCTCCTGAGGAATGACAGGGACCAGGAAGAGAGAGGGGGAGAAATGAGAAGAGGAAAGATTATGGGGTGGGAAGCTGATCAATCATATTACATCCATGCATGAAAATGGCCATATGCAGTGCAATATAGCAAAAGAGCAAAGTAAAGCTTTTAAAAGGTTTGACAAGAAATACAAAAACAGAAAACAAAACAAAAACAACAAAGCAACGCACCCCACCCCCACCTCCCGCACCAAGACGGGATGATAGCCCAGTTTGGATGTTGGGTATATAGGGATGATAGCCCAGTTTGGATGTTGGGTATATAAGGACCATATTACTCATAGTTCAGCCCACCTTTTCTTTAATAGGACAGGTGGAACAATAGTCATACTTGAAATGTGCTTGTGACTTGGGCAAAGGTACCAAACAGTGAAGGGGTGCTTTTGGTTCTGCTGCTGATCACGCCAGCAGAGCGGGGTTCAAAGGGAGTACTGCCGTAGATCTTCTGATGAAGTTGGGAAACTATTAATACTCAGAATGTGATGTTTTATTTCCGTAGGTTAGAAATTATAAATTTTATGACAAGAAGGGTAATTCTCACTCGTGAGAGGGATTAGACTGTTCCATGAGCTGATCACAGAAAAGTGTCATCAGCTCTACGGGACGCAAATCGTCCCTTACACACCCAAAGGACACTCACCGTGGTTCCGTCCTGCAAGACGATTCATGAGGTAGGACTTCCCCGTATGAGATAAACCTACAATGGCCACCACCACCAGAGGCTGAGCTATCTGTTCAAGAATCCTTATGGCCTCCAGATTTACTGTCAGCTGCTCTTCCTGGTTTTGCACGAGACAAATGGGTGCCTCCATGATCCACTCTGATGCCACAGGACGCTGTAACTCAGAATAGTCACTCTCTGAAATATGGGATCTTGAAGTTGTCTCTTGGAATTCATTACTCAAGACAGACACAAGTCAGCTTTTGTTTGTGCAACACACATCTCAACTTCTGTATGTTTCTAAAGCCAAAAATGAATGCAGCCTTTCCAAACCTGCTACAGTAGTCCTTAAACAATATCTTACTATTCTTATTTGAACTAGAAAAAGTATTCCTCTGCTTTTTTAAAGAATAAGATGGGAAAACCAACCACACTGATGTCTCAGACTGAGAGCACTCGGTTTTTGGTAGAAAGGTTTCCTGACATTCTGAAAGAATTTGAACCCTGATTCAGTATGAGAAGTTTGCCCGCTGTGTGTTGGGCACTGCATTAGCTAGCTGTTATGGAAGAATAAACAAAATGGGTGCAAAGTCCTACCTTGGTGAGCCTGTTTTCAAATGGAAGAGAAAATGAAGACGAGAATGAACACACACACACATACACACACACACAAACACACACACACACGTGCATGCGTAACTTAAAATAAGAATAGAACGAGATAGAAGCATTGGAGGTTGAGTTCAGATAAACGCAAACAAGAACTGACTCTGGGAAAACAAGATAAAATGAAGCCTCTTGGTGATACCTTTGAGGACAGAAGTCTGCTGTCAAGAAAGCATTGAAGACACAAGGAAGGAAACTGGGAGAAGCTACCCTACAAGAGGCTTCTGGACTACTGAGTTTGGCTCCTGGTCCTAGACAGGGCTTCCCAAGCTCCCACCACCAAGGATGGAACACCATCATTTTCTCCCAAACCAGGGGTTGAATGAAGACCCAAGAAAAGCAGTACATGCACGCTTCGGCAGCCAGGTGGCGCTCTGCAAGGAACCACAAGCCCCTGTGTGGTCTGCAGCTTGTGCTCACCCACCCACCAGAGTGAGTCTGCAACCCCCAGCTAGGAATTTAGCCCATCAGGTCTGTTAAGAGAAACGCATGTGGTGGCTCACCCAGGCGCTGGCTCTGTAACAGGGACAGTCCTCAGCCAACTTGGTTCATTCGTTGAGCTTCTAACTGCTCCAGCCTCCTGGGAGCAGCCACTGTTAGAAATGGCAAAGTAACAGCCACCCAAACACAAACTGAGATAAAGGGAACTGAAATCGAAACCATGCTCCTTGCCACATGACTCAGTCACTGAGGGCTTGAACAAAATAACAGAATTTGTGACCTCAGTTGAGTTGAGTCTAGCAGGAGGAATTTCCCAGTTTCCGCCGGACTTTCTGAAATTATCACCTTGCTACATCTTGCAGATTGAGACTGTTTTTGCTTTCCTAAAGTGTGTTCCATCACCTATGCTTTAAAAAGGAGAAAACAGAATCACTCTTTGCATACCAGTGTGTCTGCAGTACTCCCTAGGGAGCACTGCTAATCAGTGATTGTCATTCTGTGCCCTGGCTCTCTTGGATTTAGACTGCTACATCAGCAGTGTGGCCTCCTCCTTCCCCACCATACATTTCAGAGGAAATGCTCCCTCTCAGATGGAGCAGGAGAAAATAACACAATCATTATGCAGTCCAAACTCAGGCTGTGTATTCTTGCCAAAGCAGATGACTGGATTTCCCCCAGCAGAGAAGCCCTTTCTCCTCCCTTTCCTGTGTTTTTCCAGGGGATCAGGGAAATAGAAACTGAAACTGTGTCCTGACAGGAACCAGCTTTGTTTAGGGAGTCAAAGATGATTGCTCAAGCCCTGGGTATTTTAGCCTTTTTGTTAATGGGGGAAAAAGTCCCCAATTTCTTTAAAGTCTGCTTCTGCTGTCAGCTACCTGTTAGAGTCTTTAACCAAAGCTTCATAGAGACCCTGTACTATAGAGATGGCCACTATTTCCAGTGCAGTCTGCTTGGGAAGGACAAGGCATGATTCTGTCAGGTCTGTCAGTAGAGCTGACAACTCTGAATTGCTCCTGCCAGACCCTGACAGCAAGTTCCCAGTGTACTTTGCCTCTCTTTCTAGGGATGTCCCAGACTACTCTTTCTTGGCCATTTGTCCAATACAAGGGAACAGTCCTCATCTACAAATCCAAACTTCCAAATCCTCCCAATACGGATTTTTTTTTCTGAGTTCTGACATAAAACCACAAGAAAAAAAAATTCTATTCTATGAAAGTTTCTCTTTTTCACGAATTATTTAAAATATTGTGTATGTGAACTGGACATAGTAGTGCATGCATATAGCTGGAAGTGGAGGTGGGGAACCATTCTTAGCTATATATCAGCTTGAGGCTAGCCTGGGCTACATGAGATTTTTGTCTCAAAAATCAAATATGTACAATATGTGGGGCGGGGTCATGGATGCTCAGAGTGCTTCACTTATAGGACCTCTTTTTTCACTTATTCTGGGACAAATATGTGTTTGCTACAGTATATAGTAGGCTAGGTGGCCTGTGAGTTTGCAAGGATTTCCCCATCTCTGTCTCCTACCTCACCATAGGTTCAGAGGGATTAGAGATTTCCCATGTGCTCTGGAAATTCAAACTCAGAATCCCATGGTTATGTTGCCAAAGCAGACCTAGATGTGCTCAAAAAGGGCTTCTTCCCTGTAGTACAGAGAAGGATAACAATTTAAATTCTCTTTTGATGACTTTAGATTGAAAGTCAATTTTATCTGATATTAGAATGGCTAGTCCTGCTTGTTTCCTAGTCCATTTGTTTGTAAAATTGTCTTCTAGCCTTTTACTCTAAGGTAGTGTTTGTCTTTGACCCTGAGATGTGTTTCCTGTATGCAGCAAAATGTAGGGTCCTCTTTCCGTATCTAGTCTGTTAGTCTATGTCTTTTTATTGGGGAATTGAGTCCATTGATGTTAAGAGATATTAAGGAATAGTAATTATTACTTCCTGACATTTTTGACGTTATTTTTTTAATATTTGAGTGGTTATCTTCTTTTGGGTTTGATGAGAGGGGGTTTCTATCTTGCTTCTTCTGGGGTGTGGTTTCTCTCCTTGTGTTGGTGTTCTTCCCCTATTATCCTTTGTAGGGCTGGGTTTGTGGAAAGATAATGTGCAAATTTGGTTTTGTCATGGAATACCTTGGTTTCTCCATCAATGACGATTGAGAGTTTTGCTGGGTAAAGTAGTTTTGGCTGAAATTTGTGTTCTCTTAGAGTCTGCATGATATCTTCCCAGGATCTTCTAGCTTTCGTGGTCTCAGGTGAGAAGTCTGGTGTAATCCTGATAGGTCTTGTTAGTTCTGAGACCTGTGACATCATATAGGCAACAGGTAGCACTGCAAGTATAGGCCTGTTACCAAGGCAACGGCCACCATATACCCAGAATTCAATGGGCCTACCTTTTTACCTGAAATTTACATTACCACTCATATATAATGGGTAGTATTCCTTCTCCCTTCACTTTTTCTTTTCTTTCCTGCCTCCGTCTCCCCTACACACTCCCCCCACCCACTCACCCCCACCACCCCACTACCTCCACCACCCCCACCCCCGCTGCACCTTTACCCCATCTTAAATAAAGCCACGTGGAACTGTCTGGTGTGGTTTGGTCCCTCATTGCAGCCCACATCTCCCCAGCTTCTCCTCCGTGGCCCGCTGCCCATATGGCAGGCATACAGGTGACTCGCGTGGGCTGCAGGTCACCAAACTGTGTGGAAAAATCAACAGGTCTTCTTGTATATGTTACTTGGCCTTTTTCTCTTACTGCCTTTAATATTCTTTCTTTGTTTAGTACATTTGGGGTTTTGATTATTATGTGATGGGAGGTATTTCTGTTCTGGTCCAGTCTGTTTGGAGTTCTGTAGACTTCTTGTATATTCATGAGCATCTCTCTCTTTAGGTTGGGGAATTTTCTTCCAGATGTCCCTCAAAGGAGTAATGGATACAGAAAATGTGGTATATTTATACAATGGAATACTACTCAGCAATTAAAAATAATGAATTCATGCAATTTGTAGACAAATGGTTGGATCTGGAAAATATCATCCTAAGTGAGTTAACCCAATCACAAAAAGAATGCACATGAATTGCAATCACTGATAAGTGGATATTAATGAGCCCAGAAGCTCTGAATACTCAAGGAACAATTAGCAAATCAAAAAATTTCCAAGAAGAAGGAAGGAGAGGACACGGGTCCTGGAAAGACTGGTTCCAGTATGGCAGGAGAGTACCAGAACAGAGAAATGGTGGGGGATGATTGGGGAATAGGCAGGGGAGGGGGTGAGGGAGGGGGGAAGAGTACTTATGGGACATATGGTGAGGGATCACTGGGAAAGGGGAAAGCCTTTGGAATGTAAACAAAGAATATAGAAAATAAAAATTAAAAAAGAAAAAAATCAAGTTAAATTCTCAACAGAGAAAAACCCTCAGTTGACCATCATTTGATTCATATCACATAGTTGCTGACAACCACAGGAACACCCCGCCTTAGACTCAACCTTTGTCACAGTCTATCACATGGTAAGAGATTCCTGACAAACAGTTAAAGAAAATGTTTCCATCCTAAATTCCAAAATCAATTTGTAAAATCTGAATAGAAGTGGATTGGCCTCCCTTGATGGTCTGTCAAATCTGAAACACTATACATGTTTCTCTAGTACTTGTCAAAGGTAGTTTACTAGAGGTTAAGAAGTTCGAGAATTTTGACTTTAATAGCAGACCGATTTAAATACATTGGTAAAGTTATCTGTTTACATATTTTATATATGTTTTTATCATGCAGAGGCCTTCAGAACCATTGTTTATACTGAGAAAAAAGAAAGAAGAAAGAAAGAAAGAAAGAAAGAAAGAAGGAAAGGAAGGAAGGAAGGAAGGAAGGAAGGAAGAGAAAGGAAGGAGGGAGGGAAGGAAGGAGGGAGGGAGAAAGGGAGGAAAAGAGGAAGGGAGGGAGGGAGAAAGAAAGAAAGAAAGAAAGAAAGAAAGAAGAGAGAGAGAGAGAGAGAGAGAGAGAGAGAATGAGGCTTCAGAGATAGCTTAGCTGGTAAAGTGCTAACTATGTTAGCACTTGAACTTAACCCTTAACACTTACAAAAACATTTGCACACAGTGACACCAAGTGCTGGGAATCTTACTTCCAGGGAGGTGAATTCACAGCTCCCTCAGAGTTTCCTGGCCATACAGCCTTGCCTAATCAGTAAGCCACAAGACCCCAAAGACAGACCTTGTTTCAAAACAAGTGGGTGGTTCTTGGGGGATGACATCCAAAGCTGACCTCAGCTTTACAATTTTAAAAATTATTTTGTTTCCTGTGTGCTTCTGTGCACATTTGAGCATGTGTTGGCATATGTCCATATGCGAATGAATGCTCACGTAACACAGTATGTATGTGGAAATCAGAGGAAAACTTACAGAACCAGTTCTTACTTCCTGCCATGTGGTCCATGGGCACAAATACCATGGTATCTGGCCAGGTGGCAGGCACCTCTATCTGCTGAGCTGTCTTGCTGGTTCTAATTATTCTTTCTTTTTCCTTTACTCTAATGATAGAAGTTTGTATTCATTAAAATTGTGTGGTTTATATTTGTGAAAGTGCATGGCAAGAAACAATCCCTGGGTACATAATGAGGGTTGTTTTTCCACTTATTGATGGGGCAGAGGGAGATTTAATAAATAGCAATTGTGTACAATCTGTTGCACCAGGGTTTAGCTGGGACAGGTGAGCAGTTTAGACAGAAGAGCCTGTTTAGCTGAGGGATTGTGCTGGCATGCAGACTGAGAGAAACCGTGGTTACAATAGAGTTACAGAACAAAACAAAGTGGGGGTGGGGGGCTTGCTTGTTCCTACAAATAAATCAAAGATACAGTGTGATGTCAATAGTAGGTGAGTCCTGGGTGATTTTACACTTTGTTCACATAGTAATTTGCTTTTATTGATGTAGTAATTTCCTTCAAATATTCTACCCTATGCACCGTGCGGTGCATTTCAATCCCATAGATGTGGGTGCCCTTAGTGAGCTTTCTAATTGCCCTAATTTGGGAGAATTTGTTGAGAATTTGGGAGAATTTGTTGAGAATTTGGGAGAATTGAGAATTGGTGACTTAGCAGAATAAGGCCTGACTTCTGAATAAGTAACAAAATGAGTGTCACTTGGCGATAAGTAACAAAATGAGTGTCACTCGGCATAAGAGTGGGCAGGAATGGTGGTCAGTGGGGTCTGGAGTAAGAGTTAAGTTAGGAGAAGAAACAGGACTTCATACTCCTAAATGAACAGGGCACGAGGAATGGCAGGTTCCACTGCTCAGACTGCTGTGCCTGGGGAAGGGCCAGAACCTGCTGCCTCCCTTTTCCCACTGCAGAGGGGAACCTGAGGCCAATATCACTTTAAGGCCACAGTTCATTTCATCGAGCAGCACAGTCCATTTCCCCATGTTTCCATGAAACTTTGGGAGTTTCCTTATGCTCTTGCTGTAGTGACATCATATGTAGCTGACTCAACGTAACAGGGGGTTTTCTCTGACCATAAACTTAGTATCAAATTCTCGTGAGAACCAAGACTCCTTGACACCTAACCATTGGGATGAGAAAGGTTGCTCAAGGAACCTTAACATCTGCTTCCTCAGAGGAAGTGGATATGAGAAAATGGCTGAAGTGCTGCCCGTGATGGTGGTTTCCAGGAACCATGTGAGCACATGGTCAGCTAGCCTGGGGTCAGCAACAGGGAGCAATGCATCAACAAACCAACCAGAAACTCTGTCTCACAAGGTGGAGAGTGAGGAGAGCCAATGGGAGGTGTGCCCCATACCCAAACTGACACATATTGTAACACACACATGCACGCATACACACACACACACACACACACACACACACACGTACACATACACACATACACACTCTCACACATACACACACCATAAAGACTCTTTTGCCAGAATTAAATTTTATTTCACATGGATGGAAACTGTGAAAACATGACATTTTCCCACATTACAGCACAAGAATTCAGTGGAAAATTTCTTACCCCAAATAAAACTTTGCTGATGGTATAAATGAAGGAAGTTTATATTGTTCACAGGAAAGCAAAACAGCAAGGGATTTTTTTTAAATTGGTTTAAATCCAAAGATGAGTATGCAACTTCATTATTAACATTTTTTCTAGTCTATAAAATGATCTGCACATCAGTTAGCACCCATTCATAAACATGCCTGTAAGCATGGCCTAAGTCTGTTGATATACAGCAAGAAAAGTAACAGATATTCAGCTGTATTATACACACACACACATATATGTATATATAAGTGTATATATATATATATATATATATATATATATATACATATACATATATAGAGAGAGTATGTGTGTTATAATCCATCTTTATTACCCATTAATGAATTTAAATAATTTTTATTAATATTCTGGACACTACTTAAATTCAAATTATTGCTATTTTAATGTATGCACAGAAGACTTATTCTCAAAAACATTTTTACCTAAAATGAAACTTTCAAATTAGTTCATGACCAGATAAAAATAAAAGTTTTAAGTTGCTCATTTTGAACAGTATTTGGTTTTAAGGATAACATATGTACAGAAAATGTAAACTCAAAACTCTTCTATAAGTTGTAACTGTTTTAGAATTAGACTTCAAAACTGATCTTAAGTATTTATTTCTGGACATAACAAGATTTTATTTACCCTTTTAGTTCTTTACCAAAAAAATAAAATCACAGAATTATAACCAGGACTGCAGATTCTGAAAACTCTACAATCTAAGGCTAGACTGAGGTGCAACTATTTAATAAAAAGCTTAAGTAATTTTTTATTCATATTACCTAAATTTGAAATGCCATGTCTGTATTTAAAAATGTGAAATTATATAATATATAGGTAGGTTTTTATGGCAGAGAGGAATATTGAACTTCTGTAGAAAATCAAGAAAGAACCAACTTTTGTTTCTCAAGAGAAGAAAAATTAAATAGCAGAAAAAGAAAAGCCTAGTTTCCCCAATAAAAGGGCCATTACCTGAAGAGAGTAGTATTACTTTTTTTGACACTCTAAAAGCATTATCCCTAGTATTAAAGATATTGTAATACCATCTAATTCATTTGTGTTATAAGCATGTATATATGAGTACACATATAAAAATACAGACACTGCATGGAGACTATAAAATTGTGGAGTAAAATCATAGTTTCAGTCACAAAATTACGAAGTCATTTACATCCTAACAGTTTATTTAGACCTGGAAATTTTTTCAGTGAGCCTAGTAATTTTCAAATGATGTATTAAGACTCTCCTGGATTAATCTATGAAAAAAAAAGGCTAGCTGCTTACTTCCCCTTCCTTAACACTTGTATATTCTGGATTGGATAATATGGATATATGTATAAAAATTTAAAGGATCATACATATCCCAGGAGGAAGACATCATTTAGTCTGTCTCACTGGTATGTATTTGCAAATCCTTTTAACACTGCAAACATCAGAAGTTTTCCCATCAGGCATGGAAAAAGGTTTATACTCTACTTCAGTGATGGCAACATATGCCTTACACAGGCTCTTCGTAATGTCAATCGTTGGAGGTAGAAGTCTATCAGTTAATCAACTGAGATCCATCATTTCCTGCTGACATAAGCCATGCACCAAAGCGTCACAGGCTTTGAAGGTTGCATTGGTTGGATTTACCAATGCTGGTAGATTTTCAGCAGTAAGAGAAGCAACATTAGGGGAACTAAAGGGTCACAATCTCCATGGCACTGAAGAATAAAAATATCTCTGTCAGCGCTCTTGATAGGACCCAGTGGAGATGAAGCCGGAAGTGGAAGCTGGCAACTGACCCCATTGGCACCCCAGAGTTTCTGTTGTGTCCTAAGAGCATGATATAAAGATCAATTGCCTAGCTGAGAAAATCCTCCCCAGATAATGCTGTTAAAAATAATGCAATTAAAAGGAACAGCATCCTTGACCTCTTGATCTCTCAAAGCTTTTACATTTCTTGCCACCTGTTTAATTCCAGATTTGTCCTCCTGGGAATCTGGAGAAAGTCCAATATCAAACCAAGCAGGCATGGCCATATTCGATTTTTAATGTAATAGGCATAGTGGGTGCCATGTGGACAGGTGTATCTGATGTGGGATGTTCTGATACCTGAAATGGTTTCTGCCCATCCTTGTCTAGTATCTCTCAATCCATGAAGGAAAATAACTGGTGGTACCTTTCCGGGAAGTGGGCACAGCAGCAGGCAGTGGGGTGTGTCCCTTGCTGCTACAAATCCAACCAAGGAAGGTGGACAGCGCCCACCATAGAAGAAAAATAATTTAATGGATTACATTTACTTTTTTCCATTTAATTGAAAATAGATATTTCCCTCACATAACAGTTTCCATAGTTTCCCCTCCACCTGCTCCTCCACCTCCTCTCCTGTCCAGATCTACCTCCTCAGATACTGGTTTAGGGCCTACTCCACAAGATGAAGTAATTTCCTTCCCCAATGAAACTCTTCTGTGCCAAAGATGTTAACATGTAGGGTAAAGGATCTATGGGCACCAGCTTGAGTTTTCCATTGTTCAACACACATGTTGTACACACACATGTTGTCTTCAGCAATAGGGCCTTGCCATTAGTTTAATGGCAAGCGACCTATATTCTTGGTTTTTGAAACTTAATAAATCAAACTAATGTGAGAAAGACTTCAAAAATAAGGGTGTAGGGAAAGCCATATCTACAGTTTTCTAACAAGAATTCTTTGCTTATTTCATTTTTGTGCTTAAATATTTCATCCCTGCACCAACAGCCTTACCAATAGGACCAGGAGCCGTTAACATTGCCACAGTTCCAACCATATCAAATAATTGTGCACCCACTGAATTATTCTCTTCCTTCTTTAGATCAATCTCTTTTTGTAGTTTGCTTATCTCCGAATCCATTGCTTCACATTTCCTTTTAAATCCCTCATTAAGCATGTCTTCTTGGATCTATAAAAAGAAACATACACTTGGAAAACCATGCCCACTGAAGGTCAGATGTGTGCACTTGGAACTCGGAGTTAATGACATGTGTCATTCTCTCTATCAAAAAGTGCTCATAGATGAATTTGCCTGATTCCTGGATTATAAGAGATTAGCCAAAACAACCTGGATGTCTTCTGTGGCTCTCAGAAGAATGGGAGATGTCTGACAAGGCCAGACCTGGGCACTGTCCTTCTGAGAAGTTCAGGGGCCCACCCAGACTTACCTTCAACTTGTGTGCCAGCTTCTCCTCTTGCTCTCTCAGAATGTTCGTCCTTTCCATCTCCATCTTCTCATGCAGCTGGGCTACATTTTCCTTGTAGCTCCTCTCTCGAGCCTCCATCACCTGCTGCAGCTCCTTCTGTTTCCGTCTTAGTAGCTCCTGCTCCTTCTCAGCCGCCTCCTTCTGAGCCCGCTCAGCTGTCCCACAAAGGTTTGAGAAAGATAAGACACAAGGGTCAGAACTGAGTTCTCCTTTCTTAAGTTCAGAGACATAGCTGATCTTAAACCATGCAAGAGAGAAGTCTGAATTCTAGCCACCACATCCCTAGAACACATTTCAGAATGATGTTAGGAGGTGCCTGTCACGGTCACTGAGTGAGACCATACCACCCTCTTAATTTCCGATTACCAGAAGTGTGAAACCTATGTCAGAAGGTCTTCCTGTTCATCAGTCAGCAGGGTTAGCAGAAGACTACCAAGTGCTGTGAGAGCCAAGCCCTCCACACACCTTCCATGGCCCTCTGGCCATCAGTGAGGGCTTTGTCTGACTGCAGGATGGAATCCTCTGTGTGAATCTGCGACTGTAGGAAGCACTGAAGGACATATTTTGCCTGATGAAACAAGCAGGAGAAATTGTCAATTCACTAAAACACATGTCAGAGCGTCTTCTGAGGTGTGCATAGCTGCTCAGTACACTGAGATGCCCTGCCTGATCTTCTGTGGCCTTAAAACACTGTAAGATCTCGGCCAACTCATTCCATGACTCTTAAATGTGCACAACAGTAGTACTTAATTATACCCTTATTCTGATGATTGACTTTTAACTTCCAAAATGGTATGTGCTTTCAGGTTACTGATGAAATCTGTCATGTAATGTAAGGAATTAGAGTCTTGGTGGCTCATGTCTGTAATCCTAACACTGGGGAGGCTAAGGTCACAGGACTGCAAATTCAGTGCCAGTCTGGTCTGGTTATATCTGGATTCCATCTCAGAACAATACAATGAAAACTAAAACTTCAAAAAAGAGGGTGTCTGATATGTGAACATTAATATTCTTGCAACTATGATAAAACTAATTGAATCATTATTTCTACTCACTGTTTATGCCAGAATAATTCTTACCTTGATGTAGCCAACTATTTATATCTGAGGCAAGATGATCAATATCTCATGGGCAAGTATGTATTTGTTCTTCAAATCCCATATATTTAGTTCAGAAACAATTGCCATGTGTAACCAATGGAATAAAATTGTTCTATTCCAGATAGAACTATTTATTTTAAACTACTCTATGGGAAAGATTAATTTTGGGTTTGTTGAGAAAAAGGATAGAGTGATATGGGGGATATGCTCATCATACTGTGTGTGTGTGTGTGTGTGTGTGTGTGTGTGTGCGTGTATGAAAATTCCTCAATGTAACACGATATCATGTGAAGTATAATAATAAAATACAATTAAATTTTTAAATAAATAAATAAGAATAACTCATTCTGGATTGGAGAAGCTGGAAGTGCCAAGGTAGGCAGACTCCTCCCTTGCCTCACCAACACTTCAGCTGAGTTCCAAGGAGGAAAGAGACTTCCTGTCAACCCTAAATCCATTTCCCTGTGCTCACTCTCACCCCTCACCTTCACTCCCTTCCTGGGCACTCGCTCATAGTCACGCTCAACCTTCTTCCTGGCCTCTAAGTAGCGACTGTGGCCTCCAGGAACAGCGAAAGCTCCACGGGAGATGCTCTCCATCAGGGACCCTGAGAGCTTGTCCAGCTCAGCCTGGCAGTGACTGAGAGATGCTGCTTCATTCTGTCGTAAGAAATCTTCCTTTTTTTCCTCTGTGATGACCTGCCAGGGGATTGTTGAGATATCAGAGAAGGAAGCCATAAAAGAACTGATCCAACTGTGGTCTTGAGGGAAACAATAATAGTCTCAGCTGTGAAGCGTATAGCACTAGTTAGAGAACTCTCTTCAGTCCCACAGAGTCTCTGAGCCACTGTCCAAGCACCCTCAGAATTTCCCCACCCCTCCCATGGCCAGCTCATACCCTGTGAAATAACAAGGTCAAATGGCAGAACTGCTGGCTCTTTCAGTGACACTGAGATTAAGCATGAAGCTACCATCAACTGAGCAATGGATTGTGGCAGGTAGGGAGTTTCCTTCAGGGATTTATATAGGGGAAAATGTATCATGAAGAAGCAACTCAGGACAGTGGCTGAACTTTGTAGAGGTTCACGAACCCTTCATTAATTACTTCATGGGGGATACGGATGTGTGGAGATATAACAACAACATGTTGTGTTGTACAAATTACAGTCCAGGGGACTCTCTTGAGTTAGGAGACTCTCCAGAGTTTTCAGGTGAGAACTGAATTCATCTTGTTTCCATCCTCTGATAGCCTGAGCAGAGCGTTCTAGCCTCCCTGTACCATGCTTATAATCTACAAAAGTGAGCTAAGGCACACGTGCCTTTTCATGCTGATAGGTTTATTGAAAGCTCCTCTGCACCAGTGAAAAAAACAATCAGGTCCCTCATTTTGTTCCTGTAGAAGAACCCTCCACTCACAATTTGGAGAACTGCAAGGTCAAGATGGCAGCCATTAATCAATACTCTTAAAGGTAGGACTTGGAATAGAAAAGAAAAGACACAGTCACAGTACCACCAAGTTCTTCTGGAATTGCTGATTCTCATCCTTGAAGGAATGCTTCATGAAGACAGCAATGGCTTCCTTCTCACAGGCTGCATGCACATCCAGCAGCTCCTGGAGCGTGTCTGTTGGGAGCTTTACTCGCTGGGCCATCTGCTCACTGTAGTGGTCAGCTGCCTTCTGCACAGCTATGGAGTTCTCACGCTGGGCCAGGGTTGTCACTGCATTCTCTAAACATGGCACCCCTCCACTATTGATGGCATCCATGTAGGTCGTCACCAGAGTCGCCAGTCCTGACCGAGGCACATATCAAATGTAAGGCTACATATCAAACTAACTTTGGTTAATGTCACGTGATTCATGGCTCAGCAATGTAGTAGGCTGCTTAAGCAATGAAAATTTCATGTGTGAAAGCAAAGAACTATTTTGTGGGAGCCTAACCTCAAATGAAAGTGATAATCTATATTTTTTTGTTAAAAAATTCAAAAATTTCAGGACAATAACAACATTGTGTGAGAAAAACAGCTCTTAGTATTGGCATCATGTGATTGTATGGAGCCATTTCATCTATGCATATGTATATATAAGACAGTAGTTAGGGCTGGACAGATGGCTCAGCAGTTAAGAGCATAGGCTGCTCTTCCAGAGTTCCTGAGTTCAATTCCCAGCAACCACATGGTGGCTTACAACCATTTGTAATGGGATCTGATGCCCTCTTCTGGTGTATCTGAAGAGAGCACTGGTATACTCACATACATAAAATAAATAATCTTAAAAAAGAAAGACAAGCCGGGCAGTGGTGGCGCATGGCTTTATTTCCAGTGCTTGGGAGGCAGAGGCAGGCAGATTTCTGAGTTCAAGGCCAGCCTGGTCTACAGAGTGAGTTCCAGGACAGCCGGAGCTACCCAGAAAAACCCTGTCTCGGAAAAAAAAAAAGACAATAGTTATTATGTGTGTAGGAAGAGGTTGTGTGTGTGTGTGTGTGTGTGTGTGTGTGTGTGTGTGTAAGCCAAATGACAACCTCTGTTGGCTCAAATACCACCCCTAATTTAAGTTTTATATTTTCTATTATTCTTCCATTTATTATATCCTGACTGCAGTTTGCCCTCCCTCTGCCCCCCACCTCCCCCATTGCTGCCCCCTCACCTTCTCCCTCCTCGTCTATTCTCCCTCCATTTCCATTCCAAAATGGATAAGCCTCCAAGGGAATGTGACCAAACATGGCAAATCAAGTTACATTAAGATTAGGTGCCTCCCTTCATAATGCAGCTGAAGAAGGCAAGCCATCAGAGGCTGTTTCTGTTTCTCTTGCATGCTTTTAATTTTATATATTTTGTTGAGACAACGACTCTCCCTGACTGAAAGTAGACAGGACTGGCCCCCAGAACCTGCCTGCCTCGGCCAGGCTCCCATTTCCTGGTGTGTATACCCCCACTCTCAATTCTGTAGGTAGAATCTGGGGGTTGAACTCATGCTTCCAAGCCAAGCCTTCTACTGACTGACCCATCATCCTAGCCAAAAATACTGATTTCTATTTTAATCTCAAACTCACAATAAACTTTTAGGAACCTTAGTCTCTTACCTACTCTAGAACTATCTTTTCTAGTCAGACAAAAGAAATACGAGCGTCCTTTGCATTACTTCAAAGACATGTATTCCCTCTTTATCCTTTGCCTTCCTTCTTTGATCAAGTATTAGATTCTTTGACATGTATTAGATTTCAGTAAAGCTCCATGTAGAGAGACCATATTTTTCTTAACATTTTTGTCCTTCTTAGAAAACAATTATCTGAGAAGCATGAACAGCTGTTACTTTGTGGTCTCATCAGATACTAATGTATAATCAATGTTTTGCAATACACTGTTTAAAAGTCAAGAGATATTAACTCGGGCAAGGGTGACTCACTGTTTCCATTGACAATGATTCCCTCTTTCAAGGTCTTGGCCTTTGCATTTGAGAAGATGTAAGAACAGAATGCTCTTGATTGCTCTTTGAAATTGTGATCCAACTGGTCCTCTGGCACTTTCTCAACATGAACTAAGAGTTCTTTTTCTTTCGTAGGTCGATCAAAGACAAAGCACTTCCGTCGTGGAAAGAAGTGCCTGATACATTCCCTAGGCATGTTAGAATTTTGGGCTTTGAGACTCCTACCTGTAAAATACAGATAAATGAAATTTGTTCTTTGAAAGGAGAGTCTTCAGGCTAGAGGCACAGTGTTTTCCTTTCGGAAGAGCTTTTGATCACAGCTTTTCTTTTATTTTCCATCTGCTGTAATGTTCCCACATGACTAGTCTTCATTTTTGCATCGACAACATTGATTCTCAACCTGTTGACCCCTTTGGAAGTCAAATGATCCTTTCACAGGGATCGTTGAAGACCATTGGAAAACACAGATATTTATATTATGATTCATAACAGTAGCAAACTTACAGTTACAAAGTAGAAATGAAAGAATTTTATGGTTGGGGGCAACCACAACATGAGGTACTATATTAAAAGGTTGCCATGGTAGGAAGGTTGTAAACCACTGATCTAAGACAAGAGTGAATCCATCTCTCCTTGGTGTTAAAGAGCAATGAAGTAATGGTGAAGATTAAGAGGACCATTCTTCGATGGGATGAGGGTAACTAATCTGTGGTCTTCCTAGTACTTGGCACAGGCCCCTGTGAATTAAAAATTTTAAAAACTAATGAAACCAAAGTGTTAGAAGAAGTTTTCTGATTTTCCTGTATCCTTGTCAGAAATGGATTTGGGCTATGAAACAAAGTGATGTGGAAAAGAATAAGAGGATACCTGGAAAAATGAAAGATGATATAACATATTAGGTCAGGACAGAAAAACACACCTATCAGCTTCCTGTACACATACTCCATAAATACACTCAGGATTCTGTGCCTTGCCAACTGTGAGGAATAGTATTAACTGACTGTAATGTAAAGACCTCTTCTGATTCCTAAATTAGAGTCTTTTACTGTTGACTGAGAAATAAACACCCCATGCCATCCCAGCATTCAATGAATGAAATAGAGCACTCCTGTGCCACACGAGTACTCAATGAATGTTTGTTGAATGGAAAAGAAATGAATGAATCAACAAAATTACTGAGAGTCCTCTCAAGAGATAAATACTGCATATTCAATAAATATATAATATCAAATATGTTAACTGTAAGGCTATCAAGAGAAGAGGCAGATGGTATAAGAAATGTAAAATAAAAGATTTGAGTCTTATTGAAAGGAAATATCAATGTTTTCTTAAGTATTTATAATATATTCTCTCTCTAAAAAAAATCTTAAATAGTCAAGTAGTAGTGAAATACACTGTACAAAAGAATTACAACCTGGAGTAGATTGCTTCATTTTATGGAGTTTCATGTTACTTGTGAACTTAGAGAGAGAGAGAGAGAGAGAGAGAGAGAGAGAGAGAGAGAGAGAGGGAAGAAATATAGAGTGTGTAGAAAGATAGATATAAATATATATTTAGGGCAAGGGTTAGTACACACCATAGACACACACACACAAACACACACATATGGAGAGAGAGTATATATGTACATACATACATATATATATATATATATATATACATATATATATAGAGAGAGAGAGAGACACAGAGACAGAGACAGAGAAGATAGAAAGAAAGATAGATAGATAGATAGATAGATAGATAGATAGATAGATAGATCAAACACAGAAATCCTTTATAAGGAACACAATGTGTGGGGTGTAGACATTATTGAACAGATCACCATCCAAATAACTGTTTTCACTATTAATTGGCTTGAGACAATTGGGTCCAACATTTTTGCCTCATTGTTTCCCTGCCCTTAAACTCCAGCAGCTAAAGACTTTCCAGGATAATAACCATGGAAAATGTTCAGTTGCTTTTCAGATATCATCAGTTTATTGTTGACTCAGAGCTTATGTCAGTGTCAGATCAACATTTATGTCAAGTTCTGAAGGAGATAGCTAGAGCCCTTCCCACTCAAGCTCAGCTTTGGTACCTGGAATCAGCTTCAGGGCATTTTCCAGGTACTCGTCTTCTGTGATGACACGCCCATCTAACTTAAGCTCCAGAACGAAATCTCGAACAGTCCAGATAAAGTCTGGAAAGAAACTTACAAACTCATCAGAGTCATCCACTTCTTCAGATTGTGCAGTGGATTTGGCCCTGATCAGTTCTGTCAGTTCTGTGACATAGCTGGGACCTTAGGTAAGGATTAAACAGCACCACTCTACCCTTCCCAGATTTCTCTTACAACTCCATTTTACAAGCACCCTCTTCCTTCCCCATACCTGTCTTAGTCAGGGTTTGCTTGTATTACTGCACAAAACATCATGACCAAGAAGCAAGTTGGGGAGGAAAGGGTTTATTCAGCTTACACTTCCACATTGCTGTTCATCACCAAAGGAAGTCAGGACTGGAATTCACACAAGGCAGGAACCTGGAGGCAGGAGCTAATGCAGAAGCCATGAAAGAATGTCACCTACTAGCTTGCTTCTCCTGGCTTGCTCAGCTTGTTTTCTTATAGAACCCAGGACTACCAGCCCAGGGAAGGCTCCACCCACAATAGGCTCTCCCACCCATGATCACTCATTGAGAAAATGCCTTAAAGCTGGATCACATGGAGGTATTTCAAGGGAGGCTTCTTTCTCAGTGATAACTCCAGCTTGTGTCAAGGTGACACACGGAACCAGTCAGTACCATAGCCTTTTCCTAAATCCTAAGAACTGAGTAATATATGTAATATGCCCAGTTGTTACTATCTCAAGTCAACCAAACATGGTGGTTCTGTCCCTGGAAGGATACTGCAGCTGCTCCAGGGCCTGGTGGTTGATGGTGCTCATGCTGTTGTAGACAAAGGTGCTGCTCAGAAGCACGGCCAGGGCGAAGATCCACGAGTCATTCTTAGGGTCACCCTGGAGAGCACATAGGGCAAAGGAATTCACACTCTAAACTCTATTCTTTCATCCATTTGTTTATTTGCTGCTTAGACAGAAGCACAGCAGAATAATAGGATGAAGAATAACAAATTCATAGTTCCTTCTCAATTCTGAAACAGAACCTTACTAATTTCCACAACCGAAATCAATGACACTGTCAAAATATGAAAAGTGTTTGCTATTGTGTTAAACACAATGAAATGTATGCACAATATTAACATGCCATGTCATTAACAGTTAGTTGATTATGTCATACTAAAAACTGAAATTCAACTACTACTAATAAACATCTACAAAATCTCATGTACTACACTGGGCTGTCTGAATGCAAAATTGCATATAACCATAGGGATGGGCAAAAAGTCCTGTAAATATAGAAATACATGATGATCATCTGTGCCAAAAGTAGAATGAAATGCTAATAGAGAAGGAAAATAGTTCATTTTTATAAGTGGCAAGAAGGGCTATGTAACTTTAGACTAATGAGACTGGAATTGGGACCTGATGGCAGTGGTATAAAAACAGCCTTTTTATAATAATTGCTAGTAAGTATAATTATGGATTTAATAAATTACACATGTGGAAAGATAAATACTCAGTAAATAAAAAAATCATAATGTGCAGGCCATATGAATGTGATGCACAACTATTTTGTTTGACTGAAGCAGTTGCAGTGTGAGAAGGCTTGGAAGTTGGGGCAGGAAGTCAATATTGGAGGTAAGATGTGATGTTGTAAAAGCCAGGCAGAGAGTTAGATGCTGCCTGTCTCAGAAACTTCAGAGCCAGTGAGTCAAACCCTAACATCATGGCATGCTGTGGTGTCTGACCCTTGTTCTTGTGCATAATATGGATTCTGGGCTTATTAGATGTGATGAACAGGCAGGAAATTGTTTATATTCTGAGGGTATATTTTTGAAAATGCCCATTTTGATAGCCCTAAAAATACTGAATTCAGATCAATAGAAGCAAAGCTTAGGTCAGACACCAACTTGCTCACACAAGAATTCATCTTGGTTTAATACAGGGTTGATTGTTGGGAATTGTACATACCATGATAAGATGTGAACAGGGATAGATATCTAAGGCTATTGCTACTACGTACGGTTAGGTTAGAATTTTTAATAACCTCAAAGGTGACAGCTTGCCTACAAGAAGAATTATACAACCAGGTAACTTGGCTAATTGTCTACTTCTATGAACCCACAGCACCTTGTACTGATCTCAGAATGTATATGTGCTTCCTCCTGGATGATGTTATGTATCGGTGCCTTCTACTTCAGGATTGTATTATATAGTATGAAACCCTGGAATTCAGCTTCTCAGTAAATATTTACTGAACTGTATTGTTCAGACAAGTGTGAAGACTCTCCTCCATCACAACAGAGTATTTGTGTCTATCAGAGGAGTACCTTCATCACGGGAAGCAGCTTATTCTCCTTTTCAATAACTTGGCTGCAATTCTGGCAACCAGAACAGAAGCTGGACTAAAGCAGCAGTCAAATGGTCCACAGAAAAGCAAGAACAGATCTCCTACCTTTTCCACATCACCTAAGCCCTCCGTGTCCAGAAGCATGAGAGTGAATTTGGGCTTGCTGGGGTGAGGCACACACCACATCCAGATGCCCTTGGTTTCAGACCTGACTGTGGTGCCCAGATTGAAGCCTGTGTGAGAGAGTATGAAAGCAGCAAGGATTTATATGAATCCTTAGACTATTCCATCCATAACAACACTGAGCACATTCAAGTACAAGGTATTAGGAGGGAAAGAGTAACTGCATGGTCTATAAAGAAAGAAGAAAGTAGTGGGACCAGGAAAAATTGTGAAGAGGTCAAGAAGAAGAAAACAGAATGCTCTGATTCTTAAAAGACTCAAGGGTACAGTTCATAAAGCAAGACATGCAAAATGCAAAATGTGAAAAATTGTTTCCCCCTGTCATAAGCTAGTGGCTCTGAACCAAGTTCACCACATTAGCAAAATTTAAAATCAGACACAATTTTTGTAAAGGAGTGCAGAATGTTCTATTGCTATGAATAAACATATAAACTACACATAAAGTTTAAAAAGCAATATGATACCATCAAGAAACACTACACATGCAAATGTCCTGCAAGCTAAAGATTCACATCTGATTGTGCTATACAAAGAAAAGTTCATGCAACAACGAGGCAATATAAAGACACTCTTATGTGTAAAAGCCTTGTCCTTCAAAATAAGTGCTGGAATTAATGCTCACCATAATAAATAATGTTATTTTCATAATGACATGCTATGATATTAAAAATTAGTAATTTAATAATACTTATGACAAACTGGGTGATGAGCAAAAGAAGCCAGTGACATCAAGACATTTCCAATATAGATTGTAATACATTAAAATATACATATATGTGTTATATGAATATTTATATATATACATACTCCTTAAGAACTTAAATAGTAGGTCAAGATGAACTGATTTTTATAGATACATACTTAGATGTTTTATAATTGTTTTGTAAGTCATTGGGGGAAGTTTCATGAAAATAAGAAGCCTTGAGAGAGTATAAGATGACATGAAATGCCATTTGAATGTTCACAAAGTTTAACATTTTGATCGGGTCAGTAAAGAAATAAGAATTTGATAAGTATACCATACACTGTGTTTTATGTAACCTTGTGTGTGTTGCATTATGCATATTTTAAAGTCTTATGAGAGAAACATAGATATAGCTATTCAGGTGGTGGAGTAGGACATAAAATAGCTATCACAAATAAAATAAACACAAATCCTCCCTCATTCTTTCCCTCCCTCCTTCTCTCCCTCTCCTACCTCCCTCTCCTCCTGTTCTCTCTCCTTCCTTCTCTTCCTCCTTCTCTATCCTTCTGCTCTCTTCTTGTCTCTTTCCTTCCTCCTCCCCTTCCTCCCCTTCCTCCCTCTCCTCCTTTTCTCTCTCCTCTCCCTCCTTTCCAGCCTCACAGAGACAGTTCTGCCTCCATTTCTTGCTTCCTTCCATCATTCCATCTTCCTTCTTTTAATAAACAAACACAATGAATTACATTTGCATTGACTGCAATGGAAGCAAGATGAAAGAAGGGGGAGATAAGATGGGGGTTGACCTGGGCAGGAGAGAATGACTACTTTGCATTGTGAAGGATTCCAAATGACCTCTGCCCTTCTGCATGAGGATGGCACTCACCATGGTTCTGTCCTGCCAAGCGGTTCATCAGGTAGGACTTCCCTGTACGGTACAGTCCTACAATGGCCACCACCACCACAGGCTGAGTGATCCTCTCAAGAATGTTTATTGCTTCGGGGTTCACCCTCAGCTCTTCATTCTCATTTTCCACTAAACAGATGGGAGCCTCCATGTTGGCACCAGACTCCATGGTAACCTGCAAACCCCAAAAAACCTTCTCAGTTGAATATGAGATCTCTAAGCCACCTCTAGTGGAACACCAATGTGTCTGGGCAATGGGTGCATCAATTTAGGATTACTGTTCTTTGTTGTTGGGTTTATGTGAAAATGCTTCAGGAGTCTCTCTGGCACAAGCACTTTCAAAGTAACAGGAATGGAAGAGAGGAGATGGCTTCACCAGTGACTCATAGGCAGGATAGCTCCTGAAGTCCAGTTTCAGTTTCATGATATACTCTAAGAAGTGTGGATCATGAGGTATGGCAAGTAGGCAAGCAAAGGTTATGTTTTTGTATTTTGGTTTTCTGTTTTTTTTTTTTCCCAGAAGCATATGTGGCAGTCAAGTTTTTGCTTTGCAAAGACATATGTTATATTTGACAGGAGTAAGCTTTTGTGGTTGGGTTAAGGCAACAACTCATTGTCTTTTATCTATTTTTCTAGGTTGTTCTGTACTAGGGAGCAAAGTGAAGTTCTGCTTGGCAACAGACAGAGCCAAGAGCAGTACTGTAAGCAAATCTAATAATTGGTCACTTTCACCTTACTCCACATCAACAAGGTCTCCTGTAGCTCAGGCTAGCATCCAGCTTTCTATGTAGGTAGGCTGCCCTTGAATACCCAATCCTGTCACAGAATCTCCTGGTCTATGGGGCTTACAAGAAGGAATCATAACACTTGACTTTCCCATTGTGATTTTTCAGGGGTTACATTTTACATTTTAGGCTTGCTGTTACTCTTTTGGTCTTTTCCTAGGTAGGATCCCAATAAGCTCAGGGTGGCATCTAATTTTTTTTACTTTAATATTTGTTTGTTTGTTTGTTTATGTAGCAGAGGCTTGTTTTAAACTACTGGTTCTACCAATAGCTCAAATACTAAGATATACACTTAATAAATGGGACTTATGAAACTGCAAAGATTCTGTAAAGCAAAGGAGACTCTCAATAGGGCAAAACTGCAGCCCACAGTTTAGAAAAGGATCTTCACCAACGTTACATCTGACAGAGAGATAATATCTAAAATTCACACAGAACTCAAGACATTAGACACCAACAACCCAAAGAACCCAATTAAAAAATGGGGTACAGAGCTAAACAGAGAATTCTCAAATGGCCAAGAAATAGTTAAATGTTCAAAGTCCTTAGTCATCATGGATATCAACATAATTCTGAGGTCCCACTTTACACCCATCAGAATGACTAAGATCAAAAACCCAAGTGATAGCACATGCTGGTGAGGATGTGCAGCCAGTGGAACATCCTCCATTGCTGGGAGAAGTGCAAACTTGTACAACCTCTTTAGAAAACAATTTGGCCATTTCTCAAAAAGCTGGAAATTGTTGTACCTCAAGATCCAGCTATACCACTCCTGGGCAAATACCCAAAAGATGCTCCAACATCCTACAAAGATACTTTCTCAACTATGTTCATAGCAACTTTATTTGTAATAACCAGAAACTAAAAGCAACTTAGATATCCCTCAACTGGAAAATGGGTAAAGAAAAGGTGCTACATCTACACAATGGAATACTATTCAGCCATTTTAAAAAAAAATACATCATGAATTTTGCAGACAAATGTGGAATTTGAGAATACCATCCTGAGTGAGTCACCCAGTGCCAAAAGGACAAGTATGGTGTATTTTCACTTATAAGTGGATATTAGCCATAAAATATAGGTACCAAGCTATACTCCACAGAACCAAAGAAGCTAAACAAGAAGGAAGAACAAATTGAGGAATCTCACGTAGAAGGAAGAATAAAATAGTATTAGGTGGCAGATGGAGGGAGAAAACTGGGAGGGAGGGAAGTGAGAAAGAGAATGGGGGAAAGGATCAGGATCAGCTGTGGGGAAGGACAGGAAGGAGGACCAGATGGCCATGAAAATGAGTGACAATCTGCAACCGAATGGGGTGAGGAGGTGGGCAGAGGAGCATCTCCAGGACAAGACAGAAACCTGTGATGAGAGGTGCCTAAGAATCAATGGGGGTGGCCTTAGCAGTGACTCAGTGCATTGGGGATGTGGAACTTGAAAAGGCCTCCTCTTGTAGACAGGAAGAAACCCCAGTGGAGCAATAGAGATACCAACCCACCTACAAAACTTTCAACCCAAAATTTATCCTGTCTACCAGAAATGCAGGCATAGTGTTAGGAACAGAAACTGAGGGAATGGCCAACCAATAACCAGTCCAACTTGAGACCCATTCCATGGGCAAGCACCTATCCCTGACACTTTTAATGATACTCTGTTATTCTTGATGGCAAGTTGTCCCAGGCTCCACCCAGCAGCTGATTCAGACAGATACAGATACCCACACCCAAACAATGGATGGAGTCTGGGGACTCTGAAGGAAGAGTAGGAGGAAGGATTAAGGCCAAGGGGCATAGAAACTCCCCACCACACATTGTCTATCACATATTTGTTATGTAGTGGCACCCAGCCCCACCCCATAACCTCAGCTTGGAGGAAGGCATGTTGCTCTATGCAGATCTGGGATACTGTCTCAACTAAGAAGCTTCAAATCCACATGAAGATAGTAGAACTACACAGCTGCAATTGTTCATGTAAACGATTCATGGTTTCCAGAAGTAGCCCTAGTCACAGGGAGGACAGTAAAAAGTGCCTCCGCCCTAGATTCTTCACAAGCTCCAAAACCTGTCTGAAACCTTTCTTGGATGGACACACTTTGAAACAGTTCACAATACATCAAGGGGTTCAGGCTTTACTGCTGTTTTTAACTTTTGAAAGGTAAGAATGGGACTGACTCCCCCACCGCAGGGGGCGAGTGCCCTGGTACCACCCAGGTGCACCAGAGCTGCACGGGGGGGGGGGGGGAGTGCAGGAGCTCCTAAGCACTGTGGTGGATGAGTAGAAAGCTCTGCCAGGACATTGGGCTTAAGCCCTCTGAAGGGAAGCAGGGCAGGGGAATGGCTGGCTCCAGGGATTGGGTAGCCCTGGGCTGATATTCAGGTTGGAATGGCTCACCACCCCACCCAACCCCCACCAAACCTGGCTGTGGTGGCTGCCAGAGAGTGGAAGCACCTCCTGCGCTGAGGAGAAGGCTGTCCACATACTCTGAGGCCACCAAGCCGCCTCTAATCAGGGTCATCCACCAGCCAGTGTCATCTTGCACCCAGCAAGAGTTTGTGCCCTGGGACCTCGGGACCTCCCTGAAGCTCCTTAAGAGATGTGCACAGTGGGTACCTGGGAACTCACCAGCCTGCAGGGGAAGACTCTCTGCTCCCAGGACTCAGCACCCTTAGGCTTGCTGCTGCTCCTGACTCCTCCTGAATGCTCTATTCTTCAACCTCAGAGTCAAACCGGATATTGCATCCATTTAGTTGTGGGGATAGGAAACTGAAATTGAAACTGCAGAGGCTTATGCTGAATTTCTGAGAAGCTTTTGCACCATTTCCAGGAAAGAAAACGGAATCTGCAAAACCAACAGGAAAACCCATAGTCTTCCCTGCCAGATGGTGAAGCAAAAACAATTCACTGATTCTCTAAATACTGACTTTTATTGGGAATGATGCAACAGGAATTTGCCAGCTCCTGCCACAGTGAGCCAATGGCTTATTCCAAGAGGTTGATGCAAACAAAACGTTTGAACTTAAACATTTGCTCCGTGCAGGATATTAATACTGTCCATATTAAGAAGGTAGTGGGATATTTCTGTGTGTCATATTCATCTTGTGATGTATGGTGTGGATTGGTTTAACATAGCTACCTCTTCAAACAGTTAACACTTCTCCTCCTCCTCCTCCTCCTCCTCCTCCTCCTCCTCCTCCTCCTCCTTCTCTCTCTCTCTCTCTCTCTCTCTCTCTCTCTCTCTCTCTCTCTCTCTCTCTCTGAGAGACAGGGTTTCTCTATGTATCCCTGGCTGTCCTGGACTCTGCACATCAGGCTGAGTTCTGCCAGACCGTTTTCCTTCTGCCTGGATGCTTGTCTATCTTTTAGCCCTTAGCACACATACTTCATCTGAATCTCAGTCTCCCTTTCAGTTGACTTCTCTCTTGACCTTTGCCGATGGTTTGAATTCCTACGCCATACACTGAATTGTATCATTGACTCTGCCAATTGTTCACAGTCTGCATTACTCAGCCATCGTGTGGCCCTGATTACCTGTGAAATATTTATTGAGTAGTTGATATAAAATATTTTAAAATCTCAGAAGTACATCTGATTATTATTATTTTATTTTCCAGTGTCAAGAATGAAAAGGAGACATTGAGTAATGTAAGAAATAGGGGCAGTATTTTAAAAGAGAAAAATGTCAGGAGAAAACCAGAAGTTATTGAGGACAATACAGAAGTTGGTTCTAAATATAAGCAAAAACTGACCTAAGCATCTCTCTCTGCACACTTCCTTTATTTAACCTCAGAACTTGAGGTTTGTTTTTTCTTAACTTCTCCTCAGCACATATATCATATTGTCCAAACTCTATAATCCAACTCTGAGATATATACCCTATGATCAGATATGCAATTCTTCACAGAATTGATAAGTGAATGAGAAAATGAAGTAGATATCCACTCTAGGTGCCTTCAGTTATCCGTGCTTGTAAATAATATGTTAGTTTTATAATATTAAAATGGCACGTTATATAAGGATACAGAATGAAGATTATAGGAAGAAGTTAAAAGAGGAACTTGATGGTTTTACTGAAAGGCTACATCTAAGATTATTCTGGATTATTTAGTGCCTGGCTGTCCTTTGTTTGAAGTATGAGACAGCCCTCCAGTAGTAAAATATGCTGCGTGAAATAATCTAAGTCTCATGCCCGTTCACTGTCATTTTGTACTTACAGCAACTTCCAGTGTGATTGATGTCATTCTGTCTAGGCTCTGTCCCACAGTTACCTGGCAACAGCCATGTGTGTCTCACTCACTGTAAAGGTGGCCACTTGTCTCCCTCCTCACTCTCTTGCTCTCTTCTCCTCTTTCCCTCTCTCCCCATTCCCCTCCCCCTGTCTCCACATGCCCACTGTTAGCCTCTAATCCTCTCTCCATGTCTCTCTGTCTCTCTCTGTCTCTCTCTCCCTCCCCTCCATCTCTCCCTCTACTTCCCTCCCTCCCTACCTCCATCTGCCTTTCTCTGTCTCTGCTTCCTCAGCTCCCCTGCCCATGCTGGTACCTCAGGAGGGAGAAGGGGTGCCTCACCATTGTCCTGCAGAGGCACTGCCTTCCCCCACTCCACAACACACCCCCACCAAGTATACCCCTGGCTGCTCTTTTATTTTATTTTTAAATAAAACACAACACGGATGAACTATGTTTACTAGTGAAGACCAGACAAATGATGCAACAAAGAGCATGACCCTGTGAGCCTTGCAGATTATGACATTGAACATACTCTGCACATTTTCATTTCAGTATTAATTGTATTGACTTGGTCTACTATTGAGGCATAAGTTTCCTTGATGATTTAAAATCCCAGCCACTGGAGTCTTTCAGATAATGACAAACCACAGGAACTGAGCCCCAGTCCCCAGAATCCTGGTCCTTAACCACTCCCAAAACTTGATGGCAATGAAAAATGATAGGGATTAGAAAAGCCTGTCTTCTGAGCCTTTCTCTGCCCAGGTCTTGCTCTGATGCCTGGATTCAGCTTTGAGATCTTCCCTAGGGTGTCATCTTAACTGCTGAACCCTTTGTCTGTTACCAGCTATGGCATGAAGTCCTGATTAGCGCAAACAAGATCCAGAAAGAACCATGCAGACACATCTGAATCCTGAATTACACCTGCACATCCCCCCCATATTCCTTCAATGGTATCTTGTGCTTTGTTAGCTCTGGTTCAGTTACATACATGGGTCACCGTAAAAATGCCCTCTTGAGTAGGTTTAGACCCCACAGATTCATGTGTTTGAATATGCTTGGCCCACAGAGAGTGACACCATGAGAAAGTGTGATCTTGTTGGAATAGGTATGGTCTTGTTGGATGAAGTGTCTCCCTGTGGGGATGAGCTTCCAGTCTCCTGTGCTCAGGCTCTGCACAATGTGGAGGGAGCGCTTTCTCCTAGTTGCCTGTGGATGAGAGTCTCCTTCTGCTGATTTTGGATGAAGATGTAGGACACTCAGGTCCGTCTCCAGGACCACATCTGCCTGGATGCTGTCATGCTTCCCACCATGATGATAATGGACTGAGCCTCTCTAACTATAATCTAGCCTCAATAATTTTTTTTCTTGTATAAGACTTGCCTTGGTCATGGTGTCTCTTCAGAGCCATGAAGCACTAAGACGACTACATTATATTTTACAAACCAATCTTAAAGCTATATTTGTGGAATTGTTACAAGATATTTCCTAACCTATGACACTGAGACACTGAGTGACCAGTAATTGGATAGAAAAGAATAGGGGGAGAAGGGTTGGAAGGTCAGAGAGGGAGACACACAAGCAGGAGAGAGAGGCTCCGTTATCCAGAAGGAATCAGATATAAATATACCTGAAGTTTTGAAATTGGGATGAAACTTTTAAATACACTTGATTGGCTCTGTTACTACTGTATTGACATCCTGAATCTGAGCTGACAGCTCCCGGGTAGTGTGGGCACTGGGTGGAAGCAAGAGAAAATCGGGATCCCCCAGCAGAGAAATGGCAGTCAGAGGGACCTCCAAGTGAGACTGCACTAGGCTGGTAGACACAGGAAACCTGAGGGCCTGGATTGAGGTCTGCAGGCCAGTGGTTGATTGTCTTGTGGCAATGGCAGGTGAAGGAAAGTTTGGTTCTTTTTTTTTTTTTTAAATAATTGTCACTACATGGCACTAGGTTTTGTCTACTGTGTTCCATCGTGAAGGACAACTAATTCACAATAAAGAAGCAAGTCTCAGCTGCTCTTATTCAAAGTTCAATGAAACATGGTGGTTTGGACATTGGAAGAGTTCTGCAGCTGCTCCAGGGCCTGGAGGTTGATGACTCTGCAGCTGTTCCAGGGCCTGGGAGTTGATGGTGATATGCTGTTCTATACAACTTCTGACCAAAAGCACAAGGGTGAAGATGCATGAGTCCACCTAGAAGGCACATGAGGGAAATGGGAGGGGGAAAACACTCTTCCTCCACATTTATTAGGTATTTGAGCTGGGCTTTATGTACTTCAATAGTACACAAACCACAAAAGTTTGAAGACAAGCAAAAACTTGAAATCTAAATCTGGGCAGTAGTACCAATCCATTCAGAACCTCAGTCTCACAATTATGTATGTACAGGAGAAAATGGCATTTGTCAGTATGGGTGAAATGTGTAGGACCATCCATTACAACATAATAGGTACAGAATTAGAAACTACTTCTATATCATAATCAAATTTACTGTGGTTATATTGGGGTCCCCAAATAAATTTCACAAAGCATCAGTAGCCATTTATAAATAGCCAGACACACTATTCATTGTACAGATAAATATTTTCATAGGTCAAGAGTGTGACTACTTTCAGAGACAGACACACAAGCAAACATTCATATGGCAGGATTACAAGAGTATATGATTGTGTAAAGTAAAATGAGTAATTTACATAAGGCAAGCAGTGCTAAGAAACTTAAGAGTCAGAAATTCAGTGGACAGATAGGGCTGAAGCTGTAATTTGAGGGTAAGATTCAAAGCAATCATTGCTGAGAGGAACAAAGCTTGGTTTTCTTGCTTGGAATACAGAGATGTACGAAATAGATATCTAATTACACACACACACACACACACACATACTCATACTACTGAGTCCATTTTACAATGTTCATATACAGACGTACACATGTGCCCATTTGAGGTTGGACTACTCATGTGGGAACTTTTCCGTGAAAGAAACCAATTCTCCCTTAAAGCCCCCATTGATTTCCTGTAGCTGTAGGAGTGCATTCTCCAGGAATCTCCCCTACCCACCTTAGCATTGCATCTGATGTTGCCAGTATAGCAGTTTTCTTCTGGCAAACATATGGTTGAGATTTCTGGGGTGCATTTTCCCTGTTCTGGCAAGGGCATAGTCTGGCAGCAAAAGTTCTGTTCTCCGTGTCCTGAAATCTTTCTGCCCTTCATCACATTTCTTTTCTTAGCCTTAGGTATAGCTGTTGTATTACATATGTCTATTTCTGAGTTCTAAGGAAAGGAATCTATGAGTTTACAAAGTTAAAAGGCATGTGGTTTTCGATGTTTGTTTGCTGGCTTTGGGTTCTGTTCTTACTGCAAAGGAGGGCTGAGATAATGAAACCAAAGAGAATGTAACCCTGAAGTTAACTAGAATGACATAAATCCTAGAATACTATGTTGATGTGTGAATAAGTCACACACTTTTTTAAAGTACAAGAAAAACATATAAGAGCAAACCTGATAGTTATCTTCATGGAAACTTAGTACAAAGGGATTGGAGGTGTCATAGCATTGTGAGGTCTATGGAACATATTAAGTATGGCTATATACCAGAACATACAAAGTACACGTTTTGGCAACTAAACCATCTGTAAGATGAGCATCATTTATATTTTTACAAAGCCTGACAGAAAATGCCAAGAAGTATCTGAGATTAGAGGAAACAGCCAAGGGGAAACAATCTCAGGGCAGCATCTCTATAGAGGGCCTAGGGCTTAGTCAATCTCTCTCTCTCTCTCTCTCTCTCTCTCTCTCTCTCTGTGTGTGTGTGTGTGTGTGTGTGTGTGTGTGTAAGGCCACTTTAGGAAGAAAATCATGGATTGCCTACCTATGCTCTTTGCTTCAGCCCTTAGTTAATGCCCAAAGAGCAGTGTGTCCTGGGACTCAGGGTGTGCAGTCACCAAAGGCAGAGCCTGAAGGACAGGCATGAGCATCAGCAGACAACATCTGACCACGCACCATCATTCTGCCACCTGAGCTGTTCCTCCTGCTTTTACCCAACAGCAAGTGTGGGAGACATAGTTTGTATTCATTTCTTCTCCTGTCTTTCCACCTCATCATTCCTAAAAAAGGTATTTATTATTAGCATAATTTCTTCTTTTCATAGAAATAGGAAAGAAAGAAAGAAAGAAAGAAAGAAAGAAAGAAAGAAAGACATAAGTTTGTATGTAAAAATCCCTTAAGCTATCATCCAGAAGTAATCACTACTATTTTGTTGAATGTTCTTCCACATTATGTCCCCCTGCTTATTCTGAGCTTTCTATCTGCTACGCATAAACCCTACTACAGGAAGCCATAAATGTTCCTTTGGCACCTTTTCTAACCTGTTTATTTCTGGTAGCCACGACCATGTAAAATTTAAGGAAAATATTTCATAGCTCTCATAATATGCTATAATTCAGATCCTGCCTAGTCCTAGAGCTTGTTGTATATCTACATATGAAGTAGCCCCTAAGCCCAGACTTCCTCAAAAACAGCTTACTGAGCTGCCATCCTTTGTCTTGCTAAGCCAATGTATTCACCGGCTATTCAGACACCTATAACCCTCAGTCCCAGGTGAGACTCATGAATTATTAAAGAGGCTAAGTGGAAAACAAGTCCAGGCTTACCCAACATAGGAGACTGTAAGGTATGGTCATGTAAATTATCCCTGCTTAGCTAGCTACATCCTTTACTATGTTAATGTCAAGCAATTGTCTACCGAGAGCAGAGATTTCCTCTGAGCAGACAAAACATAAGGCTTAGAAGAAAGTTAGTTAGTGGAAAAATGAGTTAGTCTAGAAAGCAGAGCTCCCAGGGCCAGGCAATATGCCTGGCTCTGAGGAAAGCTTGCTAGTTCAGAGAAGAATCTTGCTAACTTAGGCAAGATCTCTAGTTTAGACAGAAATGGCTTAAAATGTTTTAGCTTATAACCTAAGGGCGCTACCTATATAAGCTAGCGTGCCTCATTTTTACTATGTAATTGTCAGAACCTGATGCTCTGAGTAGGGACCCATAAAACAGGGCTCCTCATTAGAGAAAATATAGATTTTTCTATAATATAAAGTATTCTGTGTCTGTGTCGTCATTCTCGCTGATTCGTGCCTTCCTGACCCCTGGATCTTGGTCTCCCCTGCAACCGAGCTCCCACGAGGAGCTACGTCTTGCAGAAGGCTGCAACCAAAGCTGCCATGAGCAGCCGCAGTCTGCGGCAGCTGGCGCCCGAACAGGGACTACGTGGAGTCAGGTAAATCTTTCCTTCTCTCTTTCTTTCTCTTTCTTTCTCAAGGTACATAAGGCTCTCGCGAAGGAAGCTGCAGTTCCGTTGGCAGAGTGAGGCCAATTAAGTGCGAGTAATCTTGTAATAGTCATGGGGCAAACTAAGTCAAAACAGAAAAAAATGTTTCTTTCAGTCAAAAAGACAGGGACTATGAAGTCCTATGAGATGCCTCACCAGTCATAGATAGTCTATGCTGTAGTTATGAAGGGATGGAAATTCAGCGCCAATATTAAGTATATACGTGAAGGAGAAAGACTCCTCCAGCCTTACTTATTATAAGTTTGAAAAGAAGACATATGCAAAGAAAATGCTCAAATAGCATTGGGAGGGACCCCAATAAGAGAAGTATCCCTCCAGGAGCCTGCCCTCGTTGTCAAAAGGGCAAGCATTGAAAAACTAAAAGTAAATACAAGTTCCACAAAGATGGAATGCAAAGTCAGGGACAATCTCTCAGTCCCAAACTTAAGAATAGTATCCTACACTGTGAGCAAAATGGGTGCTAGAGGATACAGATTAAATAAGGCAGTGTTTACTCAACACTAAACTCTTTGCTTAGAGGCAGACAATAAAAATAGAGAGCCAGGTGTGGTGGCGCACGCCTATAATCCCAGCACTTGGGAGGCAGAAACAGGCTGATTTCTGAGTTTGAGGCCAGCCTGGTCTACAGAGTGAGTTCCAGGACAGCCAGGAGAAAGAACTATATAGGTTCTAGATTGTAACCACAGTTGTTAAGAGCCTATTCAGGCAAAAAGAAAAGGGTTTAAAAACAGACTTATGTCCGCAGCCTCCAAGAGCTGCTCCAAGAAAGGTTAAAGAGAAAAAAGGGAGACTAAGAAAATGGATATAATTGCAGTACAAGCATGTTTTTCTTTCTGTGTATTGTCTATTCCTGGTGCACAATGTCTATATGTATATGTGTCCTATCTGTGATGTTGTGTGAATGGCTCATGTGCAAATGGCTTTTGTCTAAGTGTTTCATGTTAAAGACAAAAATTAATAAAAACTTCATCTATTGGCGATCTATTTCTTACTCTAACTAAGTTGTTCTAAGACTCAGCTAAAGTTAAGCATAGTTGAAAAAAGATTTTAAATAGAGGCCAACTGCCTCCAGTCTAATAGATTAATGGTTGTTTCTTTTAAGAAGATCTCTACAATTATGGTTTTTGGTTAAATGCTTTTTAGTCTCTCAAAATTAGAGCTAAGAAAGAAAAGGTTTGTTTGGTTTAAGTCCATAAGATTTGTATAATTGTTTTATTCTTGTTTATAATTGGTCTTAAAGGTATATTTTACATGTCTTGAGTATAAAAAATTGGCTTATAAGTCATTGGATATAATTTAAAAGGTATAATGTTGTTAAGCAGAGGTTAACTTAACCAGCGACACGTGGCCTAATGCCACACAGGCCTTATTTGCTTTATATAATTAAATTAAAAATATAAATATGCTTTACATATTTTGACTATAAAATATTGGCTTATAAATTGTTAAACATAATTTAAATGGTATAGAGTTAACAAAAAAGAAATTTAGAATTAATAGCTCAAAGTTACAGCCATCTTGAGCACATGGCATTTTAAACTCATAAAATACAGGCCTCTAAGATGCTTCTAATACATTATCTTCCTCTTAAAAAAAAATAGGAGAGAGAGAGAGCAGAGGTCATATTGCTGTGCATATCATTTAAATTATGCTTAAAAAACAGCTATGGCGCCGGGCGTGGTGGCGCATGCCTGTAATCCCAGCACTTGGGAGGCAGAGGCAGGCGGATTTCTGAGTTCGAGGCCAGCCTGGTCTACAGAGTGAATTCCAGGACAGCCAGGACTACACAGAGAAACCCTGTCTCAAAAAACCAAAAAAAAAAAAAAAAAACAAAAAACAGCTATGGCCATTATGGTCCCAAGCCCCGCCACAAAGGGTGTGAATTTTCCGTGCAGTTTTTCTCCTTGGCAGCGATTAGCAATCTGTTTAATACTGGTGTGGACCAAAGAAAAAGGGTCCGACTTTTCAATTAAAACAGGACATGAGTCTATGGCCAAGAAAATATCTCGGCAGACTCATACAAACAGTTCAAATGTAGCCTTTTGGTGGTCTCTTGATCCAACTGCTATTCATGCAGGGATGGTGCTAGATCCAGCCCATGGAGGATATGAGGCCAATATCGGTCCCCAGAACAGCAGGCCTAAGCCTTCTCCAAATGGGATTGCTTAAAAATACAGCCTAAAGCTGATAATTATGACCGGCACCTAAATAAAGGAGCCGAACATTTTAATTTTCTCCGAAGAGGAGATATATATGCTTTTTCCACAGAGTCCTGGTTTCACAAGCAAATACCAACTCCATTTCCACAAGGGCGAAGATACAAAGGACAGAACTACAAGGCTTCTGCTGGCTTCAAAGAGACTACCTACCCGGACCAGCTAAAATATTCCAACTGGAGAGGCTGTAACTATAGTGGCTGCTCTTTGGCAGCCAAGTTTGTTTTCCTTACATTGTGTTTAATTGTTATACTTTTAGACTTACTAATTGTGTTAATTTAGCAGGTACAGCTCCCATAGAATGTCTTTCCACTGCTTTTGAACCATTCTAGTGCTCCAGACAAAGGACCTCCATTCCATAGGTTTACATTGGGAGATTAAAATAAAGATTTTAGGGACTGTTTATAATAATATAGCTCAGTAATATTATCTTAGATACAAGTCTAGATACTTAGTAAAGTCTATTAATAGTTCTCACCAAAATAGATAGAACCTATTCATATAAGTCATTAAGTCTTATCCAACAGGTATTTAATAGGATCTAATGAGCTTCTTAGACCAAAGCATATTATGACAGCCTTGATATTAAATATTAACGTCAACTATAAACAAGGCATATAACAAATTTGCCAATTTATAAGATTTGGCCTAATATATTAATTCCAGTCTATGGTGTCTAAACCCCATAATTTAGCTATATTAAATATTTACGGTCAACACGGCTACGAAATAACTTTCCTTCTCAAACTAAATCTTTCCTCCATTTATGCTGCCAAAAGAGATATTTACAAGAGAGGGAAATGTCACACACCCCCTGCGGACACTGTGAATTCCACAGGTAAAGCGAGAGTCTCAAGTGGACACTTTGAATAAGCGCTGTCTAAAGCGCAAGGTTCAGTGTACACCTTTTGAGTAATCGCCGTCCCCTAGGGAACAAAGTTGTGGAATTCCCTGGCTGGAGAGGATTCTGAGCTATAATCTCAGGGCAGCTTTAACTTTGTTACTTTTCCTTCTACTGCCAAAAGAGATATATATGTGCTTCAGTTTAAAAAAAAAAAAAAGGTGAAATGCTACGCATAAACCCTACTACAGGAAGTCATAAATGTTCCTTTGGCACCTTTTCTAACCTGTTTATTTCTGGTAGCCACGACCATGTAAAATTTAAGGAAAATATTTCATAGCTCTCATAATATGCTATAATTCAGATCCTGCCTAGTCCTAGAGCTTGTTGTATATCTACATATGAAGTAGCCCCTAAGCCCAGACTTCCTCAAAAACAGCTTCTGAGCTGCCATCCTTTGTCTTGCTAAGCCAATGTATGCACCGGCTATTCAGACACCTATAGCCCTCAGTCCCAGGTGAGACTCATGAATTATTAATGAGGCTAAGTGGAAAACAAGTCCAGGCTTACCCAACATAGGAGACTGTAAGGTATGGTCATGTAAATTATCCCTGCTTAGCTAGCTACATCCTTTACTATGTTAATGTCAAGCAATTGTCTACCGAGAGCAGAGATTTCCTCTGAGCAGACAAAACATAAGACTTAGAAGAAAGTTAGTTAGTGGAAAAATGAGTTAGTCTAGAAAGCAGAACTCCCAGGGCCAGGCAATATGCCTGGCTCTGAGGAAAGTTGCTAGTTCAGAGAAGAATCTTGCTAACTTAGGCAAGATCTCTAGTTTAGACAGAAATGGCTTAAAATGTTTTAGCTTATAACCTAAGGGCGCTACCTATATAAGCTAGCGTGCCTCATTTTTACTATGTAATTGTCAGAACCTGATGCTCTGAGTAGGGACCCATAAAACAGGGCTCCTCATTAGAGAAAATATAGATTTTTCTATAATATAAAGTATTCTGTGTCTGTGTCGTCATTCTCGCTGATTCGTGCCTTCCTGACCCCGGGATCTTGGTCTCCCCTGCAACCGAACTCCCACGAGGAGCTACGTCTTGCAGAAGGCTGCAACCAAAGCTGCCATGAGCAGCCGCGGTCCACGGCATCTATCTGGACTGTAACATCATGAAGCTAATTTAACTTGTTTTCTATTCTAACTAAAACAGTAACTTCTCAAGCTACAAAGTAAATATTTACATAAAATGAGAAAATAAATGTTAATCAACATAGTTATAAATGCCAAAAATGCTACATTTTATCAGTTTTCATTTTTTGCTTCTGCTTCGGTGCTTCTGTCCTATGACAAGTGAATTTCAATGTAAGCAAGAATTGTATGTAGTATATGAGATTGAGACATGCAGGAGAATCAATTCAGTGAACTTTACATTTTTATTCCATATAATTAAACAACAGAATGCGACTAACATAAACAGGCAATTCTCTTCTCTTCTCTCCTCTCCACTTCTCTTCTCTCCCCTCCCCTCCCCTCCTTCCCCTCCCCTCCCCACCCCTCTCCTTCTCTCTCTCTCTCTCTCTCTCTCTCTCTCTCTCTCTGCTCTCTCTCTCTCTCTGTCCCTGCCTCCCTCCCTCCCTCCTGTTCTCCCTCCCTCCCCCCCTTCTGTTCTCCCTCCCTCCCTCTTTAGGTCCATCCCAGTATCCTTCTGGATAGATACAGGCAGGGGCTACTTTATTAGAACAAACTAAGGCTATTTCTAGCTGAAAAACTACACTGAGCCAATGCTTGCCAGATACATCTCAATATAAAAGGGAAATGCACATTCCAAGCATAAATCTTTTAATCAAAATTATGTTCCCAACAATGTACAGCATGCAATTAAAAGAATTTTAAGACACACAGAAAAATCAAGAACAGCTATTTTTTATTTTAAAGAAATAAAGCAAATAGAACCAGGAACAGAGACAAACTAAGTATAGTGAGAACTCATTTAAAAACTTTAAATTTTAAATCATCAAAATGATTTAAAATCAGTATAATACTGTGGTTAAGAATGTGGTAGAAAGTGAGCAATATAGCTGGCAAGGTAGAGCCTTTAAGGAAGAAAAACAGAAACCGAGCCAAATGGGGATTTTGTGTATCAAAAGCAAAGCTTTACTGATAGACTTTCTTTATCCTTGATCACCTGACAAAAGATAGAATGTGGATGCAGCAGAATCTGGAGAAGCAAATCTCCCTCCACGGGTGATTGACATGATAGGTGACCACGTGACAAGATTGACTATAATGTGTTTGGGTTCCCAAAAAAGAAACCGAAAGGAACAACACGCAGATGGCAACTGACTGTCCTGAGGAGCCAGCCCACTGTCCACAGACTAGGGGGCTCCAACCAGTTGAGAAATATGAATCATTTCTGAGTTCTCAGTGATACCTTCTTCATATGTCCACCATTAGAAGAGATAACATATGAGATGTAAATATTGGCCAAATTCTACTTGATTTACAGCCTCTGAGTAACTTAAAATATCCTGAGACAAATATGGCAGGTAGACAGGGGCCACTGGAGCTTCTCAACTACTGGTTGTCTGAAGTCCTTCAGTCTCTTGTTCCTTTGTGTCTTAAATGGAATGCAATAAGAACGGGAGGGTCCCAGGGTTGGCTTATTAGATTATAATACAGTCAGTATTACTGTGGTGGTGGTGGTCGTGGTTCAGTTTCCTCAAGTCTTCCCTCTGCTTCTGAAGAGTGCTCTGAGTTTATCTTCCTGCTCTTCCTTTATTTTTGCAGCCTCTTCCTAAGAAGCAATAAATAGATACAATAAAGCTTAACAAAAAAAACACAACAAACGGGGGAAAAAACACTAAGTTCAAACTCTGCTCTCATTCCTAAACCTCTGTGTTTCCATACTTAAGTCAGGCTATTGTAAGGTAGACAACCCCTGGAAGGCTCTCTGTCATTTGTATGTGTTGCCTATGACATTCTATCATGTTTCATCCTTTTGCTCCAGTTTCAGACACAACATAGTTCAATCTCTGAGCTGTTAGTGTCTTTAGAATTCCATTCCAATGTACCCTTCTTTAGACTGAGAAATCACCATGGTAAGCTCAGTGACATATTGACTTCAGTTCACACCCACACAGGGAATGGTGCAGGATATTTTTCTACAAGAACAGGCTATATCCTGAGCACAGAGGTGACAACATTTCCGCCTAGAGTTCAAGTGCAGTCCCCTGAGTCTGACCTGAAGAGTAAGGTGGCTTTGCCACAGTTTGATTGCCAGCAAGTGATTGTCCACTCTGCCTTTCAGGAAAGCACTGGGATGTCAAAAATAAGTTAGAGTAGCTCCTAAGAAAGCTACTGCCTGTAGAGCTACTCGGAAACCAGGGAATGGATAGGGACAGTTTTATAAGAGTCATCAAGAGTGTGATGCAGGCATTTGGTTGATTTTTGTGGGAAGCCTCCTCCTTCCCCACCATACATTTCAGAGGGAATGCTCCCTCTCAGATGGAGCAGGAGAGAATAACACAATCATTATGCAGTCCAAACTCAGGCTATGTATTCTTGCCAAAGCAGATGACTGTATTTCCCCCAGCAGAGAAGCCCTTTCTCCTCCCTTTCCTGTGTTTTTCCAGGGGATCAGGGAAATAGAAACTGAAACTGTGTCCTGACAGGAACCAGCTTTGTTTAGGGAGTCAAAGATAATTGCTCAAGCCTTGGGTATTTAAGCCTTTTTGTTAATGGGGGAAAATGTCCCCAATTTCTTTAAAGTATGCTTCTGCTGTCAGCTCCCTGTTAGAGTCTTTAACCAAAGCGTCATAGAGACCATGAACTAGAGAGATGGCCACTATTTTCAGTGCAATCTGCTTGGGAAGGACAAGGCATGATTCTGTCAGGTCTGTCAGTAGAGCTGACAACTCTGAATTGCTCCTTCCAGAACCTGACAGCAAGTTCCCAGTGTACTTTGCCTCTCTTTCTAGGGATGTCCCAGACTACTCTTTCTTGGCCATTTGTTCAATTTAAGGCAGCACTCCTCATCTACAAATCCAAACTTCCAAATCCTCCCAATACTGATTTTTTTTCTGAGTTCTGACATAAAACCACAAGAAGAAAAATTCTATTCTATGAAAGTTTCTTTTTTTCACGAATTATTTAAAATATTGTCTATGTGAACTGGACATGGTAGTTGTCTTAATTAGGGTTTTACTGCTGTGAACAGACACCATAACCAATGCAAGTTTTATAAAAGACAACATTTAATTGGGGTTGGCTTATAGGCTCAGAGGTTCAGTCCATTGTCATCGAGGCAGAAACATGGCAGCATCCAGGCAGGCATGGTACAGGAGGAGCTGAGAGTTCTACATCTTCATCAGAAGGCTGCTAGTGGAAAACTGACTTCCAGGCAGCCAGGGGGAGGGTCTTAAGCCCATGCCCACAGTGACACACCTACTCCAACAAGGCCACACCTCCTAATATGTTCACTTACTTGGACAATCATATACAAACCATCACATTCCACTCCCTGGCCCCCATAGGCTTGTTCAAACATGAGTCTATTCGGGCCATACTTAAATATAGCATAATGCAAAATACATTTAGTCCAACTTCAAAAAGTCCCTGTAGTCTATAGCAGTCTCAACAGTGTTAAAAGTCCAAAGTTCAAGGTCTCTTTTGAGACTCATCCAATCACTTAACTGTAATTCCCCAAGCAAGACAGGAAACCAGCTGGGCAAAGTCCAAACTCTGCATCTCCATGTCTGATGGCAAAGCAGTCTTCAGATATCCAACTCCTTTTTCATCTTTGTTGACTTCAACAAGGTTCTCTCTCCTGGACTTGTTCCACTCCCTGTTAGCTGTTTTCCTTGGCAGGCATCCTGTGGTTCTGGCATCTTTAACATCTTGGGTGCCCCAAGTCAATTTCAGCTTCACAACTTCTTGTTCCAATGTCTGAGATCCACACATGATCTTCTGTGTATCTCCAAAGAGCTGGTGTCACTTCTCCAGCTCTGCCCTCTGTAGCACTCTAAGTTCAGATTGATCTACTCCACTGCCACTGCTGTTCTTGGTGGTCATCCCATGGTACTGGCATCTCCAATATGCTAGGGTCTTGCACTGCAACTATGGCTGTTCTTGGTGGTCATCCCATGGTACTGGCATCTCCAATATGCTGGGGTCTTCCACTGCAACTATGCTCACCAAAGCCTCTCATAGGCTCTCTTCATGGTACCAAGCCTCAACTCCTTTGCATGACCCCTTCAGTTCTGGGCTGTCAATTACAACTGAGGGTACACTTTCACCAATGGCCTTCCATGGCCTCTCAGTCCCAAGCCTCAGCTATTCTTCATGATGCCTTCATGCCTTCAAAACCAGTACCACCTGGATGATTCTTACACATTACCAAGTACAGCTGCAGCATGAGGAACACTTGGCTATGTCTGGAATACGGCTTTTTGTGCTCTCAGAAAACACTTCCCATATTCCACCTCAGTGATGCTGGTCTTTTCTTAATCACCACTAATTCCTTAGCTCCAGCTAACCAGCATCAGCTGTCCCAGTAGTCTCCTTCTCCTCTTGAATATAAAGCCAGAGACACATGGCCAAAGCTGCTGAGTTCTGCTGCTTGCAGGAGCTGGAACATTGGCCACCTTGTTCTATTACATTATCACTAGCTTCCTTTTTACCAGCTCCTTCACTGCCTAAGTTGGCTGTCCTGAATCTTGCTCCTTAGACTGACTTTGAACTCAAGAGATCTGCATGCCTTTCTCCTAAGCATTGGGATTAAAGGTGTGGTCCACCAAGCCTGGATTAAAGTTTTTCTTCACCTAGAATTTGCTCTGTTCTAGGCTAGCCTTGAACTCAGAGATCTGCTTTACTTTGCCTCCTGGGATCAAAGGCTTGTACTGCCATGCCTGGACCTAAAGTTAACTGGGTGAATCTTGCCCCCAAGGTCACCACTCCTTTAATTCAATTTCATATCCTTGAATTCAGCTCCATTTCACTTCCTGGAGTCCCTTTAATACTCAAACTATATATTGCATGCATATAGCTGGAAGTGGAGGTGGGGAACCATTCTTAGCTATATATTCAGCTTGAGGCTAGCCTGGGCTACATGAGATTTTTGTCTCAAAAATCAAATATGTACAATATGTGGGGCGGGGTCATGGATGCTCAGAGTGCTTCACTTATAGGACCTCTTTTTTCACTTATTCTGGAACAAATATGTGTTTGCTACAGTATATAGTCGGCTAGGAGGCCTGTGAGTTTGCAAGGATTTCCCCATCTCTGTCTCCTACCTCACCATAGGTTCAGAGGGATTAGATATTTCCCATGGGCTCTGGAAATTCAAACTCAGAATCCCATGGTTATGTTGCCAAAGCAGACCTAGATGTGCTCAAAAAGGGCTTCTTCCCTGTAGTACAGAGAAGGATAACATTTTAAATTCTCTTTTGATGACTTTAGGTTGAAAGTCAATTTTATTTGATATTAGAATGGCTACTCCGGCTTGTTTCCTGAGACCATTTGTTTGTAAAATTGTCTTCTAGCCTTTTACTCTAAGGTAGTATTTGTCTTTGACCCATATGTTTCCTGTATGCAGCAAAATGTAGGGTCCTGTTTCTGTAGCCAGTCTGTTAGTCTATGTCTTTTTATTGGGGAATTGAGTCCATTGATGTTAAGAGATATTAAGGAATAGTAATTATTACTTCCTGACATTTTTGACATTTATTTTATATTTGAGTGTTTATCTTCTTTTGGGTTTGATGAGAGGGGCTTTCTATCTTGCTTCTTCTGGGGTGTGGTTTTCCTCCTTGTGTTGGTGTTCTTCCCCTATTATCCTTTGTAGGGCTGGGTTTGTGGAAAGATAATGTGCAAATTTGATTTTGTCATGGAATACCTTGGTTTCCCCATCAATGACGATTGAGAGTTTTGCTGGGTAAAGTAGTTTTGGCTGAAATTTGTGTTCTCTTAGAGTCTGCATGATATCTTCCCAGGATCTTCTAGCTTTCGTGCTCTCAGGTGAGAAGTCTGGTGTAATCCTGATAGGTCTTGTTAGTTCTGAGACCTGTGACATCATATAGGCAACAGGTAGCACTGCAAGTATAGGCCTGTTACCAAGGCAACGGCGACCATATACCCAGAATTCAATGGGCCTACCTTTTTACCTGAAATTTACATTACCACTCATATATAATGGGTAGTGTTCCTTCCCCCTTCCCTTTTTCCTTCCTTTCCTGCCTCCGTCTCCCCCCCACACTCCCCCCACCCAACCAACCCCACCACCCCACCACCCCCACCACCCCCACCCCCGCTGCACCTTTACCCCATCTTAAATAAAGCCACGTGGAACTGTCGGGTGTGGTTTGGTCCCTCATTGCAGCCCACATCTCCCCGGCTTCTCCTCCGTGGCCCACGGCCCATGTGGCGTACAGGTGACTGGTGTGGGCCGCAGGTCACCGAACTGTGTGGAAAAATCAACAGGTCTTCCTTTATATGTTACTTGGCCTTTTTCTCTTACTGCCTTTAATATTCTTTCTTCGTTTAGTACATTTGGGGTTTTGATTATTATGTGATGGGAGGTATTTCTGTTCTGGTCCAGTCTGTTTGGAGTTCTGTAGGCTTCTTGTATATTCATGAGCATCTCTCTCTTTAGGTTGGGGAAGTTTTCTTCCAGATGTCCCTCAAAGGAGTAATGGATACAGAAAACGTGGTATATTTATACAATGGAATACTACTCAGCAATTAAAAATAATGAATTCGAAACAGCGGGCACACTGGACGCAGTGAGCGGCTGGAATCAGGTGCGTGGCCAGAGTTATAGCTTAGCTTAGCTCTGCAGGAGATCCGGGCACAGAAAGCTCAGCTACGGGTGCAGACTACCGGCCGGGACCAGCTCTCCGAGCGGACTAGCAGCGAGGGGCCACCGGGCCGCCTCGGGGCACAGCTCGGAACTCTAGCAGCTGGAGTCAGGGGCCTGGACTCAGAGCGAGCATAGTCCAGCACAGACAAGCTGCCAGAAGGGATCTGTCTCCTGGGGACAGGCGTGCTGTGCTTTCAGCAGGGCGCCATCTACAATAAGACCAACTAACGCCAGAGATAAAGAGATGGCAAAAGGCAAACGTAGGAACATTATTAACAGAAATCAAGGCAATATGGCACCATCTGAACCCAATTCGCCAACCACAGCAAGTCCGGGATACCCCAGCACACCAGAAAAACAAGAGTTAGATATAAAAGCACAGGTCATGATGCTCCTAGAGGAACACAAAAAAGACATAAACAAATCTCTTAAAGAAATGCAGGGGAACATCAATAGGGTAGAAGCTCTTACAATCCAAACACAAAAAACACTTAAAGAACTCCAGGAGAATATGGGCCATAAGACAGAAACCAATAAAGAGGAAACGAGAAAATCAGTTAAAGAAATGCAAGAGAACTTGAAACAACAGGCAGAAGTCATGAAAGAGGGGGCACAAAAATATATTAAAGAATTACATGAAAACACAAACAAACAAATGATAGAACTGAGCAAAACCATCCAAGATCTGAACACAGAGGTAGAAACAACTAAGAAATCACAAAAGGAGGCAACCTTGGAGATAGAAAACCTTGGGAAGAAATCAGGGGTCGTAGATGCAAACATAAACAACAGAATACAAGAGATAGAAATAAGAATCTCTGATGCTGAAGATAACATAGTAACCATAGACTCCACAGTCAAAGAAAACGCAAAATCCAAAAGGCTTGTAACCCAAAACATCCAGGAAATCCAGGACACAATGAGAAGACCAAACCTAAGGATTATAGGGATAGATGAGAGTGAAGATCTACAACTTAAAGGGCCAGCAAATATCTTTAACAAAATTATGGAAGAAAACTTTCCTAACTTAAAGAGAGAGATGCCCATGAATATACAAGAAGCCTACAGAACTCCAAACAGACTGGACCAGAACAGAAACACCTCCCATCACATAATAATCAAAACCCCAAATGTACTAAACAAAGAAAGAATATTAAAGGCAGTAAGAGAAAAGGGCCAAGTAACATATAAAGGAAGACCTATCAGAATCACACCAGACTTCTCTCCAGAAACCATGAAAGCTAGAAGATCCTGGGCAGACCTCATGCAGACCCTAAGAGAAAACAAATGTCAGCCAAGACTACTATACCCAGCAAAACTCTCAATCAACATAGATGGAGAAATCAAAATATTCCATGACAGGACCAAATTTACACAATATCTTTCCTCTAACCCAGCTCTACAAAGGATAATATGAGGAAAACTCCAACACAAGGAAGGGAATGGCACCCAAGAAAAAGCAAGACAGTAAACTTCTTCCATCAAACTCAAAGGAAGATAACTACTCAAAAACAAAAATAACATCAAAAATGTCAGGAAGTAATAATCTCTATTCCTTAATATCTCTTAACATCAATGGACTCAACTCCCCAATAAAAAGACATAGACTAACAGACTGGATACGGAAATAGGACCCTACATTTTGCTGCTTACAGGAAACACACCTCAGAGTCAAAGACAAACACTACCTTAGAGTAAAAGGATGGAAGACAATTTTGCAAGCAAATGGTCACAGGAAGCAAGCTGGAGTAGCCATTTTAATATCAGATAAAATTGACTTTCAACCCAAAGTCATCAAAAGAGACACAGAAAGTCACTTCCTGCTAGTCAAAGGAAGAATCCACCAAGAGGAACTCACAATTCTAAACATCTACGCTCCAAATGTAAGGGCACCCTCATTTGTAAAAGAAACCTTACTAAAGCTCAAAGCACACATTGCACCTAACACAATGATTGTGGGGGACCTCAATACTCCACTATCTACAGTGGACCGACCAGGAAAACAGAAACTAAACAGAGACACGGAGAAACTCATCGAAACTTTGGAGCAATTGGATTTAACAGATATATATAGAACATTTCACCCTAAAGCAAAAGACTATACCTTTTTCTCAGCCCCTCATGGTACCTTCTCCAAAATCGACCATATAATTGGACATAAGACAGATTTCAACAAATATAAAAAGATCGAACTAATCCCATGCCTCTTATCAGATCACCATGGAGTAAGAGTGTTCTTCAATAGCAACAAAAACAACAGAAAATCCCCATACGCTTGGAGGCTGAACAATATTCTACTCAATGATACCTTAGTCCAGGAAGAAATAAAGAAAGAAATCAAAGAATTCTTAGAACTTAATGAAAATGAAGGCACAACATACCCAAATCTATGGGACACAATGAAAGCAGTGCTTAGAGGAAAACTCATAGCCCTGAGTGTCTCCAAAAAGAAACAGGAGAGAGCATATACTAGCAACTTAATGGCGCACTTGAAAGCTCTGGAACAAAAAGAAGCAATTTCACCCAGGAGGAGTAGAAGACAGGAAATCATCAAACTCAGGGCTGAAATCAATCAAGTTGAAACAAAGAGAACCATACAAAGAATCAACAAAACCAGGAGCTGGTTCTTTGAGAAGATCAACAAGATAGATAAATCCCTAGCCAGACTTACTAAAGGGCACAGAGACAGTATTCAAATTAACAAAATTAGAAATGAAAAGGGTGATATAACAACAGAAACTGAGGAAATTCAAAAAATCATCAGATCCTACTACAAAAACCTATACTCAACACAACTGGAGAATCTGGAGGAAATGGACAATGTCCTCGACAGTTACCAAATACCAAAATTAAACCAGGATCAAATAGATCGTCTAAACAGACCCATAACCCCCAAAGAAATAGAAGGGGTCATAGACAGTCTTCCAACCAAAAAGAGCACAGGACCAGACGGTTTTAGTGCAGAATTCTATCAGACCTTCAAAGAAGTCCTGATACCGATACTCTTCAAATTATTCCACAAAATAGAAACAGAAGGAACACTACCCAACTCATTCTATGAAGCCACAATTACCTTGATACCAAAACCACACAAAGATCCAACCAAGAAAGAGAACTACAGGCCAATTTCTCTTATGAATATTGATGCAAAAATACTAAACAAAATACTTGCCAACCGAATCCAAGAACACATCAAAACGATCATTCACCATGATCAAGTTGGCTTCATCCCAGGGATGCAGGGATGGTTCAATATATGGAAATCCATCAACGTAATCCACTACATAAACAAACTCAAAGAAAAAAACCACATGGTCATCTCATTGGATGCTGAAAAAGCATTTGACAAAATTCAGCATCCTTTCATGCTAAAGGTCCTAGAAAGAGCAGGAATTCAAGGCCCATATCTAAACATAGTAAAAGCAATATACAGCAGACCAGTAGCCAACATCAAGGTAAACGGAGAAAAACTCGAAGCAATCCCTCTAAAATCAGGGACTAGACAAGGCTGTCCCCTCTCGCCATATCTCTTCAATATAGTACTTGAGGTACTAGCTAGAGCAATTCGACAACAGAGGGAAGTCAAAGGGATACAAATTGGAAAGGAAGAAGTCAAACTATCACTATTTGCAGACGATATGATAGTTTACTTAAGTGACCCAAAAACCTCCACCAGAGAACTCCTGCAACTGATAAACAACTTCAGCAAAGTGGCTGGCTATAAAATCAACTCAAGTAAATCAGTAGCCTTCCTATACACGAAGGATAAGCAGGCCGAGAAAGAAATTAGGGAAATGACACCCTTCACAATAGTCACAAATGATATAAAGTATCTTGGGGTGACGCTAACCAAACATGTGAAAGATTTATACGACAAAAACTTCAGGTCTCTGAAGAGGGAAATTGAAGAAGACATCAGAAAATGGGAAAATCTTCCATGCTCGTGGGTTGGCAGGACTAATATAGTCAAAATGGCAATCTTGCCCAAAGCAATATACAGATTCAATGCAATCCCCATCAAAATCCCAACTCAGTTCTTCATAGAGCTAGAAAGAGCAATTCTCAAATTCATCTGGAATAACAAAAAACCCAGGATAGCTAAAACTATCATCAACAGCAAAAGAACTTCTGGGGGAATCAATATCCCGGACCTCAAGCAATATTACAGAGCAGTGGTATTAAAAACTGCATGGTATTGGTTCAGTGACAGGAAAGCGGATCAATGGAATAGGATCGAAGACCCAGAATTGAACCCACACATCTATGGCCAATTGATCTTCGACAAAGGAGCTGAAAACATCCATTGGAAAAAAGATAGCCTTTTCAACAGATGGTGCTGGCTCAACTGGAGGTCAACATGCAGAAGAATGAGAATTGATCCACTCTTATCTCCTTGCACTAAACTCAACTCCAAGTGGATCAAGGATCTCCACATAAAACCAGACACACTAAAACTAATAGAAAAGAAACTGGGGAAGACCCTTGAAGACATCGGCTCAGGGGAAAAATTCCTGAACAGAACACCAATTGCTTATACTCTAAGAACAAGAATAGACAAATGGGACCTCATAAAACTACAAAGTTTCTGTAAGGCAAAAGACACTGTCAAAAGGATAAATCGGCAACCAACAAATTGGGAAAAAATCTTCACCAACCCCACATCCGACAGAGGGCTAATCTCCAATGTATACAAAGAACTCAAGAGGTTAGACCCCAGAAAACCAAATAACCCTATCCAAAAATGGGGTACAGAGCTAAACAGAGACTTTTCACCTGAAGAAATTCGGATGGCTGAGAAACACCTTAAAAAATGTTCAACATCACTAGTCATTAGGGAAATGCAAATTAAAACAACCCTGAGATTTCACCTCACACCAGTCAGAATGGCTAAGATTAAAAACTCAGAAGACATCAGGTGTTGGCGAGGATGTGGAGAAAGAGGAACACTCCTCCACTGCTGGTGGGAATGCAAGCTGGTACAACCACTCTGGAAATCAGTCTGGCGGTTCCTCAGAAAACTGGGCATGATACTTCCAGAGGACCCAGCCATACCACTCCTGGGAATATACCCAGAAGATTCACCAGCATGCAATAAGGATACATGCTCCACTATGTTCATAGCAGCTTTATATATAATAGCCAGAAGCTGGAAAGAACCCAGATGTCCCTCAACAGAGGAATGGATACAAAAAATGTGGTATATATACACAATGGAGTACTATTCAGCCATTAGAAACAATGAATTCATGAAATTCTTAGAGAAATGGATGGAGCTGGAGAATGTCATACTAAGTGAGGTGACCCAGTCTCAAAAGAATACCCATGGTATACAGTCACTGATAAGTGGATATTAGCCTAGAAGCTTGGAACACCAAAGACACAAATCACATATCAAGTGATGTCTCACAAGAAGAAAAAAGTGGACACTGGTGCTAGAATGGACCAAAACATCATTGTGGGAGAGTACAAGAACAGTAAGGTGGGAGGGGGTGGATGCAGGAGCAGGGGGAGGGAAAAGGACATGTGGGACCTTTGGGGGTGGGGAACCAGAAAAAGGGAAATGAATTGTAAATATAGAATACATACAATAAAAAAATCAAAAAAAAAATAAACTGTATTATTTTCAAAATAAAAAACAAAAAAACCTAAACTTGCTTTCTTTTTTTTTTAAGTAAATATTTTCACAGAATTGTAGTGGGTTGACCTAATGCTGTTTGTATTTTTTTTATTTTAACTTTAATTTTTTGTTATATTCAACATAATATATATTTTATACCAATCATAAAAATGATGGACATGTTATTAAATGAACATACAAAGATAAAGTCTGTTTGTTTGTTTGTTTTGTTTTGTTTTTAGTAGAGCTTAAAATCTTGGCTCTTAATGTGGTACAAACCCAAAATAAGAATTTTTAGACATTAGAGTTCATTGTTATAAGGCTTTACTTCAATATCCCTCACATCACCAAAGGATTTTACCTCCATAGTAGCCAAACTAAGAGTTGACAGTTCTGCTATTAAAAAAAAAAAAAAAAATGAATTCATGCAATTTGTAGACAAATGGTTGGATCTGGAAAATATCATCCTAAGTGAGTTAACCCAATCACAAAAGAATACACATGAACTGCAATCACTGATAAGTGGATATTAATGAGCCCAGAAGCTCTGAATACTCAAGTAACAATTAGCAAATCAAAAAATTTCCAAGAAGAAGGAAGGAGAGGACACTGGTCCCAGAAAGACTGGTTCCAGTATGGCAGGAGAGTACCAGAACAGAGAAATGGTGGGGGATGATTGGGGAATAGGCAGGGGAGGGGGGTAAGGGAGGGGGGAAGAGGACTTATGGGACATATGGTGAGGGGAAACCGGGAAAGGGGAAAGCCTTTGGAATGTAAACAAAGAGTATAGAAAATAAAAATTAAAAAAAGAAAAAATCAAGTTAAATTCTCAACAGAGAAAAACCCACCCTCAGTTGACCATCATTTGATGCATATCACATAGTTGCTGACAACCACAGGAACAACCCGCCTTAGACTCAACCTTTGTCACAGTCCATCACGTGGTAAGAGATTCCTGACAAACAGTTAAAGAAAATGTTTCCATCCTAAATTCCAAGATCAATTTGTAAAATCTGAATAGCAGTGGATTGGCCTCACTTGATGGTCTGTCAAATCTGAAACATTATGCATGTTTCTCTAGTACTTGTCAAAGGTAGTTTACTAGAGGTTAAGAAGTTCGAGAATTTTGACTTTAATAGCAGACCGATTTAAATACATTGGTAAAGTTATCTGTTTACATATTTTATATATGTTTTTATCATGCAGAGGCCTTCAGAACCATTGTTTATATTGAGAAAAAAAAGAAAGAAGAAAGAAAGAAAAAAGAAAGGAAGGAAGGAAGGAAGAGAAAGGAAGGAGGGAGGGAAGGAAGGAGGGAGGGAGAAAAGGGGGGAAAAGAGGGAGGGAGGGAGGGAGAGAGAAGAAAGAAAGAAAGAAAGAAAGAAAGAAAGAAAGAAAGAAAGAAAGAAAGAAAGAGGAGAGAGAGAGAGAGAGAGAGAGAATGAGAATGGGGCTTCGGAGATAGCTGGTAAAGTGCTTACTATGTTAGCACTTGAACTTAACCCTTAACACTTACAAAAACATTTGCACACAGTGACACCAAGTGCTGGGAATCTTACTTCCAGGGAGGTGGATTCACAGCTCCCTCGGAGTTTCCTGGCCAGACAGCCTTGCCTAATCAGTAAGCCCCAAGGTTCCAAAGAGAGACCTTGTGTCAAAACCAGTGGATGGTTCTTAGGAAATGACATCCAAAGCTGACCTCAGCTTTACAATTTTAAAAATTATTTTGTTTCCTGTGTGCTTCTGTGCACATTTGAGCATGTGCTGGCACATGTCCATATGCAAATGAATGCCCACATAACACAGTATGTATGTGGAAATCAGAGGGCAACTTGGAGAAGCCAGTTCTTTCTTCCCGCCATGTGGACCATGGGCACAAATATCATGTTATCTGGCTGGGTGCCAGGCACCTCTATCTGCTGAGCTGTCTTGCTGGTTCTAATTACTCTTTCTTTTTCCTTTACTGTAATTATAGAAGTGTGGATTCATTACAATTGTGTGGTTTTCATTTGTGAAAGTACATGGCAAGAAACAGTCCCTGGGTACATATTGAGGGTTGTTTTTCCACTTATTGATGTGGCAGAGGGAGATTTAATAAATAGCAATTGTATACAGAGCTGTTGCACCAGGGTTTAGCTGGGACAGGTGAGCAGTTTAGACAGAAGAGCCTGTTTAGTTGAGGGATTGTGCTGGCATGCAGACTGAGAGAAACCTTGGTTACAATAGAGTTACCAAACAAAACAAAGTGGGGGTGGGGGGCTTGCTTGTTCCTACAAATAAATCAAAGATACAGTGTGATGTCAGTAGTAGGTGAGTCCTGGGTGATTTTACACTTTATTCACATAGTAATTTGCTTTTATTGATGTAGTAATTTCCTTCAAATATTCTACCCTATGAACCGTGCAGTGCATTTCAATCCCATAGACGTGGGTGCCCTTAGTGAGCTTTCTAATTGTCCTAATTTGGGAGAATTTGTTGAGAATTTGGGAGAATTTGTTGAGAATTTGGGAGAATTTGTTGAGAATTGGTGACTTAGCAGAATAAGGCCTGACTTCTGAATAAGTAACAAAATGAGTGTCACTTGGCGATAAGTAACAAAATGAGTGTCACTAGGCATAAGAGTGGGCAGGAATGGTGGTCACTGGTGTCTGGAGTAAGAGTTAAGTTAGGAGAAGAAACAGGACTTCATACTCCTAAATGAACAGGAATGGCAGGTTCCACTGCTCAGTCAACTGTGCCTGGGGAAGGGCCAGGACCTGCTGCCTCCCTTTTCCCACTCCAGAGGGGAACCTGAAGCCAATATCACTTTAAGGCCACAGTTCATTTCATTGAGCAGCACAGTCCATTTCCCCATGTTTCCATGAAACTTTGGGAGTTTCCTTATGCTCTTGCTGTAGTGACATCATATGTAGCTGACTCATCATGACAGGGGGTTTTCTCTGTCCATAAACTTAGTGTCCAATTCTCATGAGAACCAAGACTCCTTGACACCTAACCATTGGGATGAGAAAGGTTGCTCAAGGAACCTTAACATCTGCTTCCTCAGAGGAAGTGGATATGAGGAAATGGCTGAAGTGCTGCCCGTGATGGTGGTTTCCAGGGACCATGTGAGCACATGGTCAGCTAGTCTGGGGTCAGCAACAGGGAGCAATGCATCAACAAACAAACAAGAAACTCTGTCTCACAAGGTGGAGAGTGAGGAGAGCCAATGGGAGGTGTGTCCCATACCCACACTGACACATATTCTAACACACACATGCACGCATACACACACACATACACACACACACACACACACACACGCACGCACGCACGCACATGCACACGCACACATACACACATACACACATACACACTCTCACACATACACACACCATAAAGACTCTTTTGCCAGAATTAAATTTTATTTCACATGGATGGAAACTGTGAAAACATGACATTTTCCCACATTACAGCACAAGAATTCAGTGGAAAATTTCTTACCCCAAATAAAACTTTGCTGATGGTATAAATGAAGGAAGTTTATATTGTTCACAGGAAAGCAAAACAGCAAGGGATTTTTTTGAAATTGGTTTAAATCCAAAGATGAGTATGCAACTTCATTATTAACATTTTTTCTAGTCTATAAAATGATCTGCACATCAGTTAGCACCCATTGATAAACATGCCTGTTAGCATGGCCTAAGTCTGTTGATATACAGCAAGAAAAGTAACAGATATTCAGCTGTTTTTATACACACACACACACATATATGTATATATATGTGTATATATATATATATATATATATATAGAGAGAGAGAGAGAGAGAGAGAGAGAGAGAGAGAGAGAGAGTATGTGTGTTATAACATCTTTATTACCCATGAATGAATTTAAATAATTTTCATCAATATTCTGGACACTACTTAAATCCAAATTATTGCTATTTTAATGTATGCACAGAAGACTTATTCTCAAAAACATTTTTACCTAAAATGAAACTTTCAAATTAGTTCATGACCAGATAAAAATAAAAGTTTTAAGTTGCTCATTTTGAACAGTATTTGGTTTTAAGCATAACATATGTACAGAAAAAGTAAACTCAAACTCTTCTATAAGTTGTAACTGTTTTAGAATTAGACTTCAAAACTGATCTTAAGTATTTATTTCTGGACATAACAAGATTTTATTTACCCTTTTAGTTCTTTACCAAAAAAATAAAATCACAGAATTATAACCAGGACTGCAGATTCAGAAAACTCTACAATCTAAGGCTAGACTGAGGTGCAGCTATTTAATAAAAAGCTTAAGTAATGTTTTATTCATATTATCTAGATTTGAAATGCCATGTCTGTATTTAAAAATGTGAAATTATATTATATATAGGTAGGTTTTTATGGCATAGAGGCAATATTGAAATTCTGTAGAAAATCAAGAAAGAACCAACTTTTGTTTCTCAAGAGAAGAAAAATTAAATAGCAGAAAAAGAAAAGCCTAGTTTCCCCAATAAAAGGGCCATTACCTGAAGAGAGTAGTATTACTTTTTTGACACTCTAAAAGCATTATCCCTAGTATTAAAGATATTGTAATACCATCTAATTCATTTGTGTTATAAGCATGTATATATGAGTACTCATATAAAAATACAGACACTGCTTGGAGACTATAAAATTGTGGAGTAAAATCACAGTTTCAGTCACAAAATTACAAAGTCATTTACATCCTAACAGTTTATTTAGACCTGGAAATTTTTTCAGTGAGCCTAGTAATTTTCAAATGATGTATTAAGACTCTGCTGGATTAATCTATGAAAAAAAAAAAGGCTAGCTGCTTACTTCCCCTTCCTTAACACTTGTATATTCTGGATTGGATAATACGGATATATGTATAAAAATTTAAAGGATCATACATATCCCAGGAGGAAGACATCATTTAGTCTGTCTCACTGGTATGTATTTGCAAATCCTTTTAACACTGCAAACATCAGAAGTTTTCCCATCAGGCATGGAAAAAGGTTTATACTCTACTGCAGTGATGGCAGCAAATGCCTTACACAGGCTCTTAGTGATGTCAATCATTGGAGGTAGAAGTCTATCATTGTATCCCCTGAGATCCATCATTTCCTGCTGACATAAGCCATGCACCAAAGCGTCACAGGCTTTGAAGGTTGCATTGGCTGGATTTACCAATGCTGGTAGTACTTCCGCAGTAAGAGAACCAACATTGGGGGAACTAAAGGGTCACAATCTCCATGGCACTGAAGAATAAAAATATCTCTGTCAACACTCTTGATAGGACCCAGAGGAGATGAAGCCAGAAGTGGAAGCCGGCAACTGACCCCATTGGCACCCCAGAGTTTCTGTTGTGTCCTAAGAGCATGATATAAAGATCAATTGCCTAACTGAGAAAATCCTCCCCAAATAATGCTGTTAAGAATAATGCAATTAAAAGGAACAGCATCCTTGACCTCTTGATCTCTCAAAGCTTTTACATTTCTTGCCATCTGTTTAATTCCAGATTTGTCCTCCTGGGAATCTGGAGAAAGTCCAATATCAAACCAAGCAGGCATGGCCATATTCGTATTTAATGTAATAGGCATAGTGGGTGCCATGTGGACAGGTGTATCTGATGTGGGATGTTCTGATACCTCCAATGGTTTCTGCCCATCCTTGTCCAGTATCTCTTAATCCATGAAGGAAAATAACTGGTGGTACCTTTCCGGGAAGTGGGCACAGCAGCAGGTAGTAGGGCAGGCCCCTTGCTGCTGCAAATCCACCAGCAGGTGGACAGCGCCCACCATAGAAGAAAAATAATTTAATGGATTACATTTACTTTTTTCCCTTTAATTGAAAATAGATTTTTCCCTCACATAACATATATTGTGACCACGGTTTCCATAGTTTCCCCTCCACCTGCTCCTCCACCTCCTCTCCTGTCCAGATCCACCTCCTCAGATACTGGTTTAGCGCCTACTCCACAAGATAAAGTTATTTCTTTCCCCAATGAAACTCTTCTGTGCCAAAGATGTTAACATGTAGGGTAAAGGATCTATGGGCACCAGGTTGAGTTTTCCATTGTTCAATGGGTAGTACACACACGTTGTCTTCAGCAATGGGGCCTTGCCATTAGTTTAATGGCAAGCGACCTATATTCTTGGTTTTTGAAACTTAATAAATCAAACTGTGAGAAAGACTTCAAAAATAAGAGGGTAGGGAAAGCCATATCTACAGTTTTCTAACAAGAATTCTTTGCCTATTTCATTGTTGTGCTGTAATGTTTTATCCCTGCACCAACAGCCTGAAAAAAAGGATTAGGACATAACATTACCCCACTTCCAAACATATCAAGGAATTGCGCACTCGTTGATCTATTATCTTTCTTCTTTAGTTCAATCTCTTTTTGTAGTTTGCTTATCTCCAAATCCATTGCTTCAGATTTCCTTTTAAATCCCTCATTAAGCATGTCTTCTTGGATCTATAAAAAGAAACACACTTGGAAAACCATGCCCACTGAAGGTCAGATGTGTGCACTCAGAACTCGGAGTTAATGACATGTGTCTATCTCTCTATCAAAAAGTGCTCATAGATGAATTTGCCTGATTCCTGGGTTATAAGAGATTACCCAAAACAGCCTGGAAGCCTCCTGTGGCTCTCAGAAGAATGTGAGATGTCTGACAAGGCCAGACCTGGGCACTGTCCTTCTGAGAAGTTCAGGGGCCCACCCAGACTTACCTTCAACTTGTGTTCCAGCCTCTCCTCTTGCTCTCTCAGAATGTTCGTCCTTTCCATCTCCATCTTCTCATGCAGCTGGGCTACATTTTCCTTGTAGCTCCTCTCTCGAGCCTCCATCACCTGCTGCAGCTCCTTCTGTTTCTGTCTTAGTAGCTCCTGCTCCTTCTCAGCCGCCTCCTTCTGAGCCCGCTCAGCTGTCCCACAAAGGTTTGAGAAAGATAAGACACAAGGGTCAGAACTGAGTTCTCCTTTCTTAAGTTCAGAGACATAGCTGATCTTAAACCATGCAAGAGAGAAGTCTGAATTCTAGCCACCACATTCCTAGAACACATTTCAGAATGATGTTAGAAGGTGCCTGTCATGGTCACTGAGTGAGACCATACCACCCTCTTAATTTCCGATTACCAGAAGTGTGAAACCTATGTCAGAAGGTCTTCCTGTTCATCAGTCAGCAGGGTTAGCAGAAGACTACTGATTGCTGTGAGAGCCAAGGCCTCCACGTACCTTCCATGGCCCTCTGGCCATCAGTGAGGGCTTTGTCTGACTGCAGGATGGAATCCTCTGTGTGAATCTGCGACTGTAGGAAGCACTGAAGGACGTATTTTGCCTGATGAAACAAGCAGGAGAAATTGTCAGTTCACTAAAACACATGTCAGAGCGTCTTCTGAGGTTTGCATGGCTGCTCAGTACACTGAGATTCCCTGTCTGATCTTCTGTGGCCATAAAACACTGTAAGATCTCGGCCAACTCATTCCATGACTCTTAAATGTGCACAACAGTAGTACTTAATTATACCCAAATTCTGATGATTGACTTTTAACTTCCAAAATAGTATGTGCTTTCAGGTTACTGATGAAATCTGTCATGTAATGTAAGGAATTAGAGTCTTGGTGGCTCATGTCTATAATCCTAACACTGGGGAGGCTAAGGTCACAGGATTGCAAATTCAGTGCCAGTCTGGTCTGGTTATATCTGGATTCCATCTCAGAACAATACAATGGAAACTAAAACTTCAAAAAAGAGGGTGTCTGATATGTGAACATTAATATTCTTGCAACTATGATAAAACTAATTGAATCATTATTTCTACTCACTGTTTATGCCAGAATAATTCTTACCTTGATGTAGCCAACTATTTATATCTGAGGCAAGATGATCAATATCTCACGGGCAAGTATGTATTTGCTCTTCAAATCCCATGTATTTAGTTCAGAAACAATTGCCATGTGTAACCAATGGAATAAAATTGTTCTATTCCAGTTAGAACTATTTATTTTAAACTACTTTATGGGAAAGATTAATTTTGGGTTTGTTGAGAAAAAGGATAGAGGGATATGGGGGATATGCTCATCATACCGTGTGTGTGTGTGTGTGTGTGTGTGTGTGTGTGTGTGTGTATGTGTGTGCATGTGCGCGTGTATGAAAATTTCTCAATGTAACACAATATCATGTGAAGTATAATAATAAAATACAATTAAAATTTTGAATAAATAAATAAGAATAACTCATTCTGGACTGGAGAAGCTGGAAGTGCCAAGGTAGGCAGACTCCTCCCTTGCCTCACCAACACTTCAGCTGAGTTCCAAGGAGGAAAGAGACTTCCTGTCAACCCTAAACCCATTTCCCTGTGCTCGCTCTCACCCCTCACCTTCACTCCCTTCCTGGGCACTCGCTCATAGTCACGCTCAACCTTCTTCCTGGCCTCTAAGTAGCGACTGTGGCCTCCAGGAACAGAGAAAGCTCCACAGGAGATGCTTTCCATCAGGGACCCCGAGAGCTTGTCCAGCTCAGCCTGGCAGTGACTGAGAGATGCTGCTTCATTCTGTCGTAAGAAATCTTCCTTTTTTTCCTCTGTGGTGACCTGCCAGGGGATTGTTGAGATATCAGAGAAGGAAGCCATAAAAGAACTGATCCAACTGTGGTCTTGAGGGAAACAATAATAGTTTCAGCTGTGAAGCCTATAGCACTAGTTAGAGAATTCTCTTCAGTCCCACAGAGTCTCTGAGCCACTGTCCAAGCAAACTCAGAATTTCCCAACCCCTCCCATGGCCAGCTCATACCCTGTGAAATAACAAGGTCAAATGGCAGAACTGCTGGCTCTTTCAGTGACACTGAGATTAACCATGAAGCTACCACCAACTGAGCAATGGATTGTGGCAGGTAGGGAGTTTCCTTCAGGGATTTATACAGGGGAAAATGTATCATGAAGAAGCAACTCAGGAGAGTGGCTAAACTTTGTAGAGGTTCACAAACCCTTCATTAATTACTTCATGGAGGATATGGGTGTGTGGAGATATAACAACATGTCGTGTTGTATAAATTACAGTCCAGGGGACTCTCTTGAGTTAGGAGACTCTCCAGAGTTTTCAGGTGAGAACTGAATTCATCTTGTTTCCATCCTCTGATAGGCTGAGGAGAGCGTTCTAGCCTCCCTGTACCATGCTTATAATCTATAAAAGTGAGCTAAGGCACACGTGCTTTTTCATGCTGATAGGTTTATTGAAAGCTCCTCTGCACCAGTGAAAAAAACAATCAGGTCCGTCATTTTGATCCTGTAAAAGAACCCTCCACTCACAATTTGGAGAACTGCAAGGTCAAGATGGCAGCCATTAATCAATACTCTTAAAGGTAGGACTTGGAATAGAAAAGAAAAGACACAGTCACAGTACCACCAAGTTCTTCTGGAATTGCTGATTCTCATCCTTGAAGGAATGCTTCATGAAGACAGCAATGGCTTCCTTCTCACAGGCTGCATGCACATCCAGCAGCTCCTGGAGCGTGTCTGTTGGGAGCTTTACTCGCTGGGCCATCTGCTCACTGTAGTGGTCAGCTGCCTTCTGCACAGCTATGGAGTTCTCATGCTGGGCCAGGGTTGTCACTGCATTCTCTAAACATGGCACCCCTCCACTATTGATGGCATCCATGTAGGTCGTCAGCAGAGTCGCCAGTCCTGACCGAGGCACAGAATGTAAGGCTACATATCAAACTAACTTTGGTTAATGTCACGTGATTCATGGCTCAGCAATGTAGTAGGCTGCTTAAGCAATGAAAATTTCATGTGTGAAAGCAAAGAACTATTTTGTGGGAGCCTAAACTCAAAGGAAAGTGATAATCTATATTTTTTGTTAAAAAATTCAAAAATTTCAGGACAATAACAACATTGTGTGAGAAAAACAGCTCTTAGTATTGGCATCATGTGATTGTATGGAGCCATTTCATCCTTGCATATGTGTATATAAGACAGTAGTTAGGGCTGGACAGATGGCTCAGCAGTTAAGAGCATCGGCTGCTCTTCCAGAGTTCCTGAGTTCAATTCCCAGCAACCACATGGTGGCTCACAACCATCTGTAATGGGATCTGATGCCCTCTTCTGGTGTGTCTGAAGAGAGCACTGGTATACTCACATACATAAAATAAATAATCTTAAAAAAGAAAGACAAGCCTGGCAGTGGTGGCGCACGGCTTTAATCCCAGCGCTTGGGAGGCAGAGGCAGGCGGATTTCTGAGTTCAAGGCCAGCCTGGTCTACAGAGTGAGTTCCAAGACAGCCAGAGCTACACAGAGAAACCCTGTCTCGGAAAAAAAAAAAGACAATAGTTATTATGTGTGTAGGAGGAGGTTGTGTGTGTGTGTGTGTGTGTGTGTGTGTGTAAGGGAAATGACAACCTCTGTTGGATCAAATACCAACGCTAATTTAAGTTTTATATTTTCTATTACTCTTCCATTTATTATATCCTGACTGCAGTTTGCCCTCCCTCTGCCCCCACCTCTTCCATTGCTGCCCCCTTACCTTCTCCCTCCTCATCCATTCCCCCTCCATTTCCATTCCAAAATGGACAAGCCTCACAGGGAATGTGACCAAACATGGCAAATCAAGTTACATTAAGATTAGGTGCCTCCCTTCATAATGCAGCTGAAGAAGGCAAGCCATCAGAAGCTGTTTCTGTTTCTCTCGCCTGTTTTTAATTTTATATATTTTGTTGAGACAATGTCTCTCACTGACTGAAAGTAGACAGGACTGGCCCCCAGAACCTGCCTGCCTCGGCCAGGATCCCATTTCCTGGTGTGTATACCCCCACTCTCAATTCTGTAGGTAGAATCTGGGGGTTGAACTCATGCTTCCAAGCTAAGCCGTCTACTGACTGACCCATCATCCTAGCCAAATATACTGATTTCTATTTTAATCTCAAACTCACAATAAACTTTTAGGAACCTTAGTCTCTTACCTACTCTAGAACTATCTTTTCTAGTCAGACAAAAGAAATACGAGCGTCCTTTGCATTACTTCAAATACATATATTCCCTCTTTATCCTTTGCCTTACTTCTTTGATCAAGTATTAGATTCTTTGCCATGTATTAGATTTCAGTAAAGCCCCATGTAGAGAGACCATATTTTTCTTAACATTTTTGTCCTTCTTAGAAAACAATTATCTGAGAAGCATGAACAGCTGTTACTATGTGGTCACATCAGATACTAATATATAATCAATGTTTTGCAATACACTGTTTTAAAGTCAAGAGATATTAACTCGGGCAAGGGTGACTCACTGTTTCCATTGACAATGATTCCCTCTTTCAAGGTCTTGGCCTTTGCATTTGAGAAGATGTAAGAACAGAATACTCTTGATTGCACTTTGAAATTGTGATCCAACTGGTCCTCTGGCACTTCCTCAACATGAACTAAGAGTTCTTTTTCTTTCGTAGGTCGATCAAAGACAAAGCACTTCCGTCGTGGAAAGAAGTGCCTGATACATTCCCTAGGCATGTTAGAATTTTGGGCTTTGAGACTCCTACCTGTAAAATACAGATAAATGAAATTTGTTCTTTGAAAGGAGAGTCTTCAGGCTAGAGGCCCAGTGTTTTCCTTTCGGAAGAGCTTTTGATCACAGCTGCTCTTTTATTTTCCATCTGCTGTAATGTTCCCACATGACTAGTCTTCATTTTTACATCGACAACATTGATTCTCAACCTGTTGACCTCTTTGGAAGTCAAATGACCCTTTCACAGGGATCGTTGAAGACCATTGGAAAACACAGATATTTATATTATGACTCATAACAGTAGCAAACTTACAGTTACAAAGTAGAAATGAAAGAATTTTATGGTTGGGGGCAACCACAACATGAGGTACTATATTAAAAGGTTGCCATGGTAGGAAGGTTGTAAACCACTGATCTAAGACAAGAGTAAATCCATCTCTCCTTGGTGTTAAAGAGCAATGAAGTAATGGTGAAGATTAAGAGGACCATTCATCGATGGGATGAGGGTAACAAATCTGTGGTCTTCCTAGTACTTGGCACAGGCCCCTGTGAATTAAAAATTTTAAAAACTAATGAAACCAAAGTGTTAGAAGAAGTTTTATGATTTTCCTGTATCCTTGTCAGAAATGGATTTGGGCTATGAAACAAAGTGATGTGGAAAAGAATAAGAGGTTACCAGGAAAAATGAAAGATGATATAACATATTAGGTCAGGACAGAAAAACACACCTATCAGCTTCCTGTACACATACTCCATAAATACACTCAGGATTCTGTGCCTTGCCAACTGTGAGGAATAGTATTAACTGACTGTAATGTAAAGACATCTTCTGATTCCTAAATTAGAGTCTTTTACTGTGGACTGAGAAATAAACACCCCACGCCACCCCAGCATTCAATGAATGAAATAGAGCACTCCTGTGCCACACCAGTACTCAATGAATGTTTGTTGAATGGAAAAGAAATGAATGAATCAATAAAATTACTGAGAGTCCTCTCAAGAGATAAATACTGCATATTCAATAAATATATAATATCAAATATGTTAACTGTAAGGCTATCAAGAGAAGAGTCAGATGTTATAAGAAATGTAAAATAAAAGATTTGAGTCTTATTGAAAGGAAATATCAATGTTTTCTTAAGTATTTATAATATATTCTCTCTCTAAAAAAATCTTAAATAGTCAATTAGTAGTGAAATACTCTACAAAAGAATTACAACCTGGAGTAGATTGCTTCATTTTATGGAGTTTCATGTTACTTGTGAACTTAGAGAGAGAGAGAGAAAGAGAGAGAGAGAGAGAGAGAGAGAGAGAGAGAGAGAGAGAGAAGAGGAGGAGGAGGAGGAGGAGGAGGAGGAGGAGGAGGAAGAAGAAGAAGAAGAAGAAGAAGAAGAAGAAGAAGAAGAAGAAGAAGAAGAAGAAGAAAGAGAGAGTGTGTAGAAAGATAGATATATATTTAGGGCAAGGGTTAGTACACACCATACACACACACACACATACACACACACATATGGAGAGAGAGTATATATGTACATATATATATATATGTATATATATATATATATATATGTATATATATATAGAGAGAGAGAGGCAGACAGACAGAAAGACAGACAGACAGACAGAGAGACAGAGACAGAGACAGACAGAGACAGAGACAAGGAAGATAGAAAGATAGATAGATAGATAGATAGAGAGAGAGAGAGAGAGAGAGAGAGAGAGATAATAGATAGATAGAACACAGAAATCCTTTATAAGGAACACAATGTGTGGGGTGTAGACATTATTGAACAGATCACCATTCAAATAACTGTTTTCACTATTAATTGGCTTGAGACCATTGGGTCCAACATTTTTGCCTCATTGTTTCCCTGCCCTTAAACTCCAGCAGCTGAAGATTTTCCAGGATAATAACCATGGAAAATGTTCAGTTGCTTTTCAGATATCATCAGTTTATTGTTGACTCGGAGCTTATGTCAGTGTCAGATCAACATTTATGTCAAGTTCTGAAGGAGATAGCTAGAGCCCTTCCCACTCAAGCTCAGCTTTGGTACCTGGAATCAGCTTCAGGGCATTTTCCAGGTACTCGTCTTCTGTGATGACACGCCCATCTAACTTAAGCTCCAGAACGAAATCTCGAACAGTCCAGATAAAGTCTGGAAAGAAACTTACAAACTCATCAGAGTCATCCACTTCTTCAGATTGTGCAGTGGATTTGGCCCTGATCAGTTCTGTCAGTTCTGTGACATAGCTGGGACCTTAGGTAAGGATTAAACAGCACCACTCTACCCTTTCCAGATTTCTCTTACAAATCCATTTGACAAGCACCCTCTTCCTCTCCCATACCTGTCTCAGTCAGGGTTTGCTTGTATTACTGCACAAAACATCATGACCAAGAAGCAATCTGGGGAGGAAAGGGTTGATTCAGCTTACACTTCCACATTGCTGTTCATCACCAAAGGAAGTCAGGACTGGAACTCACACAAGGCAGGAACCTGGAGGCAGGAGCTAATGCAGAGGCCATGAAAGAATGTCACCTACTAGCTTGCTTCTCCTGGCTTGCTCAGCTTGTTTTCTTATAGAACCCAGGACTACCAGCCCAGGGAAGGCTCCACCCACAATGGGCTCTCCCACCCATGATCACTCATTGAGAAAATGTCTTACAGCTGGATCACATGGAGGTATTTCAAGGGAGGCTTCTTTCTCAGTGATAACTCCAGCTTGTGTCAAGGTGACACACGGAACCAGTCAGTACAATAGCCTTTTCCTAAATCCTAAGAACTGAGTAATATATGTAATATGCCCAGTTGTTACTATCTCAAATCAACCCAACATGGTGGTTCTGTCCCTGGAAGGATACTGCAGCTGCTCCAGGGCCTGGTGGTTGATGGTGCTCATGCTGTTGTAGACAAAGGTGCTGCTCAGAAGCACGGCCAGGGCGAAGATCCACGAGTCATTCTTAGGGTCACCCTGGAGAGCACATAGGACAAAGGACTTCACACTCTAACCTCTATTCTTACATCCATTTGTTTATTGCTGCTTAAACAGAAGCACAGCAGAATAATAGGATGAAGAATAACAAATTCAGTTCCTTCTCAATTCTGAAACAGAACCTTACTAGTTTCCACAACCGAAATCAATGACACTGTCAAAATATGAAAAATGTTTGCTATTGTGTTAAACACAATGAAATGTATGCACAATATTAACATGCCATGTCATTAACAGTTAGTTGATTATGTCATACTAAAAACTGAAATTCAACTACTAGTAATAAACATCTACAAAATCTCATGTACTACACTGGGCTGTCTGAATGCAAATTTGCATATAACCATAGGGATGGGCAAAAAGTCCTGCACATATAGAAATATATGATGATCATCTGTGCCAAATGTAGAATGAAATGCTAATAGAGAAGGAAAATAGTTCATTTTTATAAGTGGCAAGAAGGGCTATGTAACTTTAGACTAATGAGACTGCAATTGGGACATGATGGCAATGGTATAAAAACAGCATTTTATAATAATTGCTAGTAAGTAAATTATGGATTTAATAAATTACACATGTGGAAAGATAAATACTCAGTAAATAAAAAATCATAATGTGCAGGCCATATGAATGTGATGCACAACTATTTTGTTTGACTGAAGCAGTTGCAGTGTGAGAGGGCTTGGAAGTTGGGGCAGGAAGTCAATATTGGAGGTAAGATGTGATGTTGTAAAAGCCAGGCAGAGAGTTAGATGCTGCCTGTCTCAGAAACTTCAGAGCCAGTGAGTCAAACCCTAATATCATGGCATGCTGTGGTGTCTGACCCTTGTTCTTGTGCATAATATGGATTCTGGGCTTATTAGATGTGATGAACAGGCAGGAAATTGTTTATATTCTGAGGGTATATTTTTGAAAATGCCCATTTTGATAGCCCTAAAAATTCTGAATTCAGATCAATAGAAGCAAAGCTTAGGTCAGACACCAACTTGCTCACCCAAGAATTCATCTTGGTTTAATACAGGGTTGATTGTTGGGAATTGTACATACCATGATGAGATGTGAACAGGAATAGATGTCTAAGGCTATTGCTACTACATAAGGTTAGGTTAGAATTTTTAATAACCTCAAAGGTGACAGCTTGCCTTCAAGAAGAATTATACAACCAGGTAACTTGGCTAATTGTCTACTTCTATGAACCCACAGCACCTTGTACTGATCTCAGAATGTATGCATGCTTCCTCCTGGATGATGTTATGTATCCATGCCTCCTACTTCAGGATTGTAGTATACAGTATGAAACCCTGGAATTCAGCTTCTCAGTAAATATTTACTGAACTGTATTGTTCACACAAGTGTGAAGACTCTCCTCCATCACAACAGAGTATTTGTGTCTATCAGAGGAGTACCTTCATCAAGGGAAGCAGCTTATTCTCCTTTTCAATAACTTGGCTGCAATTCTAGCAACCAGAACAGAAGTTGGACTAAAGCAGCAGTCAAATGGTCCACAGAGAAGCAAGAACAGATCTCCTACCTTTTCCACATCACCTAAGCCCTCCGTGTCCAGAAGCACGAGAGTGAATTTGGGCTTGCTGGGGTGAGGCACACACCACATCCAGATGCCCTTGGTTTCATGCCTGACTGTGGTGCCCAGATTGAAGCCTGTGTGAGAGAGTATGAAAGCTGCAAGTATTTATTTGAATCCTTAGACTGTTCCATCCTTAACAACACAGAGCACATTCAAGTACAAGGTATTAGGAGGGAAAGAGTAACTGCATGGTCTATAAAGAAAGAAGAAAGTAGTGGGACCAGGAAAAATTGTGAAGAGGTCAAGAAGAAGAAAACAGAATGCTCTGATTCTTAAAAGACTCAAGGGTGCAATTTATAAAGCAAGACATGCAAATTGCAAAATGTGAAAAGTTGTTTCCCCCTGTCATAAGCTAGTGGCTCTGAACCAAGTTCACCACATTAGCAAAATTTAAAATCAGACACAATATTTGTAAAGGAGTGCAGAATATTCTATTGCTATGAATAAACATATAAACTACACATAAAGTTTAAAAAGCAATATGATACCATCAAGAAACACTACACATGCAAATATCCTGGAAGCTAAAGATTCACTTCTGATTGTGCTATACAAAGAAAAGTTCATGCAACAATGAGGCAATATAAAGACAGTCTTATGTGTAAAAGCCTTGTCCTTCAAAATAAGCACTGGAATCAATGCTCACCATAATAAATAATGTTATTTTCATAATGGCATGCTATGAAATTAAAAATTAGTAATTTAATAATACTTATGACAAACTGGGTGATGAGCAAAAGAAGCCAGTGACATAAAGACACTTCCAATATAGATATTGTAATACATTAAAATATACATATGTGTTATATAAATATTTATATATATACATACTCCTTAAGAACTTTAATAGTAGGTCAAGGTGAACTGATTTTTATAGATACATACTTAGATTTTTTATACTTGATTTGTAAGTCATTGGGGGAAGTTTCATGAAAATAAGAAGCCTTGAGAGAGTATAAGATGACATGAAATGCCATTTGAATGTTCACAAAGTTTAACATTTTGACGTGGTCAGTAAAGAAATAAGAATTTGATAAGTATACCATACACTGTGTTTTATGTAATCTTGTGTATGTTGCATTATACATATTTTAAAGTCTTATGAGAGAAACATAGATATAGCTATTCAGGTGATGACGTAGGACATAAAATAGCTATCTCAAATAAAATAAACACAAATCCTCCCTCATTGTTTTCCTCTCTCTCTCCTCCCTCCTTCTCTCCCTCTCCTACCTCCCTCTCCTCCTGTTCTCTCTCCTTCCTTCTCTTCTTCCCTCTCCATCCTCCTGCTCTCTCCTTCCTCCTCCCCTTCCTCCCCTTCCTCCCTCTCCTCCTTTTCTCTCTCCTCTTGCTCCTTTCCAGCCTCACAGAGACAGTCCTGCCTCCATTTCTTGCTTACTTCCATCACTCCATCGTCCTTCTTTTAATAAACAAACAATGAATTGCATTTTCATTGACTGCAATGGAAGCAAAGTGAGAGAAGGGGGACATATGATAGGGGTTGACCTGGGCAGGAGAGAATGACTACTTTGCATTGTGAAGGATTCCAAATGACCTCTGTCCTTCTGCATGAGGATGGCACTCACCATGGTTTTGTCCTGCCAAGCGGTTCATCAGGTAGGACTTCCCTGTACGGTACAGTCCTACAATGGCCACCACCACCACAGGTTGAGTGATCCTCTCAAGAATGTTTATTGCTTCGGGGTTCACCCTCAGCTCTTCATTCTCATTTTCCACTAAACAGATGGGAGCCTCCATGTTGGCACCAGACGCCATGGTAACCTGCAAACCCCAAAAAACCTTCTCAGTTAAATATGAGATCTCTAAGCCACCTCTAGTGGCACACCAATGTGTCTGGGCAATGGGTGCATCAATTTAGGATTACTGTTCTTTGTTGTTGGGTTTATGTGAAAATGCTTCCGGAGTCTCTCTGGCACAAGCACTTTCAAAGTAACAGGAATGGAAGACAGAAGATGGATTCACCAGTGACTCATAGGCAGGATAGCTCCTGAAGTCCAGTTTCAGTTCTATGATATACTCTAAGAAGTGTGGATCATGAGGTATGGCAAGTAGGCAAGCAAAGGTTATGTTTTTGTTTTTTGGTTTTCTGTTTTGTTTTTTTTTTCCAGAAACATATGTGGCAGTCAAGTTTTTGCTTTGCAAAGACATATGTTACATTTGACAGGAGTAAGGTTTTGTGGTTGGGTTAAGGCAACAACTCATTGTCTTTTATCCATTTTTCTAGGTTGTTCTGTACTAGGGAGCAAAGTGAAGTTCTGCTTGGCAACAGACAGAGCCAAGAGCAGTACTGTAAGCAAATCTAATAATTGGTCACTTTCACCTTACTCCACATCAACAAGGTCCCCTGTAGCTCAGGCTAGCATCAAGCTTTCTATGTAGCTATGCTGCTCTTGAATACCCAATCCTCTCACAGAATCTCCTGGTCTATGGGGCTAACAAGAAGGAGTCAAAACACTTGGCTTTCCCATTGTGATTTTTCAGGGGTTACATTTTACATTTTAGGGTTGCTGTTACTCTTTTGGTCTTTTCCTAGGTAGAATCCCAATAAGCTCAGGGTGGCATCTAATTTTTTTATTTTAATATTTGTTTGTTTGTTTATGTAGCAGAGACTTGTTTTAAACTACTAGTTCTACCAATAGCTCAAATGCTAATATATACACTTAATAAATGGGACTTCATGAAACTGCAAAGATTCTGTAAAGCAAAGGAGACTCTCAATAGGGCAAAACTGCAGCCTACAGTTTAGAAAAGGATCTTCACCAACGTTACATCTGACAGAGAGATAATATCTAAAATTCACACAGAACTCAAGACATTAGACACCAACAACCCAAAGAACCCAATTAAAAAATGGGGTACAGAGCTAAACAGAGAATTCTCAAATGGCCAAGAAATAGTTAAATGTTCAAAGTCCTTAGTCATCAGGGATATCAAAACAATTCTGAGGTCCCACTTTACACCCATCAGAATGACTAAGGTCCAAAATTCAAGTGATAGCACATGCTGGTGAGGATGTGCAGCCAGTGGAACATCCTCCATTGCTGGTAGAAGTGCAAATTTGTACAACCTCTTTAGAAATCAATTTCAAAAAGCTGGAAATTGTTCTACCTCAAGATCCAGCTATACCACTCCTGGGCAAATACCCAAAAGATGCTCCAACATCCTACAAAGATACTTTCTCAACTATGTTCATAGCAACTTTATTTGTAATAACCAGAAACTAAAAGCAACTTAGATGTCCCTCAACTGGAAAATGGGTAAAGAAAAGGTGCTACATCTACACAATGGAATACTATTCAGCCATTTTAAAAAAATACATCATGAATTTTGCAGACAAATGTGGAATTTGAGAATACCATCCTGAGTGAGTCACCCAGTACCAAAAGGACAAGCATGGTATATTTTCACTTATAAGTGGATATTAGCCATAAAATATAGGTACCAAGCTATACTCCATAGAACCAAAGAAGCTAAACAAGAAGGAAGGACAAATTGAGGAATCTCACTTAGAAGGAAGAATAAAATAGTATTAGCTGGCAGATGGAGGGAGAAAACTGGGAGGGAGGGAAGTGAGGAAGAGAATGGGGGAAAGGATCCGGATCAGGTGTGGGGAAGGACAGGAAGGAGGACCAGATGGCCATGAAAATGAGTGACAATCTGCAACCGAATGGGGTGAGGAGGTGGGCAGAGGAGCATCTCCAGGACAAGACAGAAACCTGTGATGAGAGGTGCCTAAGAATCAATGGGGGTCGCCTTAGCAGTGACTCAGTGCATTGGGGATGTGGAACTTGAAAAGGCCTCCTCTTGTAGACAGGAAGAAACCCCAGTGGAGCAATAGAGATACCAACTCACCTACAAAACTTTCAACCCAAAATTTATCCTGTCTACCGGAAATGCAGGCATAGGGTTAGGAACAGAAACTGAGGGAATGGCCAACCAATAACCAGTCCAACTTGAGACCCATTCCATGGGCAAGCACCTATCCCTGACACTTTTAATGATACTCTGTTATTCTTGATGGCAAGTTGTCCCAGGCTCCACCCAGCAGCTGATTCAGACAGATACAGATACCCACACCCAAACAATGGATGGAGTCTGGGGACTCTGAAGGAAGAGTAGGAGGAAGGATTATGGCCAAGGGGTATAGAAACTCCCCACCACACATTGTCTATCACATATTTGTTATGTAGTGGCACCCAGCCCCACCCCATAACCTCAGCTTGGAGGAAGGGATGTTGCTCTATGCAGATCTGGGATACTGTCTCAACTAAGAAGCTTCAAATCCACATTAAGATAGTAGAACTACACAGCTGCAATTGTTCATGTAAATGATCCATGGTTTCCAGAGGTAGCCCTAGTCACAGGGAGGACAGTAAAAAGTGCCTCCGCCCTAGATTCTTCACAAGCTCCAAAACCTGTCTGAAACCTTTCTTGGATGGAAACACTTTGAAACAGTTCACAATACATCAAGGGGTTCAGGCTTTACTGCTGTTTTTAACTTTTGAATGGTAAGAATGGGACTGACTCCCCCACCGCAGGGGGTGAGAGTGCACTGTTACCACACAGGTGCACCAGAGCCCATTGGGAATTCAATCTGACTCTGCAGGGGATGGCTGTTTTCTGTTTCAACTCCAAGCTGCACAGGGAGGGCAGCAGCTCCTAAGCACTGTGGTGGATGAGGAGAAAGCTCTGCCAGGACCTTGGCCTTAAGCCCTCTGAAGGGAAGCAGAGCAGGGGAATGGCTGGCTCCAGGGAATGGATAGCCCTGGGCTGATATTCAGGTTGGAATTGCTCACCACCCCACCCAACCCCCACCAAACCTGGCTGTGGTGACTGCCCAAGAGTGGACGCACCTCCCACACTGAGGAGAAAGCTGTCCACATACCCTAAGGCCACCAAGCCGCCTCTAATCAGGGTCATCCACCAGCTAGAGTCATCTTGCACCCAGCAAGAGTTTGTGCCCTGGGACCTCGGGACCTCCCTGTAGCTCCTTAGGAGATGTGTACAGTGGGTACCTGGGAACTCACCTGCCAGCAGGGGAAGACTCTGCTCCCTGGACTCAGCACCCTTAGGCTTGCTGCTGCTCCTGATTCCTCCTGAAAGCTCTATTCTTCAACCTCAGAGTCAAGCCAAATTTTGCAGGCTTTTAGTTGAGGGGATAGGAAACTGAAATTGAAACTGCAGAGGCTTATGCTGACTTTCTGAGAAGCTTTTGCACCATTTCCAGGAAAGAAAACGGAATCTGCAAAACCAACAGGAAAACCCATAGTCTTCCCTGCCAGATGGTGAGGCAAAAACAATTCACTGATTCTCTAAATACTGACTTTTATTGGGAATGATGCAACAGGAATTTGCCAGCTCCTGCCACAGTGAGCCAATGGCTTATTCCAAGAGGTTGATGCAAACAAAACGTTTGAACTTAAACATTTGCTCCGTGCAGGATATTAATACTGTCCGTATTAAGAAGGTAGTAGGATGTTTCTGTGTGTCATATTCATCTTGTGATGTATGGCATGGATTGGTTTAACATAGCTACCTCTTCAAACAGTTAACACCACTTCCTCCTCCTCCTCCTCCTCCTCCTCCTCCTCCTCCCTCCTCCTCCCTCATCCTCCTCCTCTGCATTCTCTCTCTCTCTCTCTCTCTCTCTCTCTCTCTCTCTCTCTCTCTCTCTCTCTCTTACACAGGGTTTCTCTATCCCGGGCTGTCCTGGACTCTGCACATCAGGCTGAGTTCTGCCAGACCATTTTCCTTCTGCCTGAATGCTTGTTTATCTTTTAGCCCTTAGCACACATACTTCATGTGAACCTCTGTCTCCTTTTCAGTTGGCTTCTCTCTTGACCTTTGCCGATGGTTTGAATTCCTACGCCATACACTGAATTGTATCATTGACTCTGCCAATTGTTCACAGTCTGCATTACTCAGCCATCGTGTGGCCCTGATTACTTGTGAAATATTTATTGAGTAGTTGATATAAAATATTTTAAAATCTCAGAAGTACATCTGATTATTATTATTTTATTTTCCAGTGTCAAGAATGAAAAGGGGACGTTAAGTAATGTAAGAAATAGGGGCAGTATTTTAAAAGAGAAAAATGTCAGGAGAAAACCAGAAGTTATTGAGGACAATACAGAAGTTGGTTCTAAATATAAGCAAAAACTGACCTAAGCATCTCTCTCTGCACACTTCCTTTATTTAACCTCAGAACTTGAGGTTTGTTTTTTCTTTTTTTTTAATTTTTATTTTCTATATTCTATGTTTACATTCCAAAGGCTTTCCCCTTTCCCAGTTCCCCCCTCCCTATGTCCCATAGTTCCTCTCCCCCCCAACTATTCCCCAATCATTCCCCCTCCCCCCACGGTTTCTCTACAAAGCTGGATCCAATCTTTCCAGGCCCAGGGTCCTCTCCTTTCTTCTTAGGAATCATTTGACTTGCGAATTGTGCCTTGAGTATTTAGGGCTTCTGGGCTCATTAATATCCACTTATCAGTGATTGCATTTCATGTGTATTCTTTTGTGATTGGGTTAGCTCACTCAGGATGATATTTTCCAGGTCTAACCATTTACCTACAAACTGCATGAATTCATTATTTTTAATTGCTGAGTAGTATTCCATTGTATAAATATACCACATTTTCTGTATCCATTCCTCCTTTGAGGGATATTTGGGCTCCTTCCAATTTCTGGCTATTATAAACAAGGCTGCTATAAACATAGTGGAGCATGTGTCTTTATTGTATGCAGGGGAATCCTCTGGGTATATGCCCAGGAGTGGTATGCCAGGTATGCTGGAAGGGATACTCAATGGTGATCTGATAGGAGGCATGGGATTAGCTCGATCTTCTTGTATTTGTTGACATCTGTCTTGTGACCAATTATATGGTCTATTTTGGAGAAGTTACCATGCGGTGCTGAGAAAAAGGTATATTCTTTAGCTTTAGGATGAAATGTTCTATATATATATCTGTTAAATCCAATTGGTCCAAAGTTTCAATTAGTTTCACTGTGTCCCTGTTTAGTTTCTGCTTTCCTGATCGGTCCATTGAGGAGAGTGGAGTGTTGAAGTCACCCACAATTATTGTGTTAGGTGTAATGTGTGCTTTAAGCTTTAGTAAGGTTTCTTTTATGAATGAGGGTGCCCTTGCATTTGGAGCATAGATGTTCAGTATTGAGAGCTCTTCTTGGTGGATTTTCCCTTTGGCCAGCAAGAAGTGACCTTCTGAGTCTCTTTTGATGATTTTAGGTTGGAAGTCAATTTTATCTGATATTAGAATGGCTACTCCAGCTTGTTTCCTGAGACCATTTGCTTGTAAAATGTCTACCAGCCTTTTACTCTAAGGCACTGTTTGTCTTTAACACTGAGATATGTTTCCTGTATGCAGCAAAATGTAGGGTCCTGTTTCCGTATCCAGTCTGTTAATCTATGTCTTTTTATTGGGAAATTGAGTCCATTGATGTTAAGGAATAGTAATTATTACCTCCAGACATTTTTGAAATTATATTTATTTATTTTATTTACTTTTTATATTCGAGAGGTTACCTTCTTTTGGGTTTGATGAGAGGAGGTTTCTATCTTGCTTCTTCCCGGGTGTAGTTTCCGTCCTTGTCTTGGTGTTTTCCCCCTATTATCCTTTGTAGGGCTGGATTTGTGGAAAGATATCGTGCAAATTTGGTTTTGTCATGGAATACCTTGATGTTTCCCTCTATGGCGATTGAGAGCTTTGCTGGGTAAAGTAGTTTTGCCTGAAGTTTGTGTTCTCTTAGAGTTTGCATTATATCTGCCCAGGATCTTCTAGCTTTCATGGTCTCAGGTGAGAAGTCTGGTGTTATTCTGATAGGTCTTCCTTTATAAGTTACTTGGCCTTTTTCTCTTGCTGCCTTTAATATTCTTTCTTTGTTTAGTACATTTGGAGTTTTGATTATTATGTGACAGGATGTATTTCTGTTCTGATCCAGTCTGTTTGGGGTTCTATATGCTTCTTGTATATTCATGGGCATCTCTCTCTTTAGGTTGGGGAAGTTTTCTTCCATAATTTTGTAGAAGATATTTGCTGGCCCTTTAACTTGTAAATCTTCACTCTCGTCTATACCTATAATCCTTAGGTTTGGTCTTGTCATTGTGTCCTGGATTTCCTGGATGTTTTGGGTTACAGCCTTTTTGCATTTAGTATTTTCTTTGACTGTTGAATCAATGGTTCCTATGGTATCTTTGGCTTCTGATAGTCTGTCTTCTATCTCTTGTATTCTATTGTTGATATTTGCATCTATAGCCCCTGATTTCTTACCAAGGTTTTCTATCTCCAATGTTGTCTCCCTCTGCGATTTCTTAGTTGTTTCTACTTCTGTTTTTAGTACCTGGATGGATATGCTCAGATCTTTCGCTTGCTTGATTGTGTTTTCGTGTATTTCTTTAATAGATTTTTGTGTTTCCTCTTTCATAGCTTCTACTTGTTGGCCCACGTTCTTCTGTATTTCTTTAAGTGATTTTTGTCTTTCTTTTTGATCCATCTTCTCCTGCATTTCTTGAAGTGATTTTTGTATTTGCCTTGTAAAGGCTTCTAACTTTTGATCCATTTTCTCCTCTATTTCTTTACGAGATTTTTCTATGTGTTCTGCTACCAGCATCCTGACCAGTGATTTTATATCTAAGTCTTGTTTTTCTGGTGTTTTGGGGTAGCAAGGGCTTCCTGTTGTTGGCGAACTGGGTTCAGATGCTGTCATGTTGCCTTGATTTCTGTTAGTGACGTTCCTTCATTTACCTTTTGCCATCTGGTTATTTCTGGTGTTAGTTGACCTTGTTGTCAATGGCTGGTGTTTGAATCTCCCGTGAGGCTGGGCTCACCTGTTGTTTCTCTGCTGGTGGTTATGCGTGATTGCTGCTCAACGGGATCACGAGCTGGCTGCCACCTGCTGCCTTGGTGCACGGCCTGAGGTCTCAGGGAAGTGCGGGGGGGAGTGCAGCAGAGCCTCGGTGGGCTCCGCTGGGCCTGCCTAGTAGCGAGAGCCTAGCAGATCCCCCCACGTGGTAGCCCCTGATGTAATCTGTCTACCTGTGCCTTTCCAGCTGTGTCCTGGTTGCAATATGGAGGCCTGCCGCTATTGCTGATCCAAGGTCCTGGGGAGCTGGGTGCCTCCGGCTGCCTCAGTGCACAGCCTAAGCTAGCCGGGAAGTGTGGCAGAGCCTAGGCGCCCACCACTGGGCCCACCTGGGGGCGAGAGATTAGCAGATCTCCATGCGCGGTGGCCCCAGATGGGGTCTGTGTACCTGCACCTTTCCAGCTGTGTCCTGGTTGCAATATCCACAATTATTTTTTTTATTGGATATATTCTATATTTACAATTCATTTCCCTTTTTCTGGTTCCCCACCCCCTAAAGGTCCCACATGTCCTTTTCCCTCCCCCTGCTCCTTCTTCCACCCCTTCCTTCTTCCTTGTTCTTGTATTCCCCTACACTGATGCTTTGATCTTTTCCAGCACCAGTGTCCTCTCCTTTCTTCTTGTCAGACATCATTTGGTATGTGAATTGTGTCTTTGTTGTTCCAAGATTCTAGGCTAATATCCACTTATCAGTGACTACATACCATGGGTATTCTTTTGAGACTGGGATACCTCACTTAGTATGGTGTTCTCCAGCTCCATCCATTTCTCTAAGAATTTCATGAATTCATTGTTTCTAATGGCTGAATAGTACTCCATTGTGTATATATACCACATTTTTGTATCTATTCTCTGTTGAGGGACATCTGGGTTCTTTCCAGCTTCTGGCTATTATAAATAAGGTTGCTATGAACATAGTGGAGCATGTATCCTTATTGCATGCTAGGGAATCTTCTGGGTATATTCCCAGGAGTGGTATGGCTAGGTCCTCTGGAAGTAGTGCAGAATTCTATCAGACCTTCAAAGAAGTCCTGATACCAATACTCTTCAAACTATTCCACAAAATAGAAACAGAAGGAACACTACCCAACTCAGTCTATGAAGCCACAATTACCCTGATACCAAAACCACACAAAGATCCAACTAAGAAAGAGAACTACTGGCCAATTTCTCTTATGAATATCAATGAAAAATACTAAATAAAATGCTTGCCAACCGAATCCAAGAACACATCAAAACGATCATTCACCATGATCAAGTTGGCTTCATCCCAGGAATGCAGAGATGGTTCAATATACGGAAATCCATCAAAGAAATCCACTACATAAACAACCTCAAAGAAAAAAACCACATGGTCATCTCATGGGATGCTGAAAAAGCATTTGAAAAAATTCAGCATCCTTTCATGCTAAAAGTCTTGGAAACACAATTATGACTGAAAGATTTACATTTGGAATGTGCATTTTGCTTTTATATTGAGATGTTTCTGGCAAGCATTGGCTTAGTGTAGCTTTTCAGCTAGAAATAGTCTTAGTTTGTTCTAATAAAGTAGCCCTTGCCTGTATCTATCCAGAAGGAAACTGGGAGGGAGAAAAGAAAGGAGGGAGGGAGAATAGGAGGAAGGGAGGAAGGCAGAGAGAGAGAGAGAGAGAGAGAGAGAGAGAGAGAGAGAGAGAGAGAAGAAGGAGGAGGAGGAGGAGGAGGAGGAGGAGGAGAGGAGAGGAGAGGAGAGGAGAGGAGAGGAGAGGAGAGGAGAGGAGAGGAGAGGAGAGGAGAGGAGAGGAGAGGAGAGGAGAGGAGCGAAAAGAGAATTGCCTGCTTATTTTAGTCTCACTCAGTTGTTCAATTATATGGAATAAAAATGTAAAGTTCATTAAATTGATTCTCCGCATGTCTCAATATCATATACTACATACAATTCTTGTTTACACTGAAATTCACATGTCATAGGATAGAAGCACCCAAGCAGAAGCAAAAAATGAAAACTGAGATAAAATGTAGCATTTTTGGCATTTATAACTATGTTGATTAACATTTATTTTCTCATTTTAAGTAAATATTTACTTTGCAGCTTGAGAAGTTACTGTTTTAGTTAAAATAGAAAACAAGTTAAATTGGCTTCATGATGTTACAGTCCAGATAGACAGCTCAGAATAAGCAGGGGGACATAATGTGCAAGAACATTCAACAAAATAGTAGTGATTACTTCTGGATGATAGCTTAAGTGATTTTTACATACAAACTTATGTCTTTCTTTCTTTCTGTCTATCCTATTTCTATGAAAAGAAGAAATTATGCTAATAATAAATACTTTTTTAGGAATGGTGAGGTGGAAAGACAGGAGAAGAAATGAATACAAATTGTGCCTCCCACACTTGCTATTGGGTAAAAGCAGGAGGAACAGCTCAGGTGGCAGAATGATGGTGCATGGTCAGATGTTGTCTGCTGATGCTGATGCCTGTCCTTCAGCCTCTGCCTTTGGTCCCTGCACACCCTGAGTCCCAGGACACACTGCTATTTGGGCATTAACTAGGGCTGAAGCAAAGAGCATAGGTAGGCAATCCATTATTTTCTTCCAAAAGTGGCCTTACACACACACACAGAGAGAGAGAAAGAGAGAGAGAGAGAGAGAGAGAGAGAGAGAGAGAGAGAGAGAGAGAGATTGACTAAGCCCTAGGCCCTCTATAGAGATGCTGCCCTGAGATTGTTTCCCCTTGGCTGTTTCCTCTAATCTCAGATGCTTCTTGGCATTTTCTGTCAGGCTTTGTAAAAATATAAATGATGCTCATCTTACAGATGGTTTAGTTGCCAAAACGTGTACTTTGTATGTTCTGGTATATAGCCATACTTAAAATGTTCCATAGACCTCACAATGCTATGACACCTCCACTCCCTTTGTACTAAGTTTCCATGAAGATAACTATCAGATTTGCTCTTATATGTTTTTCTTGTACTTTAAAAAAGTGTATGACTTATTCACTTATCAACATAATATTCTAGGATTTATGTCATTCTAGTTAACTTCAGGGTTACAATCTCTTCGGTTTCATTATCTCAGCCCTCCTTTGCAGTAAGATCAGCACCCAAAGCCAGCAAACAAACATCGAAAACCTCATGCCTTTTAACTTTGTAAACTCATAGATTCCTTTCCTTAGAACTCAGAAATAGACATATGTAATACAACAGCTATACCTAAGGCTAAGAAAAGAAATGTGAGGAAGGGCAGAAAGATTTCAGGACACGGAGGACAGAACTCTTGCTGCCAGACTATGCCCTTGCCAGAACAGGGAAAATGCACTCCAGAAATCTCAACCATATGTTTGCCAGAAGAAAACTGCTATACTGGCAACATCAGATGCAATGCTAAGGTGGGTAGGGGAGATTCCTGGAGAATGCACTCCTACAGCTACAGGAAGTCAATGGGGGCTTTAAGGGAGAATTGGTTTCTTTCAGGGAAAAGTTCTCACATGAGTAGTCCATCCTCAAATGGGCACATTTGTACAACTGTATATGAACAGTGTTAAATGGACTCAGTAATATGAGTGTGTGTGTGTGTGTGTGTGTGTGTGTGTAATTAGATATCTATTTCATACATCTCTGTATTCCAAGGACGAAAACCAAGCTTTGTTCCTCTCAGCAAAGATTGCTTTGAATCTTACCCTCAAATTACAGCTTCAGCCCTATCTGTCCACTGACTTTCTGACATTAAGTTTCTTAGCACTGTTTGCCGTATGTAAATTACTCATTTTACTTTACACAATCATATACTCTTGTAATCCTGCCATATGAATGTTTGCTTGTGTGTCTGTCTCTGAAAATAGTCACACTCTTGGCCTATGAAAATATTTATCTGTACAATGAATAGTGTGTCTGGCTATTTATAAATGGCTACTGATACTTTGTGAAATTTATTTGGGGACCCCAATATAACCACAGTAAATTTGATTATGATATAGAAGTAGTTTCTAATTCTGTACCTATTATGTTGTAATGGATGGTCCTAGACATTTCACCCATACTGACAAATGTCATTTTCTCCTGTACATACATAATTGTGAGACTGAGGTTCTGAATGGATTGGTACTACTGTCCAGATTTAGATTTCAAGTTTTTGCTTGTCTTCAAACTTTTGTGGTTTGTGTACTATTGAAGTACATAAAGCCCAGCTCAAATACCTAATACATGTGGATGAAGAGTGTTCTCCCCCCTCCCATTTCCCTCATGTGCCTTCTAGGTAAACTCATGCATCTTCGCCCTTGTGCTTTTGGTCAGAAGTTGTTTAGAACAGCATATCACCATCAACTCCCAGGCCCTGGAACAGCTGCAGAGTCATCAACCTCCAGGCCCTGGAGCAGCTGCAGAACTCTTCCAGGGTCCAAACCACCATGTTTCATTGAACTTTGAGTATGAGCAGCTGAGACTTGCTTCTTTATTGTGAATTAGTTGTTCTGCATGAAGGAACACAGTAGACAAAACCTAGTGCCAGATAGTGACAATTATTAAAAAAAAAAAAAAAAAAAAAGAACCAAACTTTCCTACACCTGCCATTGCCACAAGACAATCAACCACTGGCCTGCAGACCTCAATCCAGGCCCTCAGGTCTCCTGTGTCTACCAGCCTAGTGCAGTCTCACTTGGCAGTCCCTCTGACTGCCATTTCTCTGCTGGGGGATCCTGATTTTCTCTTGTTTCCACCCAGTGCCCACACTACCCGGGAGCTGCCAGCTCAGATTCAGGATGTCAATACAGTAGTAACAGAGCCAATCAAGTGTATTTAAAAGTTTCATCCCAATTTCAAAGCTTCAGGTAAATTTATATCTGATTCCTTCTGGATAACGGAGCCTCTCTCTCCTGCTTGTGTGTCTCCCTCTCTGACCTTCCAACCCTTCTCCCCCTATTCTTTTCTATCCAATTACTGGTCACTCAGTGTCTCAGTGTCATAGGTTAGGAAATATCTTGTAACAATTCCACAAATGTAGCTTTAAGATTGGTTTGTAAAATATAATGTAGTCGTCTTAGTGCTTCATGGCTCTGAAGAGACACCATGACCAAGGCAAGTCTTATAAATGAAAAAAATTATTGAGGCTGGATAATAGGTACAGAGACTCAGTCCATTATCATCATGGTGGGAAGCATGGAAGCATCCAGGCAGATGTGGTCCTGGAGAAGGACCTGAATATCCTACATCTTCATCCAAAATCAGCAGAAGGAGACTCTCATCCACAGGCAACTAGGAGAAAGCGCTCCCTCCACACTGCGCAGAGCCTGAGCACAGGAGACTGGAAGCTCATCCCCACAGGGAGACACTTCATCCAACAAGACCATACCTATTCCAACAAGATCACACTTTCTCATGGTGTCACTCTCTGTGGGCCAAGCATATGCAAACACATGAATCTGTGGGGTCTAAACCTACTCAAGAGGGCATTTTTCGGTGACCCATGAATGTAACTGAACCAGAGCTAACAAAGCACAAGCTACCATTGATGGAATATGGGGGGATATGGGGGTATAATTCAGGATTCAGATGTGTCTGCATGGTTCTTTCTGGATCTTGTTTTCCCTAATCAGGACTTCATGCCATAGCTGGTAACAGACAAAGGGTTCAGCAGTTAAGATGACACCCTAGGGAAGATCTCAAAGCTGAATCCAGATATCAGAGCAAGACCTGGGCAGAGAAGGGCTCAGATGGCAGGCTCTCCTAATCCCTATCATTTTTCATTGCCATCAAGTTTTGGGAGTGGTTAAGGACCAGGATTCTGTGGACTGGGGCTGAGTTCCTGTGGGTTGTCATTATCTGAAAGACTCCAGTGGCTGCGATTTTAAATCATCAAGGAAACTTATGCCTCAATAGTAGACCAAGTCAATACAATTAATACTGAAATGAAAATGTGCCGAGTATGTTCAGTGTCATAATCTGCAAGGCTCACAGGGTCATGCTCTTTGTTGCATCATTTGTCTGGTCTTCACTAGTAAACATAGTTCATCCGTGTTGTGTTTTATTTAAAAATAAAATAAAAGAGCAGCCAGGGGTATGTGTGGTGGGGGTGTGTTGTGGAGTGGGGGAAGGGAGTGCTTCTGCAGGGCAATGGTGAGGCATCCCTTCTCCCTCCTGAGGTACCAGCATGGGAAGGGGAGCTGAGGAAGCAGAGACAGAGAAAGTCAGATGTAGGGAGGGAGAGAGGGAAGTAGAGGGAGAGATAGAGGGGAGGGAGAGAGAGACAGAGAGACATGGAGAGAGGACTAGAGGCTAACAGTGGGCATGTGGAGATAGGGGGGAGGGGAACAGGGAGAGAGGGAAAGAGGAGAAGAGAGCAAGAGAGTGAGGAGGGAGACAAGTGGCCACCTTTACAGTGAGTCAGACACACATGGCTGTTGCCAGGTAACTGTGGGGCAGAACCTAGACAGAATGACAAGAATCACACTGGAAGTTGCTGTAAATACAAAATGACAGTGAACGGGAATGAGACTTAGATTATTTCACGCAGCATATTTTACTATTGGAGGGCTGTCTCATACTTCAAACAAATGACAGCCAGGCACTAAATAATCCAGAATAATCTTAGATGTAGCCTTTCAGTAAAATCCTCAAGTTCCTCTTTTAACTTCTTCCTACGATAATCTTTATTCTGTATCCTTATATAACATGCCATTTTAATACTATAAAACTAACATATTATTTACAAGCACGGATAACTGAAGGCACCTAGAGTGGAGATCTACTTCATTTTCTCATTCACTTATCAATTCTGTGCAGAATTGCATATCTGATCATAGGGTATATATCTCAGAGACGGATTATAGGGTTTGGACAATATGATATATGTGCTGAGGAGAAGTTAAGAAAAAACAAACCTCAGGGTTGTTTTGATTTGCATTTCTCTGATGACTAATGATGTTGAACATCTCTTAAGGTATTTCACAGCCATCCGAATTTCTTCTGGTGAAAATTCTTTGTTTAGCTCTGTACCCCATTTTTTGATAGGGTTATTTGGTTCTTTGGGGTCTAACATCTTGAGTTCTTTGTATATATTGGATATTAGCCCTCTGTCGGATGTGGGGTTGGTGAAGATCTTTTCCCACTTTGTTGGTTGTCATTTTGTCCTTCTGACAGTGTCCTTTGCCTTGCAGAAACTTTGTAATTTTATGAGGTCCCATTTGTCAATTCTTGATCTTAGAGCATAAGCTACTGGTGTTCTGTTCAGGAACTTTCCCCCTGTGCCTATGTCCTCCAGGGTCTTCCCAAGTTTCTTTTCTAATAGTTTCAGTGTGTCTGTTTTTATGTGGAGGTCCTTGATCCACTTGGAGTTGATCTTAGTGCAAGGAGATAAGAGTGGGTCAATTCGCATTCTTCTGCATGCTGACCTCCAGTTGAACCAGCACCATTTGTTGAAAAGACTATCTTTGAGAAATGCAAATCAAAACAACCCTGAGATTCCACCTCACACCAGTCAGAATGGCTAAGATTAAAAACTCAAGAGACAACAAATGCTGGCGAGGATGTGGAGAAAGAGGAACACTCCTCCACTGTTGGTGGGATTGCAAAATGGTAAAACGGCTCTGGAAATCAGTGTGGCGGTTCCTCAGAAAATTGGGCATGTCCCTTCCAGCATACCTGGCATACCACTCCTGGGCATATACCCAGAGGATTCCCCTGCATACAATAAAGACACATGCTCCGCTATGTTTATAGCAGCCTTGTTTATAATAGCCAGAAATTGGAAGGAGCCCAAATATCCCTCAAAGGAGGAATGGATACAGAAAATGTGGTATATTTATACAATGGAATACTACTCAGCAATTAAAAATAATGAATTCATGCAATTTGTAGGTAAATGGTTAGACCTGGAAAATATCATCCTGAGTGAGCTAACCCAATCACAAAAGAATACACATGAAATGCAATCACTGATAAGTGGATATTAATGAGCCCAGAAGCCCTAAATACTCAAGGCACAATTCGCAAGTCAAATGATTCCCAAGAAGAAAGGAGAGGACCCTGGGCCTGGAAAGATTGGATCCAGTTTTGTAGAGAAACTGTGGGGGGAGGGGGAATGATTGGGGAATAGTTGGGGGGAGAGGAACTATGGGACATAGGGATGGGGGGACTGGGAAAGGGGAAAGCCTTTGGAATGTAAACATAGAATATAGAAAATAAAAATTAAAAAAAATAATTGTGTTACCAACAATGTACAGCATGCAATTAGAAGAATTTTAAGACACACAGAAAAACCAAGAACAGTTATTTTTTATTTTAAAGAAATAAAGCAAATAGAACCAGAAACAGAGACAAGCTAAGGATAGTGAGGACTCATTTAAAAACTTTACATTTTAAATCATCAAAATGGTTTAAAAACAGTATAATACTGTGGTTAAGGATCTGGTAGACCGTGAGCAATGTACCTGGGCAAGTAGAGACTTTTAAGGAAAAAAGACAGAAACACACAGGACCAAAAGGTGACTTTGAGTTTCAAAAGCAAAGCTTTAGTGATAAAGAGACTTTCTTTATCGTTGATTACCTGACAAAAGATACAATGTGGATGCAGCAGAATCTGGAGGAACAAATCTCCCTCCACGGGTGAGTGACATGATAGCTGGCCACGTGACAAGGTTGACTATAATGTGTTTGGGTTCTCAAAAAAGAAAAGGAAAGGAACAACATTCAGATGGGCAGCTGACTGTCCTGAGGAGCCAGCCCACTGTCTGCAGACCAAGGGTCTCCAACCAGTTGAGAAATATGAATCGTTTCTGAGTTCTCATTGATACCTTCTTCCTATGGCCACCATTAGAAGAGATGTCATGTGAGATGTAGATATTGGCCAAATTCTACTTGATTAACACCCACTGAGTAACTTAAAATATCCTGAGACAAATATGGCAGGTAGACAGGGGGCACTGGAGCTTCTCAACTACTGGTTGTCTGAAGTCCTTCAGTCTCTTGTTCCTTTGTGTCTTAAATGGAAAGCAATATGAAAGGGAGGGTCCCAGGGTTGGCTTATTAGATTATAATACAGTCAGTATTACTGTGGTGGTGGTGGTGGTGGTTCAGATTCCTTATGTTTTCCATCTGCTCCTTAAGTCTTCTGTGTTCAGCTTCCTGCTCTGCCTTGATCCTTACAACCTCTTCCTAAGAAGTAATAAATAGACACAGTAAAGCTTAACAACACAAAACAAAGGAAATGAAAACAAAACAAAAAAAAACTAAGATCAAACTCTGCTCTCATTCCTAAACCTCTGTTTCCATACTTGTCAGGCTATTGTAAGGTAGACAACCCCTGGAAGACTCTCTGTCATTTGTATGTGTTACCTATGACATTCTATCTTGTTTCATCCTTTTGCTCCAGTTTCAGACACAACATAGCTCATCTCTGGGCCGTTAGTGTCTTTAGAATTCCATTCCAATGTACCCTTCTTCCTTAGACTGAGAAATCACCTTGGTAAGCTCAGTGACATATTGACCTCAGTTCACACCCACACAGGGAATAGTGGAGGATATTTTTCTACAAGAAGAGACTGTATACAGAGCACAGAGGTGACAACAGTTCCACCTAGAGTGTCAAGTGCAGTCCCCTGAGTCTGACCTGAAGAGTAAGGTGGCTTTGCCACAGTTTAATTGCCAGCAAGTGATTGTTCACTCTGCCTTTCAGGAAAGCACTGGGATGTCAAAAATAAGTTAGAGTAACTCCTAAGAAAGCTACTGCCTGTAGACCTACTCACAAATCAGGGAATGGATAGGGACAGTTTTATAAGAGTCATAGCTAAACTTTCATAGCATCTCTGCAGAAGCAGCAATGCTGAAAGTCGCATCGGCAAGCCAGTGTGATGCATGCATTTGGTTGATTTTTGTGGGAAGTCACACAATTCACCTGAGTGCCAGGGATACAACACTACTGCTTCATGAGAATTAGATCAGTGAGTGCAAACAAAGGGCTGTGTCCCTGAAATATCACGCCTACCCCTCCCTGAGCACTGAGGGACTAAACAAATAAACTGCAAGGAAAAGCCATGGGAAACAGCAATGCATAGGACAAGACAGGAATGGAGACACAGACCATGAGCCTCATGTAAAAACCAAAACAATAACAACAACAAAAACCCACCATGATCAAGACACATGATTGTCCAGAGAGGAGGTAGCTAGTTCATGTAATCAAGAAATGCCTCCACTTTTACTTAATAATTGATTATGTGCACTCTGTGCCAAACATCACTTTAAATCCAAATAGTAGAGCATTAATTATAATTATCTCATAAAACACATGTTGTTGCTGCCTCTACTCTGCTCTTGGTGTGCCAGAAAACATTCATGAACCCCAAAAGACCAGCAAGCAGCCGATTCGAGGCAATCACATTAGGGGCTCTTTATTCAAGCTCCTGTTTGGGCTCCCACCAACTCTGACCCAGCAGGAAGGTGGAGCTCTAAGCCCAGTTTTAGGCAAGTATTTATAGACACAAGAAGGGAGTATCTAGCTTAATACACAGCTGACTGGGGGCGGGGACAGTATGGCCTTTAACATTATTGGTTGGTGCTGGGAGGGGAACCATAAACTTATCTTCTGCTTTTTTCTGATTGGTGGTTGTTAGAAGTGAAGTGCCAGGGGTAGGCTTGTTACATGGGGGCGTAATTTGCTGGAGAATAACCTGGAAACTGGTGCTAGATGCAGGTTTTGTTGCGGGGTGAGGTAGCAAGGAAACTGGTACTGGGTGTCAGTTTGTTAGTTAACTTGAGATCAATCTTATGTCATGTTTTCAAAGATGGAGTCTGAACCCAGAAGAGCTGGTCTCTCATACCAAAGTAGAGAGAGAGGGAAGGGACAACTTGCATAAACCTATTTGGAAAAAGGTAGTCCCTGGGGTGATACCCCACACTCTGGCTCCAGGGTCCCTGCCCTGAGCTATCCCATGAGCCTGTTTCTCCTATGAGCCATCAGACTCCTTGACAGATGGGAGAGAGATGAATAGCTGAGAAACATGTGAGAGGAAATAGTTCACAAGTACCTCGGCCTCCTGCTTCCGGATCCTCCACATCCTTCGCTGCTCTTCTGCAAAAGATGCCCTCTCAGCATCTATCTGCCTCAGTTGCTCTTGATACCATCTTGCCTGCTCTGCTCTCCTTTGCTCTTCCTGGATGCGAAGAGCCTCCAGCCTCTGTGTTTCAGCCCGGGCAGCCTCTGCCTTTGCTTGTTCCTCTGAGGAGAAAGGAACAGGACAAGGCTCTAGGACTCAGTGCTCTCTGCTTGCAAATGCAGGCCCTGCTGATGTCAGCCTTCCTGTACAGCACACAGGGCCTCCACGGCCTGCTCACCTTGCCTCTGCCTCTCGGTGGCCGTGAGACCCTGATCTATTTGTAGAATTGTATTGCTCACTGGTTCTTTGGCATTCAAGTATTTCTGCAGCTCTTCCTCAGCCTGGAAACCCCAAAACATGCTGTTAGAATGAGCAAATGTTAATTTGCACCCTGGGAAATATCTTTATTTCTTATCTCCCTATCTCTCCTTCCTGGGGGATATTCAGTCAGTGCATGATGGGACTGTCTATCAGTCCTCATGCAAAGGAAAGGTGTTGGCCTGACCAGTCACAGCACCCAGGAATGCTATAGGTACCAGTCTTATTTAGGTGATACAGCATAAAAATTTGGGTGTTTTAAAAAACTAGTATAGCTACTGGAGCAGATATGCTTGCCTCCTCTGAAATGTACGTCTCTACGGGCAAGCTAAACTTGGGGCATCAGAGCCTTTTGTTTATGTTTTATTTTGGCAGCAGGCAGGGGATCTGTTTGGAAATGAAGCCAGCAATCAGGACAACAAAATATAAAAACAAAGTAAAGTTTGGAAATAAATAAAAATAAGGAAAAAGAATTACATCATTTGAACCCTGGAATGTATCTACATGGGACTAAAAGCCTTTTAAGCTAATTAGTTTTTCCATTTCCTTAAACTGGCTTCACTAAGATTCTGCTTTGTGGAGTCCTAGTTAGACCCTTAGATGTTCATGAACATCTGTGGCTACAAAGGAAGACTAGTGATCACAGCCATGGCTGGTTTTGATCTACAGCCATGGCTGAAGCATATGATCTCTGCCATAACATGTGTGGCCAGCGCATGTTCAGGCAACAGAAGGGAAACTCACGGGCAGAGACAGAGCACATCATGTCACCTGTACCAGGGATGGAGGATACCTGTGTCCCCTTCCCTGGCTGCTGATGGTACTGTGCCTTCAGCTGCTCCATCCTCTGGAGGAAGAGATTGTGGCCTCCTGGTTTAGCATAGACCCCCTGGGCCACTTCCTGTTCCAGAGGCTTAAAAATACTCTGAAGTAGACTTGAGCAGAGGGCTGCAGAAGCATCCACGTTCTTCTTACAAATCTCATCCTGCTTTGCACTTAGCAGGCTCTTTAGATGGACCAAAACAAAACAAAAATACAAACAAACACAAAATGGAGCTGTTAGACACACTTTGGCATTTCTGAGAATTGTTTTTTAAAAAGAGTCTACATTTTATTTTCTTAGAAACTTAGACAAAGTATATAAGATTAAATCCTTATCAAGACTGAAGAACTTGTAAAAATAATAATCTGTGAAAAGTTATGTTTACTTGGCATTAGAAGTTTCTTCATTTGTAAACAGCAGATTAAGGAAGTTGTTTCATTAAGTGAATGTGAAGAAGAATTTGTGTGAGTAGGACACCCTGTCATGTTCTTTTTAATTCCTTCACAGCTCAACATTTTCCTGCATTTATGCAGGGAGGATCACCAGTGGCTTCCACCAAAACCTCCTCTCACCTTTTCTCCTTCATCCACAGAAACCCTTCTTAGTGCCAGGAAGTCATGCTCTGTGTGGGGGTGGGGTGGGGGGGTGGCCGACTGAATTTAGTTGAGGTTACTTGAAATTCTTTGATCAAGGCATTATTTCTATCTTAGATGTGATTTCATGATTGCAGAACTTTAGCAGTCACCATAATTTTAAATGAAATCAAATCTATAACATTATTTTTCAGATTTTCTACCTCATGGTGACAGCGAAATTGAATCACTGTCTGCACCTGCTTATTCTATTAATCCTACATTCAAAGTATCTTAGGAGATGTGAAGGAAATTCTATCTACTTGAACAATAAAACATAAGTACTTTCTTAATGAAGATCTTTAGTAAAATAAAATCAATTTCATTTTTTTCATGAGAACACAGTACAGGTGACAGAAAGTGCATGTCAGTTTGTGTGTGTGTGTGTGTGTGTGTGTGTGTGTGTGCATGTCAAGATACTTAATAAAATCAGAACGAGGCCACATAAGTCACTGTAATCTCTTTCCAGATAAGTTCTATTTTATATCTTGCAGAAGTATCCTTGCCTTCTGTGACCCTGATATCTATAAACAAATACAGAAAATAATAACCTCTAATTCTTTCTGGAAACACTGGTCATCATCCTTGAAAGAATGCTTCCTGAAGATTCCGAGGGCCTCCTGCTCACAGGTCCTGTGCAGGTCCAGCAGCTCCTGGAGGGTCTCTGTGGGCAGCTGCACCCTCTGGCCCATCAACTGGTCATAGTGAACAATGGCCTTTTGCACTGCTGCTGAGTTCTCCCTACTGACCAAGGTTACAACCGTGTTCTCTATGGAGGGCAGAGCCCCGCTGTTGATGGCATCGACATAAGTCAGCACCAGGCTTTCTAGACCTTCAGAAAACGAAGAGATGTTCTGTTGGAGACAAATGCCTAAATTAAGGGGCTAGAGTACAACCATCTTACAGATGGTTCTAAGTCATTTATGCAGCTGATTCAGCACCCTCCCTCATCTGCTGTTCCAGGAGTTAGTTAATCAATAAACTGACCAAATATTTAGTTACTGGAGCCTTATACAGGAACTAGCTAATCAATAAACTGACCTTTACCCAACCTTCCTCACCCTCGCAATCCGAGGATATTTCACCTGATTACTTCAGATTTATTACCCTCCTCCGTTACCCCTGCTTACTGCTTAAAACCCCCTGCCCTCTTTACGATAAACAGACCTTGACAACAATTTTGCTTGGTCTTGCTCTCCTATCTTGCCCATTCATCTTTCAGGCCGGATCCCCCTCGGACCCACAAATAACTGAGTCCAGCGGGTCGGGGCAATGTTTGTATCACGTGCAAGACTCTAGGATCGACATGGACTCATTCTGACAATGCTGACTATGTATTGTCTAAAGGCTTTCAGTATTCTGGACAATATTCAAACGGCAGAGGAGTTTCTGAAGAACTATGTGATTAAGAAGACAGGTTGTTCTTTCTCTGAAGAAAATTATACATAAACCAAAATAAAAATAAAATCTAGTGTTGTTGAAAGAGGAAACATAGAATTGTCACCAGCTGCATGATGGCCTACATTGTATCAGCCTCCATAAAGAAAGAAGATGATCATATAAAAGGTGAGGAGAGTGTTGTAATTAAAATGCTTTGGGTCTTTAATTCCTTAAGTTTCCTTTCTCTTTTCTTTCTCTCAGTTTCTACTTCATGCACGTTTCCCCCTTTTTGTTTTATTTTATCACAAATAAGGTGGTATGAGTTAATTTCCTCTGTAAATAGGATTCTATGGACTAGATCTTATTCTTCAATGGAACGGCCTCGGTTTCTTTTCCTTGCCAGCTTCTGCATAAAGGTAACACAGATTCCTTTAATGTTATAGTAAGCAGTTCCCAAGTTCTACATCATAAGAATTTTAAGATGAACTGCATTAAGGGGTTTGTATAGACCCTTCAAGATCCTAAACACTCTGGGGTTTTCTTCAACATCAGTACGAAGCAAATTCTGTTTCTATGGGGAATATATATCCTTATTTTATCTTATCTTGTGCATATCAAATACTATGTCAAGTAATAAAAAGTCATTGTAAGTTGTGTAAATATGGTCAAGCCACAAAAGTTAATAAATTTCAAGGGTAAGAGCTTCTCTAGCTTGGCATCTTTGTTCTTATTAAATTTGATGTAATCCTGAGGTTTTACTAAATACCAGAGGTGTGCTAGACATCTGCTGTGACTTGGTCAACATATTACATTGGACCCATTTGTCAGTTCATCAACAATGATTCTCTGTGTGTCTGTTATTCTTTATGATGAGTTGGAATTAAATCTTCCTAAAAGTACTCACGAGGTCCATTGACCTGGAGGCCTCCTGGAAGAGTCTTGGTCTTAGAATGGGTGAAGATGTGAGAACAGAATTCTGACAGGTCCTGCACAAAATCAGGGTTCAGCTCATCATCGCTGAGTGTTTGGAGCTGGGAAAGCTTATTTCCAGGAGCAGGAGAGTCAAAAACAAAGCATTTCTTTACTGGGAAGAACTTCTGGATGCTCAGGCGAGGTAGATTGAATCTTTGGGTTCTTTCATCACTACCTGGAGAAGAAAATGCAGGATTTGTCTAGAATATAATTTATGTCCCCTTTACTCTATTTACTTTAAATAAATGTTCTTTCCCCAGATATTGCATAAAGATTGAAAACTAGTGAAGGTAACAATAAAGGAGAGAAATTTATTCAATAACCGGGGACTAATGGAATTTAAAATTGAACCTATTAGTTCATTCTCAATTAGATAATCACAATTAAAAAAATTGTTTTCTAGATGTGCTGGGAGGGTAAATATGGAAAATGATATTCTTAGCTGCATTATAAAAAACAGTTCCTGGGTACTTTTCTTTCCTTTTCCCAAACCACAGCTCTGTTACCTTCCTTCAGCTTCAGTGAGTTCTCCAGATATTCATCTGAGGTGATGGCATGCCCATTGGCTTGCAAGCCAAGGAAGAAATCTCTCAGAGCCCACACCAAGTCAGGGAAGAAGCTCGTGTCAGCAGGCTCCTCGGTTTGACTGAGATCAGGGTAGTTTCTTGTGCGGAAAAGGACTGTCAGTTCTGTCACATTACTGACACTCAGTTGAGGAAAGCTGGCAGGGGCGGGGCTGCATCTGATGCTTCCTTAGACCTCTTCTATACTAACTGAACCAACATGACATACATGAGGGTACTTTTCCTTGTTTCTATTCCACATCATGTTTTAATATGTGTGCACACTTGTGTGTGTGTGTGTGTTTTGCACACATGTGTTTCTGTGTGTGAGCTTCAGTGTGTGTGCAGATGTATGTATCAATTGAGGCCACACCCTGGTATTGGGTATCATCTTGGACTCTCCACCTTGTGTTTTGAGACAGAGTCTCAGGCTGAATGTAGAATTGTCTGATTGGCTATATCTAATAAGCTCTGGGAACCCTCCTGTCTGTCCTCACGCACAGTCAATCTTGGGATACAGATACACACCGCCATGCCTTGCGTTTTGTGTGGATACTATGGATACAAACTCATGTCCTCATTTTTGTGTGACAAAGAGAGAATGTCACTGGCTGAACCATCTTCTTAGCACCTGTAATGTAATTGCTACTGGTCTACAAGGTTCTGCAAGGTCTCATAGGTGCACAGGTGGCATGCTTTCTCCAGTCTGGTGCTGTCCTGGACCACAAAAGGATACTGCAGTAGGTCGATAGCCCCCTGATCAATGTTGTTCATGGTATTGTATACGACGATGCTGCTAAGGAGGATTGCCAGTGCGAAGATCTGAGTATCATTCTTTTCATCCTAGAAATGAGAACAAATTTGAAGTATACCTCTGGGCATTCTCAGTGTGTGTCACTACAAATCAGATGTTGATATGCAAATAGTAAACAAAAAAACAAAAACACTTGCAGGTATGCATTTTGCATGTTTTTCTCACTGGTAATTTTATATTGATGTGTTCATTGCAAACTCACTATACTTTCTTCTAGTGATTCTTCAGTAGTTGCAAAATGAAAACAGTTAGTGGCTAACTAAGTGCTTACATAAAATACTTACAGTACTTTAAGGTTTCACGGGGCAAAACAGAAATTATATGCATGACAGGTATATAAGTATGTATAGATGTACAGATGTGTATATGTATCTATGTATGTATGTATCTGTGTATGTATGAATGTACATATGTATGCTTGTGTGCATGTATGTATGTATTCTATGTTATGTATGCATGCATAAATATATGCATATTCCCCAATCACAATAACCATTCAAGAAAATGATCTAGCTACTAGCTACGTCCTAGAACCAGCTCACCCTGATTCATAAAAGGTACATCTCCCTAAACCAAAGAAGGACTCTGCATTGTGAACTTGAGGTTTGTGGTGACAGGAACATTTAGGAAAAAGTTAAGTGCTGCTGATTGAAGTGCTGTGTCTGTGGTGAGGGGTGTGTTCAATGCTTACCAGAGCGCAACGAGAGAATGGCCCTGTGTCCACTCTTCGCATAATGAATCAGAAAAGGCAAACAGAAAAACATTTGGGGAGACTTTCTCCTTTTGCCAAAATCATGGAGCCAGAGGTACTATAAGCATGATTAAGGCAATTTGATCTAAGCTGTGGCCAGCTATCAGCCCATATTCTCTGCAGGGCTGGGTTGGTGACAGTGGCTTTAATCCCACTGTGTGTAAGTACCTTGGAAGTTCTTAGTATGCCCTGTGCTGTTTCTGCCTTGTGAAGGTATTTTTTTACCCATTGCATCCTAGCTCTGACTATATAAAGGCGTGAGAAATGTGCGTGGAGTTGGGATTTAGCCTAATCTCCGCCCCACAGTTACCTGGCAGCAGCCAGGTATGCCTGCCCTGTCTCCTCTCTCTTGCTCTCTTGATCCTGCTCCTTACCCTCTCTCTCCCCATTTGGTTCTCTCTTCTCTCCATGTGCTCATGTGCCAACTTCTACTCCTCTCCCCCACCCTTTGTCTCTACTACCCTCTCAACTCCCCTCCCCATGTCCTGAATAAACTCTATTCTATACTATACATCCTGTGTCTGGTCCCTCAGGGGGAAGGGATGCCTCAGCATGGGCCCACAGAGGCACCCTTTCCCCCACACCTTACTGCACCTCCACCAAACATATTCCTGCTTTCTTTATTTTTATAAAACACAGCATGCAGAGGTCAACTGAAAATACCAATCTAACTGGGGATGGGAAGGGAATCCCTGCTCTAAGAGTACTTCAAGTCATGAGGAGATAAGTCCCATTCAAACAGGATCCTCCCTCCTTACCTTCTCCACGTCCCCCAGGCCCTCAGTGTCAAGCAGAACCAAAGTGTGGTCTGGCTTTTGGGGGTGGGGCACACACCACATCCAGATCCCCTTGGTGTGAGACTGCACAGTGGTTCCAACGGAAAAGCCTGGAAAGCAAAGCCACACGGATTCATGGGAGAGGGGCCTGGAAGTCCTGTATTTCCTTGAGAGTGTAAGCTAAGATGTAAGGGAGAGAAGACCACAAGACCATGCACCTGGCCGATGATGGTGGTAACAGACCCAGAGGAATGGGCAAAAAGTCCTAAGGACTGATATTGGGATCTGAACCAGACAGTGGTGGCAAAAGCCTTTAATCCCAGCACTTAAGAGCAAGAGGCAAGCAGATTTCTGAATTCGAGGCCCTCCTGATTCACTGAGTGAGTTCCAGGATAGCCAGGGCTACACAGAGATAGCCTGTTTCAAAAAAACAAAACAAAAAAATAATTTCATGAATCTATTTCATTGATGTCTTACTTCTTATAAGGGGAACATGTTTTGCCTTTATTTCCAGAACCATATTCAGAAAAAAATACATGCTAAGTCACAGAGAAAGAGAAAGAGACAGACAGATAGACAGACAGACAGACAGACAGACAGACAGACAGAGAAGAGAGAGTGAGCTTCCCTTTCTCAACCAGCTGATGCTAACAGCAGCTGTGCTACAGACACAAGCTTTCAGTATCCAGCAGGGTCCCCAACTTCCTCTCCACATACCCTGGGCTGTATGTGCTCAGTGTGGGTGGCTAGAGAGGACTCAGCAAGCATTATTGGGCCTCACCTTTCTCCTTCCCAGCCAGCTTGTTCATCAGGTAGGATTTTCCTGTGCGGTAAAGGCCCACAATGGCCACCACCAACACTGGCTGTGTTATGGCAGACAGGATCCTCAGGGCTTCCTGGTTAGTCACTAGGTATTCCTCCGTGTTCTCAATGAGACACATGGGCTCTGACATGTGAATCTCCAGGGCCATGTCTGTGATGTCACTTCTCTGCGGGAGAAGAAATGGGATGATCTGAAATTTCTATTGTTCAAGGAGAGACATTTTACGCACTGAACACTAGAACAGATGACCTGTTAGCACTGTCTGAGTTTCTGAGAAAATGAAAAATGAAAAATGCATCACAGATGGAGCTACATCAAAGCATGAGCATAGGAAGTGCCTAGTGCAAGCCCTTGCCAAAGAGCAGCCATGAACTGAGAATCTCAGAAGCCAAGTACTTGTCTATTCCAGGCCGTTCCTGGTGCGATATTGCTACCCTGTGTCAGTAGAATTCTACGTGCCTTATTTTTACACAGCAGGAGTGAGCACTTTTGTACAGAGTATATTGATATGGGAAATTTGCAGCTGTGATCTACAATTGCCTACAACAAGCCACAGGAAAGGTGGAGGCTTACAGACCTTTGGATGTTTTTGGATGATGTCAGTAATGGAGCAAGAAACTAATTTAAGTGGGTTTTCAACCTTTATGAAGAACATTAGTATGGTGTATCTCTAGCATTCACAATATTTACACCTTGGCACCAAATGGTATCTGGATGGAATCCTTAATGTTTTTATCAGAGCCAAGTCTCTGATGTCACCACATAGTGAAAGTTCGCCAGTCACATTCTTAAATTCATTATTCTGTCTTGTGTGGCTCAGCCTGTGACTCAAGTATACCTTCTCTCCATCAGAGTTTCACAACTTTTAGGGGGCCAGAGAGATGGCTCAGCTGTTAACAGTACCCACGTTCTCCCAGAGGACCCAGGTTTGAGTCCAAAATTCCACATGCTGGCTCAGAATTGTTTGTAACTCCAGTTCTAAGGGATCCTATACTCTCTTGGATCTCCTTGGGTCATATATCACACCTCTGTCGCATAGACATACAAACAGGCAAACACCCATACCAGGTGATTCACAGCTACCAATAACCCCAGTCCCAGGGCACAAAAATACATACATATACACACACACACACACACACACACACACACACACCTAAAATAATTATTTGAAAAGAAATGAAAATAAAATTAAAAAGGAGAGAAATATTCACAGAAGGTGGAGGACTCGAGGAAGAAGGCCACCAAGAAATCTGAAAGTACTGAGGAGCACTGGGGAGGACCTTCTGGTGTTTGCTCAGTTTTTGCATGTATGTTCTTATCTGCTTTTCTCTTGCTTTGATTGCTTTGCTTGGTCTGTGTTTGATGAGGGGGGAGGGGCGATCATTTAGCAGCCAAATTGAAATGTCTAACAATGTCATGCATGAGGCACAGGACATGGCAAGACATCAAGAGTTCCCAGATCCCCATAGCCAGACCATACATACCGGCCAGGTAGGGCATTTTGATTCATCAGTGTATAAAGTTAGAGACAATATTGCAACAGAGACAGAATCCCACAGAGACAATATTGCAGCAAAGACAGAATCCCACACAAATGCGGTTTAAACGTGAGTGAGTAAGTACCCAGGAATACCAAACATGGAGCCTTTAAGAGATGGCAGTACAGTGAAAAAGCTCACTGCTGTGTCAGAAAACCTCTTCCTGTGTAACTTGGGGCTCTCTCTCTCTCTTTCTCTCTCTCTCTCTCCCCCTCTGGCTGTGAATATGTCCCAAGCTCCAGTGAAGACAAGCATCAGCCCACACATAGAGCCATGCTCTCTGGGATTTACCTCCCAACAAGGGGACACAGGTTAAGGTTACCAGAAGCTCCAGTCTCCGACCTTTTACTGTGTAACTCACACTATGCTATTCCTCAAGCAAACTGTGTGCTGCCTTGCTTTCCACCGAGCAACTCATGGACTAAACCTCTGAACTCTAAGCCAGCCCCAATGAAATCTCTTCCTTTAGAAGAGGTGCTGTGGTCATGGTGTCTCTTCACAGCAATAGAACTCTAACTATGGTGTACAGTACCACAAGGAAAGATCCTACAGGCCTGTGGGTACGGAAGGATAAAATGAAGCTGCCTTTGTTCGCTGTCATTGTGCTTTTATGTGAAAATCCCAGGGACTCTGTGTATCATTCTTACAACGAATCAGTGAACTTCCCAAGGCCAAAAGACACAAGGCCAACCTGTTAGTTACTTTTCTCCTTGAAGCAACAAAATACTTAGCAGAAGCAGTTTAAGAAAAGAAAGTTTATCTGGTGTCTTTAGATTTTATTGCTTCCCTGGGGATATTGGACCTCGTATAGCCAGGCAGGAACCCCGGTAGAGCGATAAAGACACCAACCCATCCACAAAACTTTCAACCCAAACTATCCTGTCTAAAAGAAATGCAGGCACTGGGGAGGCACAGAGACTGAGGGAATGTTTAACCAATAACCAGTCCAACTTGAGATTCATCCCATGGTCAAGCACAAATCCCTAACACTATTAATGATATCTCTGTTATGCTTGCAGACAAGAGCATGTTGTCCTCTGAGAGGCTCCACCCAGCAGCTCACTCAGACAGATAGAGACACCCAAGGCCAAACACTGGATGGAGTTTGGGGACTCTTATGGAGGAACAGAGGAAGAATTGCTGCCCCAAAGGGGATAGGAACTCCACAGGAAGACCAACAGAGTCAACTAACCTGGACTCTTGGGGCTCTCAGAGTCTGAACCAAAAACAAAAGAGCAAACATGGGCTTGACCTAAGCCTACCTGCACATATGTACAGATGTGCATGTTGGTCTTCATATGAGTCCCGCACAACTGAAATGAGGGCTATCCCGAAATCTGTTGCCTGATCCTGGGATATGTTCTTCTAGCTGAGTTGCCTTGTCTGGCCCCAGAGGGAAAGGAAGTACCTAGCCTTGAAGAGATGTGAAGTGTCAGGGTTGGAGGTTTACAAAGAGGGCCCCACCCACTCAGAGCAGATGAGGAGAATAGAGGAAGGATTGTAGGAGGGTATGACTGGGAGAGGGGCAGTGAGCAGGAAGTGAAGTGAGTAACAAAAATTAAGTTAAAAAAAAAAAAGACTACTGGTCTGCTGCGTCCACTCCACACATGCTGGACAAGCACTCTACCAACTGAGATCTGCCCCAGGACCTTCAGCTCACTCTCTATAGACTGATGAGTGACAGGCTCGTGGCCCTACACTGGCAAATCATCATCTCCCACCTGCTTCCTGCCCATGATGTTGAAGATGACAGGTGATCATTTCTCTCCGGTGGCTACTTTCTCTGAAAACACATCCTCATGAATAAATGCTTTTCTGGTCAAAGCTCTGGTGGTGCATTATCTCCTAAAAGAACCCTGAGTGTTAAAGACTATCGTGTCTCCCTTTCACATGTGTTGGAGGTCATGCACACATGCTGAATGAATGCTTGGGAAGTCTATAAGCTGCCCAGTGGACCAGAGAATAAACACCAACTTTCCTGTTTCCCTTTAATAGATCCTACTACAAAACTTCCAAGATAGAACCAACTTCGCCAAGTCACCTTCTCTAAACTGATAAATATCTTAATTGGGAAATGCCAACTGTCAATTTATTAGTGGCATGTCATTATGATATAATGTGCACTCTAGGTGCTGTTTGTCCTCTGCTGGCATCTTAAAAACTATCGGTGTTTCTTTACTTAATGTCATTTTACAGTAGGTGTCGAATGGGAAACATAAGCTCACCTTGAATTCTGTGAAGGGCACTGCCTTAATGACCAACTCTATGTATATTGGGAAAATATTGATGAATGTGTTATTTCTTTTCTCCCTGCTCTGTCTCAGATCTGGGTTGTTGTCCCAGCCACGAAGCTCCAAATCCACATTAAGATAGTAGAACTACACAGCTGCAATTGCTCATGTAAATGATCCATGGTTTCCAGAGGTAGCCCTAGTCACAGGGAGGACAGTAAAAAGTGCCTCAGCCCTAGGTTCTTCACAAGCTCCAAAACCTGTCTGGAACCTTTCTTGGATGGACACGCTTTGAAACAGTTCACAATACATGGAGGGCTTCAGGCTTTACTGCTGTTTTTAACTTTTGAAAGGTAAGAATGGGACTGACTCCCCCACCGCAGGGGGTGAGAGTGCACTGGTGCCACCCAGGTACACCAGAGCCCATTGGGAATTCAATCTGACTCTGCAGGGGATGGCTGTTTTCTGTTTCAACTCCAAGCTGAGCATGAAAGGATAAAAAATACAGCTCTAACTTCAGCCTCCTAAGTAGCCCTAAACAACTCAAATTCCAGACCCTGCTCTTTGTTAGAAACTAGATAAAAAGGCCTTGAGTATGTGATCCCAGGCTCATAAGAAAAATTGAGCTAACTAGTTCCTATCTGGTTTCTATAGAAAGCTGATTGGTCCTTGGAGCGCAGGCTTGGATAATTTAAACTGATTGACTTAGAAGCTATGGAGTGGTACAAATCGATTGGCTTGCAATGTGCTTTGTTATGAACCTATAAAAGCTGTTCCAATTCTGCACTCAGGGTCCACAGCCCTCTACCCCTGTGTGGTAAGACTGTGAATCCCAGAGACTCTGGAATTAAAATCCTCCTGCTATTGCATCAAGACTGTTTCTCTGGGGTGACGCCTTCCAAGGCATGGGGCACTGGGGTGCCCCCGTTTTTTTTTTTTCTGGTCTTACAAGCACAGGGGGGCTGCAGCTCCTAAGCACTGTGGTGGATGAGGAGAAAGCTCGGCCAGGACCTTGGCCTTAAGCCCTCTTAAGGGAAGCAGAGCAGGGGAATGGCTGGCTCCCTGGAATGGGTAACCCTGGGCTGATATTCATGTTAGAACCGCTCACCACCCCACCCAACCCCCACCAAACTGGCTGGGGCAGCTGCCCCAGAGTGGATGCACCTCCAGTGCTGAGCAAAAGGCAGTCTACATACCCTGAGGCCACCAAGCCGCCTCTGATCAGGGTCCTCCACCCACCAGTGTCACCTTACACCCAGCAAATTTTGTGCCCTGGGACCTCGGGACCTCCCTGAAGCTCCTCAGGAGATGTGGACAATGGGTACCAAGTTGCAGGGAACTCACCTGCGTGCTTGGAAAGAATCTCTGCTCCCCGGGCTCAGCACCCTTAGGCTTGCTGCTGCTCCTGACTCCTCCTGAAAGCTCTATTCTTCAACCTCAGAGTCAAGCCGGATATTGCACGCATTTAGTTGTGGGGATAGGAAACTGAAATTGAAACTGCAGAGGCTTATGCTGACTTTCTGAGAAGCTTTTGTAGCTTTTCCAGGAAAGAAAACGGAATCTGCAAAACAACAGGAAAATCCACAGTCTTCCCTGCCAGATGGTGAAGCTAAAAAAAAAAAAAAAAAAAAAAATTCACTGATTCTCTAAATACTGACTTTCACTGGAAAATGACAGAATGGTGAAACAGGAATTTGCCAGCTCCTGCCACAGTGAGCCAATGGCTTATTCCAAGAGATGATGCAAACGAAGTGTTTGAACTTAAACATTTGCAACCCGTGCATGATATTAATACTGTCCATATTAAGAAGGCAGTGGGATGTTTCCTTGCTTCGTATACATCCTGTGGTGTACAGTGCAGATTCGGTTAACACAGCTACTTCCTCAAACAGCAACATTTCTTTTTTAGACATGTGCCACAGCCACCACCATTTACCTCGCTCAGCAGCAACAGAGCATCAGACCTCTCTGCCTTCTCTCTATTTTATATCCCCGCAGATCATCTTGCTATGCTTCCTACTGTTGGGATATAAAAGAGAGAAAGGGTATTAGTGAGTATGGCATGGCGGCATGGGGGGAGGGGGAGTACCTAAGCGGGCCCAGGCCTAGGCATCCCTTCCCCCTGAAGGACCACACACACACAGACATGGTATAGAATAGTTTATTTAGAGAAGAGGATGAGAGTCAATGGTATAAGAGAGAGAGAGGGAGAGAGAGAGAGAGAGAGAGAGAGAGAGAGAGAGAGAAGAGGAGAGGAGAGAGAGAGAGAGAGAGAGAGAGAGAGAGAGGAGTGGAGGCCGGCCATGACCACATGGAGAGAGGGGGGAGGGGAGCCCAAGAGGGGCAGAGAGGTGAGAGTGCAGAGAGGTAAGAGGATGAGAGGGAAAAGAGAGGGGAAAGAGAGAGAGAGGAGGGGCAGGCAGCCCCTCTTATAGTGGGCCAGGCATATGGGGCAGAGCATACCTGGCTATTGCCAGGTAACTGTGGGGTGGAGCTTGGACAGAATACCAACACCTACTATATGGAATTTTTAAAAGGCAAAACCAAAGAGGAATACAGCAGGTGTTGGGGGGGGAGGAAGCTTTGTCTTAAGTGACTTTGTCCAGATGCCTGCTGACATAAAACAAAGTTGTCATCTGGTTGGTTATGTATCTTGGTGACTTTTTTGTTTTTTGTTTGTTTGTTTGTTTGTTGAGACAGTGTTTCTCTGTATAGCCCTCGCTATCCTGGAACTCACTCCATAGACAATACTGTCCTCGAACTCAGAAATCCACCTGCCACTTCCTCCCAAGTATTGGGATTAAAGGTATGCCTCACCACTGCCTTGCATCTTGGTGCATTTTTAATTCTCAAATTAAGGCTGATTCTGTGGCTGGGATGTAACCTCAGGCTGTGTTAGGGAGCATCTACATATAGACCAGACTAGTAAAGTATCCATGATTGGTGCATTCTTAAAGGCCCCTCGGCATCCTCTTACTGAGCTGGGGAGGACATAGGCTTGGTCAGGCCTGAGAAACTCCACTTAGTGTGTCTTAAGGTTACCCTTCAGGTGGGAACATCAGCTTGACTCCTATCTGTCAGTTAAACTGAAGTAAAGTTCGCCCATAGAACAAAGGTAAATATGAAATCTGTGGAATTGTAGTTGTCAGATTCAAGGCTAGGGCATCAATGCACTTCATTACAATAACACAGGATGGATTAGGCATGTCTGGGGTCAGGGCAGGGGGTGGACACACAAGTTTTACAGCTTTCACAATCTTCCTTTTTATGTTGCCTTTTAAAGGGCAAAATGAATCTATTTCAGATTGACCTGGTATGATGCTTTATATATGCTCAACTCAGGGAGTGACACTATTAGAAGGTGTGGTCCTAGTAAAGTAGATGTGGCCTTTTTGGAGTGGGTATGGCACTGTGGGTGTGGGCTTTAAGACCCTCATTCTAGCTGTCTGGAAGTGAGTATTCTGCTAGCAGCCTTTAGATTTTGATGTAGAACTCAGCTCCTCCTTCATCATGCCAGCCTGGATGCTGCCATGTTCCCACCTTGATGATAATCTAAATGTGTAAGCCAGCCCCAATTAAATGTTGCCCTTATAAGAGTTGCCTTAGTCATGGTGCCTATTCACAGCAGTCAAACCCTAACTAAGACACCTGTAGTACAGTGAGATCTCCCTATAATCACCAGGAATAATGACCCAACATGTAGGAAATGCTGTAATAATGTGAGTTCAAGGACTTCAGTAGAATCTAGATGTATCTGAGACTCTGGTGAGCCGTATGCCTTTGGGTTTGCCTCTGGGCACATGCTTTTGGGTAATTCCACACTTCCCTTGGGCACTGTAGGGCACTGCCCAGGCCTCAGCCAGACATGACCTTGAACGTGAGCTCCAGCATCTTTTGCTCTTAGGTAGTTCTCTTTCTCACCCTCCTCTATTTTCTGCCTCAATTGGTCAATACTCACCTTGAATCATTCCCTTGTTAGTTGCCATGGCTTATGACTGTCTCGCTACCATTCTTAGCCATTTCTTTGAGTGTCTTCCTCATGACCCACTTGGCCGGGTTCATAGGCTGTGGAGAAAGGGAAAGACAGCTGTCCCTTCCCAACTTCAGCATTTGAGCTAGGCCTCTCAGCCTCTGCTCTGAACAACTCTCAGCCAGTGAATTTCCTGGCCTTTGTTCTGTACAGAACAACCCAGTCTCACCTGGAAGCTGCGGAAGCATTCTGGACCTGCAGTTCTCAGGCCTCAGCAGGCGATCTGCTGAGACAGAGCCAACCACCTGCTGAGATCCGGAGCCATCAAGATCTCCAAGACTTCACCTCAAGCCTGGGGGGAGGGAATCCTTCAGACTATATATTGCCTAACATATATTAAAATTATGGTCTTAAAAGGCAATGCCTTCTTGACCCAATTCTTTTTGCGCCACTCCCCCATCCATCCCATAAGTTTCTCTTGCAGGACCAGTCCGTAGTAGCTGCAGATAGCTACGGAACTCAACAGAATGGCACCCACACGTGTGGCTGGACTTAGAGAAAGGTGACCCTGTCTTAGCTAAGCTTCACAGAAAAACAGAAAAAGAAGGTATCCTGCACGGTGAGCAAAATGTGTGCTAGAGGATACGAATTAAGTAAGGCAGTGTTGACCCAACATTGAACTCCTTGCTTAGAGCCAGACAGTGGAAAATGGGGAAGAACTTTATAGGTTCTGGGTTGTAACCACAGGTAATAAGAGCTATTCAGGCAAAAAGGAAAGGGTTTTAAAATAGGCATATGTCCGCAGTCTCCAAACGCTGCTTTAAGAAAGTTTGAAAAATGAGAAAGAGAGAAGGAAAATGGCTGTAATTGTATAACAAGCATGCTTCCGTTTCTGTGTATCATCGTCTGTTCTTGATGCACCATGTCTACATGTAAGTGTATGTCCTATTCATGGTGTTGTGCGAATGACTTGTGTGCAAATGACTTATCTAATTGTTTCATGTTAAAAAAATAATAATAAATTCATCTACTGGCAGTCTATTTCTTAAACTAGCTGCAATTTACACGGCTAAGGCTGATTTAAGATGTGCCGCACTCAGATAGAAGTCAAACATAGTTAATGAAAAAGCTGCTTTAAAAGGGGGCGGGGCAGCAGTCTCAACTCTAAGACAAGTGGATTAATGGTTGCTTCTTTTAAAGAAAAATCTCTACAATTGTGGTTTTTGTTTCAAAGTGCTTTTTATTCTCTCAGAATTACAGCCAGAAAAAGGAAAAGTTTGTTTGATTGACGTTTATGAGATTTGTATAATTGTTTTATTCTTGTTTATAATTGGTCTTAAAGGGATAAGTATATTTTACATGTCTTGACTATATAGAATATTGGCTTATGTCATTAGACATAATTTAAAAGGTATAATGTTATTAAGAAAAGGTTAGTTTAACCAGCGACACATGGCCTAATGCAATGCACGCTTTATTCGCCTTTTTATAGTTGGTCTTAAAAGTATAAATATGTTCTACATGTTTTGACTATAGAATATTGGCTTATGAATTATTGTGCATGATTTAAATGGTATAGAGTTGGCAATAAGAGGCAAGTTTAGAGCTAATGGCTCAAAGTTATGGCCATCTTGAGCGCATGGCATGTTACGACTCAGAATGCAGGCCTCTGGGATGCTTCTAAATTGGCATGGTATTTTGTGTGAATCTTAACCTATAAATCAGACTTATAAAGAATAAGATATAAAACAATATCTCTTCAATTAGTTATATATTATCATACATTTGAACATAAAACCCAGCAGACAAATCTTGTGCTGTAAAAATAATGCGTTTGCCATTAATTTTAAAGAAAATAGATTGTTTAAAATTGGGCTTTGCTTCCAAAGTTGTAGATATGCTCTAATATTGCAAGAGAAAATTAAGAGTTACAATTAAAAAACCAGCTGTGGCCAATATGGGCCTATTGTGACTTTTTCACACGTTTATTGGCTACAATAGTAAAAAGAAAATTTAACCCTCCAAGATTATAAAGGAGATCTCAATGGAAATGTATTTGATATCAAACAAGTTCCTTTGAATACTGTGTTGGGCAAATTGAATTTACACATGGATTTGGGCCTGGTCTTGGACAATGGGCTCAGATTAGAGGATATTTGCCTTTGAGGAACCTTGTTGAATGTCCTTGCAGGGTGGGTGTGGAGGAGATTGAATTTGCATTTGAGTAGGTGCGGAGCTCATAGATTCCTAGGTGGAGGCTTGTGAAGGGCTGCTAAAACTACGTTCTTGAAAGCAATTTCATTAAAGTTTTTTCCTCAAGGAATGGCTAATAGCCTTACTTTATATGAGAAAAAAGTTTTGTCTCTGCTTCAGTACAAGAAGCTGGAATCTTGGATTTTTCAATATATTTTGTTTATAGAATTTTGTTACAGGCCTTCCCCTTATGGGTCCTTAAATTTTTTAAGTACATAATTTTCAAAGGTTGTTAAAATAAGTTGATTGGCTAAGACATCACATTCAGCTTGCCACAGGAGGACTTAAACCTCTGTTTTCAAGGTAGATATAAATTAACTGGCAAAGGATAGATAATTTTACAGGTAATGAGGCTACTGTAATCAGCTGTTTATGTTATGTGTTCATTGCCATTCATTGGCAAAGGAAACATTAATATAAAATCACCTTTTTTCCTCTCCAAATAAAGTTTTTACATCTCTCAATAAAGATATTGATATATTGGTAAAATGTTATAAAAGTATTTTAAAGGAATGTTTTAAGAGCCTAATAAAAATGTTTATTCCTTGCTTCAAGCAGCAATCAGATTATTATTAATTGTTGATCTATTACATAAAAAGCCTTTTTAGGCAAAATTAATAATTGCTATCCAAAAGATAATTTGTTACAATTTGCTTTTATATTTCTATACATGCATCCCATGTAAAATACATCAACTATGGGAGTAAAGTTTGTATAACAAGATCACATGTTTATTCCTTTGAGTTTCCCCCTGCTTCAGCACAAATAACTAACTTGGGTGCTATAGTGGCTACTTTTAAAATGTTTAAAAAAAATCAAGCTTTTATTTATATATTAATGTGGGGAGCTATTCTGAGCTATACAGTCACAAGTGCTCAGCCTTAAGATGGCTGCTGAAAGATTATGAGATTGCTGAATGAAAGCCGTTCCCATGAACTAACGGCACAGGAAGATTCCAGGAACTAACAGGCCATAAAGATAAGGGGCATCCCCAGACAATCTCCACTAAGTCCTGGGCCATCTGGACTGGCATCACCCTGTCTCTCCCCCCATCCCCCCCAGATAAGTCGTCCTTCCTTCTCACCAGTCGCCTCTGCTCTCACTGCCTGAATGCCTTAATTAGGGACTGGAGTGCAAGCATCTTACAAGTGCTCCTAAATCACCTTCTCTCATCTGCTGTACCAGGAACTGGCTGAAGCAATAAACTGGCTGATTATTTGGATACAGGACCTCTATACAGGAACCAGCTAATTAGTAAACTGGCCTGCAACCAAAGTGTCCTCACCTTTGCATTCCAAGACATCCCATCTGACTGTTTCAAGATTTACTGCCTTTGTCTCACTCTCCCTCCTTACTGCTTATAAGCCCTTGCTTTCTGAACAATAAATGGGACCTTGACAAAGACTCTTGCTTGGTCTCATTCTTTACACACACACACACACACACACACACACACACACACCCATGACCCTCAGGTAGCGCCTCTTCCGAACCCTGAATAACTCGACCTGCTGGACAGGTCAAGTGGCACCCGGAACAGGGGACCCAGAGCACGGCCGATGATGGAGGACAGAGGATCCACAGAAAAAGGAATTGAGGACCCTTCCCGACGCATTGCTCGTGCGTTGCTCGAGAGGGAGTTAGGATCGACCAAATAATTGTCGTCCAATTGTCATGGGGAAAATTATATAGAGGAGGCTTGTTTCATAGGAGAGACCGAGCGCTTACTCAGGGAGAGAGGAATAAGAGTTAAGAAAAAAGATTTAATCAAATTCTTTTGTTTTGTTGATGAAACGTGTCCTTGGTTGATTTTAAGCAGCCCCCTTACTTGGAATAAGGTTGGTCGGGACATTAATAAGCTCTTGAAAGCCGGCAACCCAGTGTCCGCGGCATTTTTTAGTTATTGGGGTATCATTAGAGACATTATAAAGATGCTAAGAAAGGAGGCAAGAGTGCCCACCTCTTAGCTGTTGCAGAGGATTTCTTATAAGCTTCACGGTCGCTGTCACGTAAAAATGAAAAAAAAAAAAAAAAAAAAAAAGACGGGGAGCCGCACTCTCCTTGCCCTTCCATTGTCATTGATATGCCTGGGGACAGGGGACATCTCTCATCCAAAGCCTTACGCTCTCTGGAGGACCCTAAAATGTTTAAAAACTCGAAAACCATCTATCCCTCTCTGAAAGAGATCTCTAGGGGCCAGGACAAAGATAAAAATGAGAGGTGCTGCTTATGCCGCTTTTCTGAGTTAAGGCTAGATCCCGCCTCTGAGGCTGTTGCTGTCCCAGGCTCTTGCCGAGCATGCTACTATCCCGAGCGAGGGCTGCAGGTTCCGCCAGCTAGAGTCAACTCCCGACTGCCAGATTCCTTCCACGCTTCCTGGGCCTGAGTTAGGGGAGGAAGCTGCCAAATATGAGGAGGAGAGGTACGGCCCCGGGCCACAGGAACCTCGGGTCTTTTTCACACAAAGATCCGGACCCTCTTCGCCAACCCTCCAGCACGGCATGGGGCAAGTGTGTCCATCTCTCGCTATCCGGGGCATGCACAGGCCAGCTGCAACCCGTAGCTTGGCACGCACCTGTCGCAACCCGCAGGAAGGCAGCCCTAAGCAGCCTGAGCCTGCCCCTTCCCGGCTCCTGCCCGCCCGAGTCCTGGCGAGCTCACTGCGGGCCGAACAGCGGTAGTGGCAGGGATGGCGGCGACTGTGCGGCTGAAGGGCAGAGACGCCATGTGCCTCACTGTTCCCGGCAGGGCCTGGCGGCTCCCCAGACAGCAGTGAGCAGCGTGCCCAGGCAGAGGTTCCCGAATGGTGCTAGGCCCGGCAAAGTGGCATGAGCCGCTTCCCACCCCGCAGATATCTGAGTCCCTATGAAACCTCTAATTCTCTTTGTCTATTGTCTGTCAATTGGCGTGCCAATGTCCGTCCATGTCTGACTGTTTTATGTTAAGCTATGTTCTGTGTTTTTGTTTCGTGGTTTGTTTGGCTGTCCATGTTTCGTGTTCAAAAGAAAAAATGGTTAGAATTTTACCTGCTGGTTGTTCACCCTTTGATTTAGTTTTAACTAATTTCATAAAAAGAGAAAAATAGAAAAATAAATTAAAAGTCTCATTCGGTTTCTTGAGACCGGCACCTGTAGTTAGGAGCCTAGCTTCTCAATACAAGTGGATCTTAAAGGGGCCAGCAGCTTCACAGCTTCTATGGTAAGGGAGCTGGTGGCTGGTTTTCCTACCAGTGATTGTGATTATTGGTTTTAGCAGGTAACAAGGACCTTAACATTACAGTTCGTAAAAATTTTGTTTGGTCAAATTTATAAGATGTGTGTAGCTGCTTCATATTATTTCTGATTGGTTTTAGAGGTATAAATATTTCCTGCATTTCTTGGCTATAGAGTATTGGCTTATAAGTTATTGGATATGATTTAAAAGGTGTAACATTGGCAAGAAACTTAGCTTAAAACTGGTAACTCAGGCTTGGAGTAATTTTAAACAACACATGGAATGAAACAGCCCAGGAAATCAAGCCTCAAAAGATACTTCTAAATAATATTTTGTGTAATTCTTATCCTAGAAATGAGACTTATAAAGATAGGACTTAAGGCAGTGTCTTTTTGAGGTGTTGGAGACTGCACTGTCGTGTGTTTTTGTATATAAAAGCTGGTTATCAAATTTGTAACATTCATTAAGGTAACGCTTTTGGTATCAATTTTAAAGAGAATGCATTGTTTAAAATTGGGTTTTGTTTTCCAAAGTTGTGGTTATGCTCTAATATTGCAAAAGAAACTTAACAATTAAGGCTAAACTGTCAGTGTTCCATCGATTGCAGCCAGTCTCCCAAATTTCACAAGTTAATTGCTCTTAGATGGCAACCAGACCTTCTCCTACTCAGAGCACATTTCAAGAGGTTGTAAAACAATTAACCAAAGGTCATAAAAAGGGAACTAGGATTTATTATAGGTGTTCAAGCAGAAAATAAAATATTGACTGGGGTTATCTATACAAAACTTCACTTATAACTTAGTTATAGCTTTAAACTTTCTACAAATCTGTAGAGAAGACAAATGAGAGATGTTGCAACTTAGTAATAAAGTCATTAACCACTTTTTTAAATGTCCTTTCTCCCTGCAAAGACTTCTGTTAGCAAGCTAAAAATTAGAACCCAGCAGTTCCCCCTGAGAGAGAACAAAGATAACATTGCTTAATCCTCTGCTGTTAGGCTACAGGTGTTAATCACCTAAGCCAGCAATAGTCTTTCACCCTCAGAAAGAGCAAGGAAGTTTCTAAGGCATTTGAGAAGTTATCATCAACATTTTAGTTGTAATCCCCTTGGACAGGGAATGTGCCATTACGGAGGGCGAGAAAAAGTTAAGTTGCCTGCTGCCATCAGCAGAGACAGATAGTAGGTGCCATCAGCACCTGGTTGGGTACCAGCAGTACCCAGATTCAGCCAGGAGCCATCAGCTCTGGCTTTTATTGCCTGCTGCCATTCTGACTGACTTTCTTCAATTTGTAAAAACAGTCAGTCCCTGGTTCCCAGAAAGGAGAAGTTTAGATGTGGATACGTGGGAGAAAGTAGGGTTAGATATTAAAGACTAGTTTACAGAGACTGGAGGATTAGGTATGCCTCGTATAGCATTTGCTATTTGGAATATGCTTAGGAAGGCATTAGCAGATGACATAAAAGCCATATGTGTTCAGGAAACAGATTCACCTCCGTGTGAGGGGACCCCGTTACTACAGTCTCACTCGGGATCTAAGAAAAGTGTTTATGCCTTGACAGAAAAGTCTGAGAAAAGTAGTTCAGGAGAAAGTAGTAATGAGTCAGAAGAGGAAATATCAACTTCAGAGGAGTAATCTAACTCTAAAAAGAAAATAGCAAAATATCATAATCATAAGTGGCCTACCACACAGCATTTGAATATAAGTCATTCCACAAGACCCCTTAAAAAACCTAAAACGAAACCAAAGGGGCCTACGGGATCTGCTGCTGGTGTACCTCAAACTCAGCAACGGGGTAAACTGGTAGGCTGTTTCCAAGTGAATATGAAAAATAACAAAGAGGATAAGGATCCCTTATGGGAACCTTTAGCATTTAAATTGCTTATGACTCCTCATGATTGGTTAAAAATAGCCAGAGCCTATCTAACTAAAAATAAATTTTTACTGGGGGTAGATATATATAAGAAACTGGCTCAAAAAGAGTTGTCTAAGATATCTGAAAATAAGAGGGAAATAAAAGAGTTAACATATGAAATGCTTATGGGTACAGGGGAATGGCTTGAAAAAACAATTCAAAAAAAAAAAAGAAAGGGAGCTCTAATAAAAATATCAATTACAGCCCTAGAACCCTGGGGATGCTTGCCTAACAGAGATACAAAATTCAAAAGGCCTGCTAACATAATAAATAAACCAGAGAAACATTTTGAGGAATCTCTTGCTCAGCTAATGGAGGCTATGGAAAAAATAGTTCTTAGCTCTGAGGCAAAAGATATTGTTTTAAAACAACTGACCTCTGAGAATGCCACACCCACTTTTCATTCTCTTCTAAAGACAACTAAATATCTGGAAATTTATTTAAAGCATGTGTTGAGGTTGTTACTTCATATTTTCAAGGTATGCCTAGCCTATTAAAACCTCACAAGTCCAGAACACTATCCCAAATTCTACTAATCAAGGAGAGAAAATATTTACTAAATTAGGCTGAGCTCGAAAAAGTTATTTAGGTAAGAAGCCCGGACTATTCAGCAAACAATGTCCTGATAAGGCAGGAGGTACCATAAATTTCAATGCTCCTGGTCCCAGTCAAAGCAGAAATCCAACTGAGTATCCTCCTTATCTGAAAGGGTACCACTGGCATAAAGCGTGCTAAATTAACTTTCATAAAAATGGGACTGCCTTATCTAGTGCTACTAATACAAGAATCTTATCAAAGCAGGGAAACTGTGTAAGGGATCAACCTCCGGCCCCTCATACAACAGAAGTAATTCAACAGCCTAAGGTGACCATTAGTCAAAGGACTAATCAGCAGCTGCATCTGGCAATACCAGGCAGCAAGGACTAAACCTCCACAAAAAATATTTACTCATGACTTCTCCTCAAACAGGTTAATTTAACTTTCTAGATCCTAAAAGAAATTTTACACACACACACACACACACACACACACACACCCCTTTATATAACAAATTGAGCTAAAGACAATAGCCATTGTTTTTTAAATACTAAGGAAAAGCCTTTTAAAAAACAAAACAAAACATTAGCCTAGAATCCTGGAACACCAAAGACACAATTCACATACCAAATGATGTCTGACAAGAAGAGAGGAATGGACACTAATGCTGGAAAGGATCAAAGCATCAGTGTAGGGGAATACCAGAACAGGGAAGTGGGAAGGGGTAGATGAAGGAGCAGGGGGAGGGAAAAGGGCATGTGGGACCGTAGGAGGGTGGGAAAACAAAAAAAAAGGGGGGGGGAAATGAAATGTAAATATAGAATATATCCAATAAAAAAAAAGAAAAAAACCCATGGTTCTCACAATTTTTATTTCAATGAAATTGGAGATAATTATTGTTCTATCTAATTAAGAGGGCTTTAGTTGTTAAATAAATGTGAAGATTTTTATATGCATGTAAAAAAAAACAAAAAAAACAAAAAAAAACCTGTGTAACTGTTTTACAGTTATTTTACAATTTTAGCCCCAGCTTTCAGAATTACAAGTCTTGCTTCAATTTAGAAATTGTCTTTTCTCTATTGGATATGTTCAAGTTCATTCTATGCTTCCTGGTCCTACAAATGAAGGAAAGGATTAATTTAATTTTTTTAACAAAAGCTTGCTGTTTTTCCTAAGTAGGTAGTTTAAGAAGGTTTTACAGTACAGATCACCATTGCATTGAGTGAGACTGTTCCTACATTCCTGAAGAGCTGTCTGCTAAGCTTAGGAATTAACCCCTGATGAGCCTGTGCCCTTGTGATTTAAAACACACATATGTTACATATGCCCTATCTCTTGGAAAGTTGGCCTTTATTTCTGTACACATTATACTTAATTCTCATTACTATTTATGCCTTTTCCTAACTTAGAAAAACTTTCAAAGATATGATACAGTGCTTGCTTCATTATTTTATAATCATGAATATGGCAAGGACTCAAAATCAGATAATGCCTTTGTTTAAACTTAAAAGCCTTTTAAAATTGGTATTTGACTCTTAGTTTCTCATATTCCATTGACATCCCCTATAATTCACAGGGACATGCTATTATAGAATGAGTTCATCACTAAAAGATATAGGTATCTAAATTACAAAATAAAATCATAATTACTCATCTCCTTATAATACTTTATTAAAAATAAGAAGGAATAAGTCAATTTCTAAACATTTTGCACCTCTACTAAAATAAAGTCCTACTAACTAGATAATAAAAAAGACTGGATGTTTTTCCGGGAGAAGCTCTGTTTATACATTTACAGGTCCCTGTAGATGCCAGACCAGCTGATTGTGCCAGGCCTTCTCCATGGACAGAGCCTTCCACACCTGTCACTTCCTTCAAGCCTACATCAGAGCAATCATCATCTGCAGACTCTCCACTGTGCCAGAGACACCAGCAAAAGAAGACACTGAAGACACAGTTCCTGATTTCATCTAATTGGACTTTTAATTCTATACCCGGGGGATACAGGGGATTGGACCTCCTCTTCCTACAGCAGGGAGGGCTTTGTACAGCCTTAAAAGAGGAATGCTGTGTCTATGTAGATAAGACTAGACTCATGGAGGACAGTCTAAGAAGAGTAAAGGATAGCCTAGAAAAGCGAAAGAGAGCGAGAACAACAAGAGTCCTGATAAAAACTGGTTTTCCACATTGCCTTGGCTCTCTACCCTGCTACCTTCGATTTTAGGACCCCTTGTAGGCCTGCTTCTGTTGATTTCCTTCGGTCCTTGGGCTTTTCAGCAACTTACACAATTAAATCACAAATAGATTCTGTTTTGCCTAAAAATTCTGTTTCAGTACATTATCATCACTTAGAAACCAGAACAATTGACAAGGACCAGGAGGGTGGCGAACAAGACGAGGTGCCCACAACATATCAAGAAGGGCTCAATTTCCACAATCTCCTAAAGTAATTCTGTCCGTCCCCTACCCTTTCGTCCCTGGGCTTTTAGGAGGAATGGTAAGATGACCCAAGGTAGCCATCTTAATGATGGGCAACTTCCTCCTGCCCCTGACCAGCCTAAGAAACAGAGCCTTGAGGACGACAAGGTAATCCTACGACAGGTAAGGCTGGGGTTTGAGAGGTCGATCCTAAAACAGAGATGGCTACACCTCTTTTGGTCATTTTTTCCTCTGCCCAGTTTCTCCCCGAAAGTCCTAATTGCCTTATAGGCGCTCCTGCACAGAGAGCATTCTTGTCACAGCCATTCCAGCCTGGACTCCAGAAGGAGCCCACAAGCTTAAAGCACCAATGATAATAACATTGCTGGGCAGTTAGCCAATGACGGGCACCTTCCGAAGACCGCACCTAAGACAGGGGTCTGTGGAGGCTGGCAGAGACACCCAGAGACGGGAATGGGATAATGGATGACCGGGTCGATTCCTAAGCCAGGCGCTGCCCCATTATTCTGGGGCCTCATCTGCTTCCCAACAATGGTTGTCTGACCTCTGCTCTCTATTATACAGAGAAGGGGGAGATGTGGGGAGCCATTCTGAGCTATACAGTCACAAGCGCTCAGCCTTAAGATGGCTGCTGCAAGACTATGAGATTGCTGAATGAAAGCCTTTCCCATGAACTAATGGCACAGGAAGATTCCAGGAACTAACAAGCCATAAAGATAAGGGGCATCCCTGAACAATCTCCAGTAAGTCCTGGGCCATCTGGACTAGCGTCACCCTGTCTCCCCCCCAACCCCCCACCCCAGATAATTTGTCCTCCTTTCTTACCAGTCACCTCTGCTCTCACTACCTGAATGCCTTAATTAGGGACTAGAGTGCAAGCATCTTACAAGTGCTCCTAATTACCTTCTTTCATCTGCTGTACCAGGAAATGCCTAAAGCAATAAACTGGCTGATCATTTGGATACAGGACCTCTATACAGGAACCAGTTAATTAGTAAACTGGCCTTCAACCAAAGTGTCCTCACCTTCGCATTCCAAGACATCCCATCTGACTGTTTCAAGATTTACTGCCTTTGTCTCACTCTCCCTCCTTACTGCTTATAAGCCCTTGCTTTCTGAACAACGAATGGGACCTTCACAACAGACTCTTGCTTGGTCTCGTTCTTTCTCTCCCCCCCCCATGACCCTCAGGTAGTGCCTCTTCGGAACCCTGAATAACTGGACCTGCTGGACAGGTCATATTAGTAGCAAATATAAATATATATATATGGCTCATGGTTTACAATTACTTAAAATAATTCCTTTAATTTAACACTGCTAATTCTTAATTTTTACAATTGTTTATGCAAATATAACTCAAATTTAAAAAGATATGTTCTTTAAACAACTATTCTAGATATTTAATATAGTTGATCTTTAATAGGGTGCCTGGACAAATACCTCTTAAGGCAAGGCACATAAAATTTATATCCCAGACATATGGTATAGAAAAAATTGACTATACTGGCATATTCTTTATATCATCAAAAGGAGTAATGGCTTAAAAATAATTTTATTTTTTTTGTGCACATCAAATTATAAAGATTTGTTCTTAAATGTCCACAATTTCTACCCCTACCACATAATGGTGTTAATTCTAGAGGACTTAATTAATTGTTGCAGATAAATGATACTCATATTTCTAATTTATGCTATGTTATATGCTTGGTGTTCCAACTTAAATTAAAACAGACAATGGAACTGGCCATTTAATAAAGTTATCAAACATTTGAGATGTCTTTGACAATTTAATTCTTTATTAACCTAAAAGATGAGGTAATATAAAAAAATTTTAAAGCAATATCTTCTTTTTTTTGTCTTTTTTTTAATTTTTATTTTCTATATTCTTTGTTTACATTCCAAAGGCTTTCCTCTTTCCCAGTTCCCCCCCCCCACCATGTGTCCCATAAGTCCTCTCCCCCCCAACTATTCCCCAATCATCCCCCCACACCATTTCTCTGTTCTGGGTCTACAAAATTGGATTCAATCTTTTCAGGCCCAGGGTCCTCTCCTTTCTTCTTCTTGGGAATCACTTGACTTGCTAATTGTGCCTTGAGTATTTAGGGCTTCTGGGCTCATTAATATCCACTTATCAGTGATTGCATTTCATGTGTATTCTTTTGTGATTGGGTTAACTCACGTAGGATGATATTTTCCAGATCTAACCATTTACCTACAAATTGCATGAATTCATTATTTTTAATTGCTGAGTAGTATTCCAGTGTGTGTGTGTGTGTGTGTGTGTGTGTGTGTGTGTGTATATATATATATATATATATATATATATATATATATACCACATTTTCTGTATCCATTCCTCCTTTGAGGGATATTTGGGCTTCTTCCAATTTCTGGCTATTATAAACAAGGCTGCTATAAATATAGTGGAGCATGTGTCTTTATTGTATACAGGGGAATCCTCTGGGTATATGCCCAGGAGTGGTATGCCAGGGTCCTCTGGAAGTGACATGCCCAATTTTCTGAGGAACCGCCAAACTGATTTCCAGAGTATCCCTGTGCATATCATTTAAATTATGCTTGTGTATTTTTAAGAAAATTTTAAAAGTTAGATGCCAAAGAGCTCCTTTCTGAGTATATGGCATCCTATAAATAGGCATACTGATGCCTAGGTGAGATAAAAAAAAATTTCATTTATTGGCATATAACATGATCCTGACTTAATATTGGGGAAGAAGGCATGTCTATATTTTTTCCACAAAATGCTGCAAAAGCATGAACCAGCTGGTAAGTATAAACTAATTCAAAAGTATTCTCAGGGCCACTTTACCCATATTTGGGAAGATAGGTTAATTGTTTTCTAGCAGTTAATTTACAAGTCAGACCCTGTTGCCTGAATCATAAATTTGTAATTGAATTGAATACCTTGGACCTTCCAGAAACAGCTTGGGCAAGTGTTTTCCTTTTAATCTCTCCCTTTGTGTTTCAAGCAGGTATCTTTCAGATACAGCAACTGCTTCCCAGACTCTAAGGTAGGCTGCTATAAAGGCCAGCCAGCTCACATTCACACAGCATTTATTTTACCAGTGGATCTCCAAAAATGGAGCTGCATAGAACTCAGATCTATGCATGTTTGTTATCAAGCAAACATGAGCACCAGTTGAGGTGCGAGGTGAGGCCCTGCAAGGAAAAAGGAAATAAAATCCTGTGTCTGAGTTCCCTAAAAGCATTCCTGGCTGCATAGGGGTCGATGTTGAGAGACTGTTCTTATAATAATGATGCAGTCTCTTTCCTCTCCCTGAAAAAGGACGTCATTTAATATTTAAGGGGGCCATGGTCTCTGTTTTTCTCACTGGTAAATACCTGCTGTCTTTAGACGATTATATTTATCCACTGGTTCTTTTAAAAAATATATATAAATTAGGGGGAATTATCCCTTCCCCCCTTCAGCATTGAGCTAGGCCTCTCAACCTCAGCTCTGATCAATTCTCAGCCCTTGAATTTCCTGACCTTTGTTCTGTATAGAACAACCCAGCCTCACCTGGATGCCATGGAAGCATTCTGGATCTGCAGTTCTCAGGCCTCAGCAGGCGATCTGCTGAGATGGAGCCAACCACCTGCTGAGATCCGGAGCCAGCAAGATCTCCAGACTTCAAGCCTGGAGGGAGGGAATCCTCCAGACTATATATTGCCTAACCTTTATTAAAATTACAGTCTTTAAAGGCAATGTCTTCTTGACCCAATTCTTTTTGCACTGCTCCCCCACCCATCCCTTAAGTTTCTCTTGCAGGACCAGTCCATAGTAGCTGTAGATAGCTACAAAACTCAACATAGAAATAGGATAGACAGACAGACAGACAGACAGACAGATATAAGTTTGTATGTAAAAATCCCTTAAGCTATCATCCAGAAGTAATCACTACTATTTTGTTGAATGTTCTTCCACATTATGTCCCTCTGCTTATTCTGCGCTGTCTATCTGGACTGTAACATCATGAAGCTAATTTAACTTGTTTTCTTTCTTTTTTTTTTTTTTCTTTTTTTTTGTTTTGTTTTGTTTTTTGTTTTTGTTTTGTTTTTGTTTTTTTTGTTTTTTTGGGTTTTTTTTTTTTTTTTTTTTTTTTGAGACAGGGTTTCTCTGCATAGTACTGGCTGTCCTGGAACTCACTCTGTAGACCAGGCTGGCCTCGAACTCAGAAATCTGCCTGCCTCTGCCTCCCAAGTGCTGGGATTACAAGCATGCGCCACCACGCCTAGCTCTTAACTTGTTTTCTATTTTAACTAAAACAGTAACTACTCAAGCTACAAAGTAAATATTTATTTAAAATGAGAAAATAAATATTAATCTATATAGTTATAAATGCTAAAAAATGCTACATTTTATCTCAGTTTTCATTTTTTGCTTCTGCTTGGGTGCTTCTATCCTATGACATATGAATTTCAGTATAAGCAAGAATTGTATGTAGTATATGAGATTGAGACATGCAGGAGAATCAATTTAGTGATTCTCCCAAATTAAGGGGCTGGAGTGCAACCATCTTACAAGTACTAATCATGTATGCAACTGACTCAGCACCCTTCCTCACCGCTGTTCCAAGAACTAGCTAATCAATAAACTGACGTTTACCCAACCGTACCTCGCATTCTGAGGATATTTCACCTGATTGTTTCAGATTTATCACCTTCCCCCATTCCCCCTCCCTACTTCTTAAAACCTGCTGCCCTTGGTACAATAAACAGACCTTGACAACTATTTTGCTTGGTCTCGCTCTCCTTTTCTTGCCCTTTTCTTCTTTCAGGCCAAATCCCCCTTGACCCCCACGAATAACTGTGTCCCATGGGACAGTACAGAACGAGACTAACATAAACAGGCAATTCTCTCTCTTCCCTTCCCTTCCCTTCCCTTCCCTTCCCTTCCCTTCCCTTCCCTTCCCTTCCCTTCTCTCTCTCTCTCTCTCTCTCTCTCTCTCTCTCTCTCTCTCTCTCTTTCTCTCTCTCCTCCCTCCCTCCCTCCCTCCCTCCATCACTCCCTTCTTTCCCTCCCATCCTCCCTCCCTCCCAGTTTCCTTCTGCATAGATACAGGCAATGGCTAATTTATTAAAACAAACTAAGGCTATTTCTAACTGAAAAACTACACTGAGCCAATGCTTGCCAGATACATATCAATATAAAAGGGAAATGGACATTCCAAGCATAAATCTTTCAATCATAAGTATGTTACCAACAATGTACAGCATGCAATTAGAAGAATTTTAAGACACACAGAAAAAGCAAGAACAGTTATTTTTTTTTAAGAAATAAAGCAAATAGAACCAGAAACAGAGACAAGCCAAGTATAGTGAGAACTCATTTAAAAACTTTAAATTTTAAATCATCAAAATGGTTTAAAATCAGTATAATTACTGTGGTTAAGAATGTGGTAGAAAGTGAGCAATATAGCTGGCAAGGTATAGACTTTAAGGAAGAAAAACAGAAACAGACAAAGCCAAATAATGATTTTGTGCATCAAAAGCAAAGTTTTAGTGATAAAGAGACTTTCTTTATCATTGATCACCTGACAAAAGATAGAATGTGGATGCAGCAGAATCTGGAGGAACAAATCTCCCTCCACGGGTGAGTGACATGATAGTTGACCATGTGACAAGGTTGACTATAATGTGTTTGGGTTCCCAAAAAAGAAACGGAAAGGAACAACATGCGGATGGCCAGCTGACTATCCTGAGGAGCCAGCCCACTGTCTGCAGACCAGGGGTTTCCAACCAGTTGAGAAATATGAATCATTTCTGATTTCTCATTGATACCTTCTTCCTATGCCCACCATTAGAAGAGATGCCATGTGAGAGTTAGATATTGGCCAAATTCTACTTGATTAACACCCACTGAGTAACTTAAAATATCCTGAAACAAATATGGCAGGTAGACAGGGGGCACTGGAGCTTCTCAACTACTGGTTGTCTGAAGTCCTTCAGTCTCTTGTTCCTTTGTGTCTTAAATGGAATGCAATAAAAAAGGGAGGGTCCCTGGGTTTGACTTATTAGCTTATAATACAGTCGTTATGTCTGTGGCGACGGCGGTGGTTCAGTTCCCTCATGGCTTCCATCTGCTGCTGAAGAGCTCTGAGTTGAGCTTCCTGCTCTGCCTTGATCCTTGCAGCCTCTTCCTAAGAAGCAATAAATAGACACGGTAAACCTTAACAAAAACAAAACAAAACAAAAGAAAACAAAAAAACCCTAAGATCAAACTGCTCTCATTCCTAAACCTCTGTTTCCATACTTAAGTCAATCTATTGTAAGGTAGACAACCACTGAAAAGCTCGCTGTCATTAGTATGTGTTGCCTATGACATTCTATTGTGTTTCATTCTTTTGCTCCAGTTTCAGACACAGCATATTTCACTCTCTGAGCCATTAGTCTCTTTGGAATCCATTCCAATGCCTTCTTCCTTAGACTGAGAAATCTCCTTGGTAAGCTCAGTGACATATTGACTTTAGTTCACACCCACACAGGGAATGGTGGAGGATATTTTTCTACAAGAACAGGCTGTATACAGAGCACAGAGGTCACAACAGTTCCACCTAGAGTGTCAAGTGCAGTCTCCTGAATCTGACCTGAAGAGTAAGGTGGCTTTGCCACAGTTTGATTGGCAGCAAGTGATTGTCCACTCTGCCTTTCAGGAAAGCACTGGGATGTCAAAAATAAGTTAGAGTAACTCCTAAGAAAGCTACTACCTCTAGACGTACTCACAAATCAGGAAATGGATAGGGACAGTTTTATAAGAGTCATAGCTAAACTTTCACAGCATCTCTGCAGAAGCAGCAATGCTGAAGGTCCCATCTGCAAGCCAGTGTGATGCATGCATTTGGTTGATTTTTGTGGGAAGTCAGAGAATTCACCTGAGTGCCAAGGACTCAATAGTTTTGTTTCATCAGGATTAGATCAGTGAATGCTACAAAGGGCTGTGTACCTGATACACCATGCCTACTGCTCCCTAAGCATGGAAGAACTAAAGAATCAAAGGTAAAGACCATGGGAAACAGCAGTGGGTAAGATAAGGTAGGAATGGAGACACAGACCATGAACCTCATGTAAAAACCAAAATAATAACAACAACAAAAACCCACCATGATCAAGACGCATGATTGTCCAGAGTGGAGATCGCTAATTAATGTGACCAAGAAGTGCTTCCTGGCTTATCTAATAATTGATTATATGCATTCTGTGCCAAACATCACTTTAAATCCAAATAGTAGAGCATTTTTTATAATAATCTCATAAAACACATGTTATTCTGTCTCTACCCTGCTACTGGTATGACAGAAAACATTCACGAACCCCAAAAAGACCACCAAGGAGCCGATTCAGAGGCAATTGCATTAGGGGCTCTTTATTCAATCTCGAGCTTGGGCTCCCACCAACTCTGACCCAGCAGGAAGGTGGAACTCTAAGCCTAGTTTCAGGCAAGTATTTATAGATGCAAGAAAGGAGTATCTAGCTTAATACACAGCTGATTGGGGGGTGGGAACAGTCTGGTCATTAACATAATTGGTTGGTGCTGGTAGCCAAACCATAAACTTAACTGCTTTTGTTCTGATTGGTGGTTGTGTGAAGTGCCAGGGGCAGGCTTGCTACCTGGAGATGTAGATGTAGATGTGTTGGAGAATAATCTGGAAACTGATGTCAGATGCATGTTTTGTTGCAGGGTGGGGTAGCCTGGAAACTGGTATTAGGTGTCTTTGTTAACTTTGTTAGGTATTAGGTCTCTTTGTTAACTTGAGTTCAACCTTATGTCATGTTTTCAAAGATGGAGTTTGAACCCAAAAGATTTGGTCTCTCATACCAAAGTATATAGAGAGGGAGGGAACAACCTGCAGAAACATTTTTGGTAAAAGGTGGTACCTGGAGTTGACACCCCATAGTCTGGCTCCAGGGTCCCTGCCCTGAGCTATCACATGAGCCTGTATCTCCACACGAGCCATCAGACTGTCACCTTGACAGATGGGAGAGAGATGAGTAGCTGAGAAACATGCGAGAGGAAATAGTTTACAAGTACCTGGGCCTTCTGCTCCTGGATCATCCGGATCCTCCGCTGCTCTTCCTCAAACTTTGCCTTCTCAGCCTCAATCTGCCTCAGTTGCTCTTGATGCCTTCTCTCCTGCTCTGCTTTCCTTTGTTCTTCCTGGATGCGAAGAGCCTCCAGCCTCTGTGTTTCAGCCCGGGCAGCCGCTGCCCTTGCTTGTTCCTCTGAGGAGAAAGGAACAGGACAAGGCTCTAGGGCTCAGTGCTCTTGGCTGCAAATGCAGACCCTGCTAATGTCAGACTTCCTGTACAGCACACAGGGCCTCAAAGTCCTGCTCACCTTGCCTCTGCCTCTCCTTGGCCGTGAGAGCCTGGTCTGTTTGTAGAATTGTATTGCTCACTGATTCTTTGGCATTCAAATATTTCTGCAGCTCTTCTTTGGCCTGGAAACCCCAATACATGCTGTTAGAATCAGGAAATGCTAAATTATACCCTGGGAAATGTATTTCTTCTCTCACTGTCTCTCCTTCCTGGGAGATTTTCAGTCAGTGCATGATGGGACTGTCTGTCAATCGTCATGCAAGGGAATGAGGCTGACCTGGCCAGTCACAGCACCCAGGAATGCTGTAGTACCAGTCTTATTTAGGTGCTAAAGCATGAAAATTAGGGTGTTTTAAAAAACTAGTATAGCTACTGGAGCAGATATGCTTGCCTCCTCTGAGATGTACATCTCTAAAAGCAAGCTAAACTTGGGGCATCAGAGCCTTTTGTTTTTGTTTTGTTTTGGCAGCAGACAGGGGAGCTGTTTGGAAATGAAGCCAGCAATCAGGACAACAAAATATAAAAACAAAGAAAAGGTAGGAAATAAATAAAAATAAGGGAAATTAATTACATCATTTGAACCCTGGAATGTATCTACACGGGACTCAAAACCTTTTAAGCTAATTAGTTTTTCCTTTTCCTTAAACTGGCTTCACTAACTGAGATTCTGCTTTGTGGAGTCCGAATTAGACCCTTGGATGTTCATGAACATCTGTGGCTACAAAGGAAGACTAGTGATCACAGCCATGGGTGGTTTTGATCTACAGCCATAGCTGAAGCATATGATCTCCGCCATAACATGTGTGGCCAGTGCATGTTCAGGCAACAGAAGAAAAATTCACGGGCAGAGACAGAGCACATCATGTCACCTGTACCAGGGATGGAGGATACCTGTGTCCCCTTCCCTGGCTGTTGATGGTACTGTGCCTTCAGCTGTTCCATCCTCTGGAGGAAGAGATTGTGGCCTCCTGGTTTAGCATAGACCCCCTGGGCCACTTCCTGTTCCAGAGGCTTAAAAATACTCTGAAGTAGGCTTGAGCAGAGGGCTGCAGAAGCATCCACGTTCTTCTTACAAATCTCATCCTGCTTTGTACTTAGCAGGCTCTTTAGATGGACCAAAACAAAACAAAAATACAAACAAACACAAACATGGAAATGTTAGATACACTACATTGGCATTTCTAAGAATTTTTTTTCCCAAAAGAATCTACATTTTATTTTCTTAGAAACTTAGACAAAGTTTATAAGATTAAATCCTTATCAAGACTGAAGAACTTGTAAGAATAATAATCTGTGAAAAGTTATGTTTACTTGGCATTTAATGTTTCTTCATTTGTAAACAGCAGATTACTGAAGTTGTTTTATTAAGGGAACGTGAAGAAGAATTTGTGTGAGTCGGACACGCTGTCATGTTCTTTTTAATTCCTTCACAGGTCAACATTTTCCTGCATTTATGCAGGGAGGATCACCAGTGGCTTCCACCAAAACCTCCTCTCACATTTTCTCCTTCATCCACAGAAATCCTTCTTAACGCCAAGAAGTCACTCTCTCCGTGTGTGTGTGTGTGTGTGTGTGTGTGTGTGTACACACACGCGCGCACGCACCTGTCAAGATCCTTAAATAAACTCAGATCAAGGTTTATTACCACATAAGTGACAGTAATCTTTCCAGATTAGTTCTATTTTATATCTTGAAGAAGTATACTTGCCTTCTGTGACTCTGAGATCTATAAACAAATACAGAAAATAATAACCTCTAATTCTTTCTGGAAACATTGGTCATCATCCTTGAAAGAATGCTTCCTGAAGATTCCAAGGGCCTCCTGCTCACAGGTCCTGTGCAGGTCCAGCAGCTCCTGGAGGGTCTCTGTAGGCAGCTGCGCCCTCTGGCTCATCAGCTGGTCATAGTGGGCAATGGCCTTTTGCACTGCTGCCGAGTTCTCTCTCCTGACCAAGGTTATAACCATGTTCTCTATGGAGGGCAGAGCCCCGCTGTTGATGGCATCGACATAAGTCAGCACCAGGCTTTCTAGACCTTCAGAAAAGGAAGAGATGTTTGTATCGCGTGCAGGAGTCTAGGATCTGCATGGACTCATTCTGACAATGCTGACTATGTATTGCCTAAAGGCTTTCAGTATTCTGGACAATATTCAAATGGCCCAGAGGAGTTTTTGAAGTTTCTGAAGAACTATGTGATTAAGAAGTCAGGTTGTTCTTTGTTGAAAGAAGAAAGATTGAAGAATTCTCAAGTGCTACGTGATGACCTGCATTTTATCCTCCTCCATAAAGAAAGATGATCTTATAAAAGCTGAGGAGAGTGGTGTAATTAAAATACTTTGGGTGTTTGATTCCTTAAGCTTCCTTTCTCTTTTCTTTCTCTCAGTTTCTACTTCATGCACGTTTCCCCCTTTTTGTTTTATTTTATCACAAATAAGGTGGTATTAGTTAATTTCCTCTGTAAATAGGATTCCGTGGACTAGATCTTATTCTTCAATGGAACTGCCTCAGTTTCTATTCCTTGCCAGCTTCCGTTTAAAGGTAACACAGAGTCCTTTAATGCTATAGTAAACAATTGCCAAGTTCTACATCATAGGGATTTTAAGATGAACTGCATTAAGGGGCTTGTATAGACATCCTTCAAGATCCTAAACAATATGGGGTTTTCTTCAACATCAGTACGAAGCAAATTCTGTTTCTATAAAATATCGGTATTTTTATCTTATCTTGTGCATATCAAATACTATGTCAAGTAATAAAAAGTCATTGTAAGTTGTGTAAATATGGTCAAGCCACATGAGTTAATAAATTTCAAGCCGGGAGTGGTGGCACAATCCTGTAATCCCAGCATTCGGGAGGCTGAGTTCGAGGCCAGCCTGGTCTACAGAGTGAGTTCCAGGACAGCCAGGGCTACACAGAGAAACCCTGTCTCAAAAAAAACAAAATTAATTAATTTCAAGAGTAAGACCTTCTCTAACTAGTCATCTTTGTACTTATTAAATTTGATGTAACACTGAGGTTTTACTAAACTAATACTAGCGGTGTGCTTGACATCTGCTGTAACTTAGTCACCATAGTACATTGGACACATTTGTCAATTCATCAATAAAGATTCTCTGTGTGTCTGTTATTCTTTATGATGGGTTGGAATAAACTCTTCCTAAAAGTACTCACGAGGTCCATTGACTTGGAGGCCTCCTGGAAGAGTCTTGGTCTTAGAATGGGTGAAGATGTGAGAACAGAATTCTGACAGGTCCTGCACAAAATCAGGGTTCAGCTCATCATCGCTGAGTGTTTGGAGCTGGGAAAGCTTATTTCCAAGAGCAGGAGAGTCAAAAACAAAGCATTTCTTTACTGGGAAGAACTTCTGGATGCACAGGCGGGGTAGATTGAATGTTTGGGTTTTTTCATCACTACCTGGAGAAGGAAATACAGGATTTGTTTAGAATATAATTTATGTCCACTTTACTCTATTTACTTTAAATAAATGTTCTTAGTCGGGCATGGTGGCGCATGCCTGTAATCCCAGCACTTGAGAGGCAGAGGCAGGCGGATTTCTGAGTTTGAGGCCAGCCTGGTCTACAGAGTCAGTTCCAGGACAGCAAGGACTACACAGAGAAACCCTGTCTCGAAAAACCTAAATAAATAAATAAATAAATAAATAAATATTCTTTCCCCAGACACTGCATAAAGGTTGAAAACTAGTGAAGGTAACAATAAAGGAGAGAAATTTGTTCAATAACTGGGGACTAATGGAACTTAATATTGAACCTACTAGTTCATTCTCAATTAGATGATCACAATTAGAAACATTGTTTTCTAGATGTGCTGGGAGGGTGAATATGGAAAATGATATTCTTAGCTGCATTATAAAAAAAATCCTGGGTACTTTTCTTTCTTTTTCCCAAACTGCAGCTCTGTTACCTTCCTTCAGCTTCAGTGAGTTCTCCAGATATTCATCTGAGGTGATGGCATGCCCATTGGCTTCCAAGCCCAGGAAGAAATCTCTCAGAGTCCACACCAAGTCGGGGAAGAAGCTCGTGTCAGCAGGTTCCTCGGTGTGACTGGGATCAGGGGAGTTTCTTGTGCGGAGAAGGTCTGTCAGTTCTGTCACATTGCTGACACTCAATTGAGGAAAGCGGGCAGGGACGGAACTGCATCTGATGCTTCCTTAGACCTCTTCTATACTAACTGAACCAACAGCTTGTCAGTGACATGCATGAGGGTTCTTTTTCTTGTTTCTCTTCCACATCATGTTTTAATATCTGTGCACACATGTCTTAGGATGTTGTACACATGTGTTTGTGCTTGTGTGTGTGCACTTCTCTCTCTGTGTGTGTGTGTGTGTGTGTGTGTGTGTGTGTGCAGATGTATGTATCTGTTGAGGCCACACACTGGTATGTGGAATTATCTGATTGGCTATATCTAATAAGCAATGGGAACCCTCCTGTCTGTCCATACCCACACTCAGCCTTGGGATATACATACACACCGCCATGCCTTGCTTTTTGTGTGGATACTATGGATCCAAACTCATGTCCTCATTTTTCTGTGACAAAAAGAGAATGTCACTGCCTGAGCCATCTTCTTAGCACCTGTAATGTAATTGTTACTAGTCTACAAGGTTCTGCAAGGTCTCATAGGTGCACAGGTGGCATGCTTTCTCCAGCCCGGTGCTGTCCTGGACCACAAAAGGATACTGCAGTAGGTCTATAGCCCCCTGATCAATTTTGTTCATGGTGTTGTATACAAAGATGCTGCTGAGGAGGATAGCCAGTGCGAAGATCTGAGTATCATTCTTTTCACCAACCTAGAAGTGAGAACAAATTTGAATCATTCCTCAGGGCATTCTCAGTGTGTGTCACTAAAAATCAGATGTTGATATGCAAACAGTAAACCAAAAAAACAAAAACAATTTCAGGGATGCATTTTGCATGCTTTTCTCACTGGTAATTTTATATTGATGTGTTCATTGCAAACTCACTATACTTTCTTCTAGTGATTCTTCAGTAGTTGCAAAATGAAAATAGTTAGTGGCTAACTGAGTGCTTACATATAATACTTAAAGTACTTTAAGGTTTCACAGGGGTAAAACAGAAATTATATGCATGGCATGTATATACGTATGTATAGATGTACAGATGTATATATGTATCTATGTATGTATGTATCTGTGTATGTATGAATATACATATGTAAGCTTGTGTGCATGTATGTATGTATTCTATATTATGTATGCATGCATAAATGTATGCACAGTCCCCAATCACAATGACCATTCAAGAGAATGATCTAGCTACATCCTAGAACCATCTCACCCTGATTCATAAAAGGTACATCTCCCTAAACCAAAGAAGGACTCTGCATTGTGAGCTTGAAGTTTGTGGTGACAGGAACATTTAGGAAAAAGTCAAGTGCTGCTGACTGAAGTGCTGTGTCTGTGGTGAGGGGTGTGTTCAACACTTACCAGAGCGCAACGAGAGAATGTCCCTGTGTCCACTCTTCGCATAATGAATCAGAAAAGGCAAACAGAAAAACATTTGGGGAGACTTTCTCCTTTTGCCGAAATCATGGAGCTAGAGGTACTATAAGCATGATTTAGGCAACTTGATCTAAGCTGTGGCCAGCTATCAGCCCATATTCTCTGCAGGGCTGGGTTGGTAACAGTGGCTTGAATCCCACTGTGTGTAAGTACCTTGGACATTCTTAGTATGCCCTGTGCTGATTCTGCCTTCTGAAGGTATTTTTTTACCCGTTGCATCCTAGCTTTGACTATATAAAGGCATGAGAAAAGTACATGGAGTTGGGATTTAGTCTAATCTCCGCCCCACAGTTACCTGGCAGCAGCCAGGTATGCCTGACTCACTATAAAAGAGGATGCTTGTCCCGCCCCCTCTCTCTTGCTCTCTTGATCCTGCTCCTTACCCTCTCTCTCCCCATTTGGTTCTCTCTTCTCTCCATGTGCTCATGTGCCAGCCTCTACTCCTCTCCCCCACCCTTTGTCTCTACTACCCTCTCAACTCCCCTCCCCATGTCCTGAATAAACTCTATTCTATACTATACATCCTGTGTCTGGTCCCTCAGCGGGAAGGAATGCCTCAGCATGTGCCTACAGAGGCACCCTTTCCCCCACACCTTACTGCACCTCCACTAAACATATTCCTGCTTTCTTTATTTTTATAAAACACAGCATGCAGAGGTCAACTGAAAATACCAATCCAACTGGGGATGGGAAGGGAATCCCTGCTCTAAGAGTATTTCAAGTCATGAGGAGATAAGTCCCATTCAAACAGGATCCTCCCTCCTTACCTTCTCCACATCCCCCAGGCCCTCAGTGTCAAGCAGAACCAAAGTGTGGTCTGGCTTTTGGGGGTGGGGCACACACCACATCCAGATCCCCTTGGTGTGAGACTGCACAGTGGATCCAACGGAAAAGCCTGGAAATTAAACCCAGGTAGAGTAATGGAAGAAGGGCCTGGAAGTCCTGTATTTCCTTGAGAGTGTAAGCTAAGATATAAGGGAGAGAAGATGACAAGACAATGCACCTGGCGGATGATGGTGGAAAGGGACACAGAAGAATGGAGGAAAGGTCCTAATGACTGAATGTTAGGATCTGAACCGGGCAGTGGTGGCACAGGCCTTTAATCCCAGCACTTGGCAGGCAGAGGCAGGCAGATTTCTGAATTCGAGGCCAGCCTGGTCTACAGGGCTACACAGAGGCAGCCTGTTTCAAAAACACAAAACAAAAAAATCATTTCATGAATTTATTTCACCGATGTCTTACTTCTTATAAAGGGAACATGCTTTGCATTTTTTCCCAGAACCATATTGAGGAACAAACACATGCTAAGTCACAGAGAGAGAGAGCTTCCCTTTCTCTTCCAACTGATGCTAACAGCAGCTGTGCTACAGACACAAGCTTTCAGTATCCAGCAGGGTCCCCAACTTCCTCTCCACATACCCTGGGCTGGCTGGGCTCAGTGTGAGTGGTGAGAGAGGACTCAGCAAGCATTGTTGGGCCTCACCTTTCTCCTTCCCAGCCAGCTTGTTCATCAGGTAGGATTTGCCTGTGCGGTAAAGGCCCACAATGGCCACCACCACCACTGGCTGTGTGATGGCAGACAGGATCCTCAGGGCTTCCTGGTTAGTCACTAGGTGTTCCTCCGTGTTCCCAATGAGACACATGGGCTCTGACATGTGAATCTCGGGAGCCATGTCTGCGATGTCACTTCTCTGCCGGGGAAGAACGGGGATGACCTGAAATTTCTAATGTTCAAGGGGAGACATTTTACCCGCTGAACCCTAGAACAGGTGACCTGTTAGGATTGCCTGAGTTCCTGAGAAATTGAAAAATAAAAAATGAAAGACATAGCAAAGCACAATAATTCCCTGCACAGAGCTGCAGTAGCATTCCCCCACAGCCACTTAAGTACTTGATACACACAGAAATCCCATATCCTGGGTCTCTCTATTGACAGTTCGGGTCTAGCTCACCCCATTGGCTTCTGGCTTGGTTTATACCTGCTGATTTCCCTGGAGAAACTGGCTGTCACTGTGTGACCAAAAATACCATCATATATCATTTTTTAAAAAATTACACGTTTGCTTTTTAAAGCTGTACTATTTTTTAAGAAAGCTTATTTTACACGGTAGTGAATGTCCTTTATTTTCCCCAAATTTCAAAGCATGATCATCTTTGAAGCTGGGCAAAGTGATAGGAAAGACATCGTCTCTCTACCCTGACAGCTATCTAATAAAACAGTATACTCTGAATGAGAGGTAACACTTGCTTTTTTTACTTTATCAGGGAGACAGCTATCTTTCATTTTAGTACTGATTATTCATTGGAGAAGCTAAAAAAGCCACAATCTCCATCAAACTCATTTTTCATGACAATATTAGCACGAAATGACCTGAGCCTGTTGCACCAGCAGACACCAAAAGTATGTGTTTCTTTGTTATTGTCTTTATGATCATAAAGACACATTCTTTCCTCATCCTCAGAGGCAGGGCAGGGCAAATGGTGACTCAAGCCCGTGAGCAAGACATTGAAACAGAAGCTGTTTGGATGGAGCAGGCAGGGGAAGATGCATCACAGATGGAGCTACATCCAAGCATGAATGCAGGAAGTGCCTAGTGCAAGCCCTTGCCAGAGAGCAGCCTCGAACTGAGAATCTCAGAGGCCAAGTGCTTGTCTATTCCAGGCCGTTCCTGGTGCGATATTGCTAGCCTGTGTCAGTAGAATTCTACTTGCCTTATTTGTACACAGCAGGAGTGAGCATGGTTTTTGCAGAGTGTATTGATATGGGAAGCTGGCAGTTGTGATCTACAATTGCCTAGAACAAGAGTGGTAGAAGCCACAGGAAAGGTGAAAGCTTATAGACCCTTGTGTTTTTGGATGATGTCAGTGATGGAGCAAGAAACTCAATTAAGTGGATTTTCAGCCTTTATGAAGAACATTATTATGGTGTCTCTCTAGCATTCATAATATTTACACGTTGGCACTAAATGGTATCTGGATGGAATCCATAATGTTTTTATCAGAGCCAAGTCTCTGATGTCACCATATAGTGAATGTTCACCAGTCACATTCTTTTTTTTTTAATTTTTATTTTCTATATTCTATGTTTACATTCCAAAGGCTTTCCCCTTTCCCAGTTCCCCCCACCATACGTCCCATAGTTCCTCTCCCCCCCCCAACTATTCTGCAATCATTCCCCCTCCCCCCACACCAGTCACATTCTTAAATTCATTATTCTGTCTTGTGTGGCTCAGCCTGTGACTCAGGAATACCTCCTCTCCATCAGAGTTTCACAACTTTTAGTGGACTGGAAAGATGGCTCAGCGGTTATGAGTACCCACTGATCTCCCCGAGGACCCAGGTTTGATTCCAAAATCCCACATGCTATCTCAGAACTGTCCGTAACTCCAGTTCTGAGGGATCCCTTGCCTTTATGGACCTCCATGGGCACTAGTCACACATATGTTGCATAGACATACAAACGGGCAAACACCCATACACATAAAACTAAATAAAAATCTAGTTTTTATTTGTAGGTTACACTTAATTGATTTCCAGTCTCATCCTTGCAACTGAATAGAATTAGGATGTCACCCAAGTCTTTCCTACAAGTCTGTTTCCTACAAGTCATATATAAATAAATCAATATGCATTTATATCAGTAGAGGGTTTGGCTGCAGATATTGGCTCAGTGATTGAGAGCACTTGAGGCTCTTGGATACCTGGGTTTTGTTCCCTTAACCCATACCAGGTGGCTCACAACCACCTATAACCCCAGTTCCAGGGCACTAAAATACACTCAGACACACAGGCATAAATAAAATACTTATTGAAAAGAAGAAAAGAGAAGAGAAGAGGAGAGGAGAGGAGGGGAGGGGAGGGGAGGGGAGGAGGAGAGGAGAGGAGAGGAGAGGAGAGGAGAGGAGAGGAGAGGAGAGGAGAGGAGAGGAGAGGAGAGGAGAGGAGAGGAGAGGAGAGGAGAGGAGAGGAGAGGAGAAATGTTCACACAAGGGGGAGGACTATGGGAAGAAGGCCACCAAGAAATCTGAAAGTACTGAGGAGCACTGGGGAGGACCTTCTGGTGTTTGCTCAGTTTTTGCATGTATGTTCTTATCTGCTTTTCTCTTGCTTGGATTGCTTTGCTTGGTGTGTGTTTGAAGAGGGGGGAGGGGTGATCATGTAGCAGCCAAATTGAAATGTTTAACAATGTCATGCATGAGGCACGGGACATGGCAAGACCTCAAGAGGTCCCAGATCCCCATAGCCAGACCATACTGGCCATGTAGGTCCTGTTTGATTCATCAGTGTATAAAGGTAGAGACAATATTGCAGCAGAAACAGAATCCCACACAAGTGGGATTTAAAAGTGAGTGAGTGAATGAGTGAGTGAGTGAGTGAGTGAGTGAGTGCGTGCGTGCCCAGGAAGACCAAACATGGGACCTCTAAGAGATGGCAGTACAGCAAAAAAACTCATTGCTGTGTCAGAAAACTCTTCCTGTATAACCTGGGGCTCTCTCTCTCTCTCTCTCTCTCTCTCTCTCTCTCTCTCTCTCTCTGCTCTGGCTGTGAATATGTCCCAAGCTCCAGTGAGGACAAGCATCAGCCCACACAGAGAGCCATGCTCTCTGGTAATTCACCTCCCAACAAGGGGGACACAGGTTAGGACCACCTGAGACCCCAGTCTCAGACCTTTTACTGTGCAACTCACACTTGACTATTCCTCAGGCAAACTGGTTGCCTGCTGTTCTGGAGGCAATTCTGTTCTAAGCAGCGATTAGGGATGCCAAGAAGTCAGAACAAGCTGAGATAAACAGTTGGAAGTCATCTCTAGCTTTCAGTTTAATCTCTACACACTCCCGCTCTCTCATTGACAGGAAACAATAACAGCACTGAAATAAACACTGACTGCCCGAAGAGGAATTCTGCTTCTCTGATAACACTGCCGTTTAATCTTTAATGGGGCTGAATCAGCTCCCAGGCTAGGATGCACCCCATCGTGGATAAAATAGTTTAAAGAATAAACCCTAGCAGTCTCTTCCCACCCCTGCCGGGTCTTACCTTAACCAAAACAGAGAAGCTGGAGCAAGAGCTGCTTCAAACAGGACTTTGCACTCGTACCCTTACTTATATGTTCTTGTTTCTGAGAAATAATGGCCAGCCCTGGGAAATCCCTTTCTGCTCTGGGAGAGAACTTGCTTAGGAAATGCAAGAATAGGAGTCTCCAAAACGGTTCTCTAAACTGAAATTGAAACTACAAGTTCAGGCTGTCCAATCGAAGGGGTTTTCCTACAGTGGAAGGCTTGGGTGTCTCTGAACTGATTTCCCAAAAGTTTCCCATAATCTGAAAGAGAACGCTGACATAGTTTGCAATTATTTTCAGGCGTTGTTTTTATTATTTTGTTCCTTTTGAACTAGGGTGATCCTTTCTCTGGTTTTCAATCACATTTGACTTGAAGGGAAATCTCACATACTATTTGAGGACTAATTTCTTATAATTGTATCCGCACCCACTTAGGATAAAACTTATTTCGCAGTAGTAACCAAGGAACTCAGGATATCTTTGTTGTGGGTCCTTGAATCCCATACATAAAAGAAAAAAAAAACAGACATAGAAGGAAAACTGAAGACAGCTCTTTCCGAGTTGGAGAGGAAAAAAAGAACAGAGCAGACAAACTGTAGATCTCAGCAGGAAACCAGAAGGGAAAGATGGCAAAGAGAGCTAATCCTGCTTGCTGGGTGAGAGAACAAGCCTGCAAGCTGACTCAGTCATGAAAGTCTGTAAGCATCTGCTGGGGGGGGGGGGTAGGGATGTTTCTTCTGACACGCTGAGGAAGCCCAGAGTGTCAGGGCAGCAGGCTGAGGACTAGTATCCAATAATGGAAAATAGAAAGAGGGAAAGAACAAGTTATCATCTCTAACTAGAGGTCTATTAGCATATATGATTGGGGAGGGGTTTCTGGGGTATATAAGCACTTATCTCATTGAGGGAATAGTCACTCGATACTTATATCTTAATGCGTCTGCAAGCATAACAAGTGTTTGAAGTGACAACTTTTTTGAGAGGCATTTTGCTGTCCAGATGATTGACAGACTCATTTAGATGAACTCTTAAGAGAAGGAACAATGTGTCTTTGTACTCTTACACTGTTTGGTGCCTTTTGGAATGCCGGCTGATGATGCGACCGAAGTCCAGTTCTTCTGAGCAAAATTCAAGCAACAGAGTAAGTTAAAATAATTCTTTTTCCCGAGACAGGGTTTCTCTGTGTAGTCCTGGCTGTCCTGGAACTCACTCTGTAGACCAGGCTGGCCTCGAACTCAGAAATTCACCTGCCTCTGCCTCCCAAGTGCTGGGATTACAGGCGTGTGCCACCATGTTTTTAAAATAAATTAATAAAATAGCTATGGTTTACCAAGAAGAAATAGCCTTCCTTAAACAAATCTTCAAGAAAGTTCTTCTACCTCTACTTTTCTAGAATCCAGGCCAAAATATTACTATGTTAAAAAGTCCTGGAGATGACACTGCTGTCACTACTGGGGCAAGAAAACTCAGGAAATATCTGGTCATATATAGCTAATAAAGATCAGTTATGTAGAAACCGAATACACCTATTCATTGATATTTGCAGACTTTGTTCTGAAACTCTCAGGAGTCTAATGCTCCAAAAAGTAAGCACGATCTCTTCAGATTGCTTTTACCTATAAGCTTGAAAGAGACAGTCTTTGACTTTATTGTGGGTGCCGCCTATACTGTGACTTTGGGTAATATAACCATTATCACAACACTAATGGTATTGATCCATGGACATTGGATGGCCTTCCACTCTAGTGTCTTCTTTGGTTGGTTGGTTGGTTGGTTGGTTGGTTGGTTGGTTGGTTGGTTAATTGGTTGTTTTGTTTTGTTTTGTTTTGTCCTTATTATATCAGTTTTTTGAAAAATATTTTTGGTGGGATCCCTTTACCAGACTTCCCATGGACTCCATCACTTCTCAAGACAGAGTAATTGCTGACTTGAGCATGCAGTCTCAGAGGACCTGGCCTAGATGAAAAGGCAGGTCAGCAACTGGTCTCTTTTTCTTGTGTCCTGAGTGAATGCAGAGGCAGATTCAGAAGCTGTCAGACCTGTGTGCAAGCTGAGTTCTGCAGCATTGGGCCTGTCTCTGTCCTCATATGTGTCACCCTGGGCTTGAGGACAGTGACTCAGTCTGAGACAGAGTTGTCTGAGCACTGCATGAAACCACCATTTCCAAATGGTAGTCTCCAAAACTCACATGCAAGTGAGTGCAGGGGTCTACTGATAGTCTGGAAAGCAGCTTCTTAAGACCCTCACTGTGCCCTCTGAGTGAGCCCATGGGCTCTTGGTCCTCTGCTTTCCCCCCTCCACCTGGCTACACTCTCCCCTTTGCCCTATTCTGCCACCCTTCTTTGCCTTACTGTGCTTTGCAGAGCAAGAAAACACCCTCTCATGGGACTTTGGTGTTGTTTTATGGCTGTTTACATTTCTTTCAGTATTTACAATCTTCTGTTGCCCTTCCCATGTGCCTACAGGTATGTCAAGAGTGTTTGTAAACAAGAGTATAGCACTCTTTTGGTTTCTCGAGACAGGGTTTCTCTGTGTAGCCCTGGCTGTCCTGGAACTCACTCTGTAGACCAGGCTGGCCTCGAACTCAGAAATCTGCCTGCCTCTGCCTCCCAAGTGCTGGGATTACAGGCGTGCTCCACCACTGCCCAGCAAGTATAGCACTCTTTATCAAGAATTGTTGGATCATGTTTTAAAATAAGGAGCTACTGCTTTTCCCTTTCTATGCCGTCTTTCCAGCAGCTATTCCATGTCAGGCAGTGGAGATGCCGTATGAGAATAGCAATAATTGGAAATAGCACCCTGTCTTTGGAAGCCCTATGGCGGACAGAGGTACAGCTGACAGAGATGGTTCCAAGGCTTTGGCCAAGTTCACAGCCAGCAACAGTATCCATGCCATGAGGCATTTCTGAACTATGAACTACAGAGTATCCCAGGGAATTAATGTATCTAAAAGCAGTCTTTGAAGTACACTGGAGTCTGGAGTCTTGGCTCAGTAAGTGAAGTGTTTGCTGTGTATTCATGAGGACCTGAGTTCGAACCCCCAGATCCCACTTAAAAGCTACATGCTGTAGTGTGCATCTGTAAGCCCAGCTCTCTTGATGCAACACTAGGAAGCAAATAAGACAATCCTAGGAAACTTGTAGGGCCACTGGCATATGTTATGAAACAGAAAACAATGAAAGAAGGACCTTGTCTTAAGCAAAGTGAAGAGCAACCCACCCCATGTAAGTGTGGCACGTGTTACACATGTTACACACATGAGCATGCATATACACACTGGGGAGAGGAGAAGAGAGAAACAGAGATGCACAGAGACAGAAAGAGATAGAGACAGAGAGACACTGAGAGATCAAACACATATACAAGATAGAAAAGGAAAGAAAACCACAGGAGAAAGTAGTTTAATTGCCCTAGAACTTTCATTTTGTAGTTGGCTGTCTCGTTATGTTTGTGGTTTTTTTTTTTTTTAAATCACATTCCCATTTCACTACTTGAGAAAAGCAGCTGATTTCTTAGAAATGCCCAAGTTACATCAGAGGTTCGGTTGTTTTCAAATTCCAGACCTATTTTTCAGGAAGTGCCAATACAAAGAGCTGTGCTTTGGCTGCTGAGCTCACCTTCCTGCCTGGAGAACACTCCTGCCAAAGCTGCTTGAAAACAACACCTGGAAGTGTGCTCAGTTTGGAGACGAATCCTCATGGGCCAGATTCCAGAACCACCCTCTCTTATCACACAGGCCTTGTTTGTTTAAAGTCTTTGTGGGATCAGACTACATGTAGAATGTAGATAGGCCCACTGCCAGGGCTTGTCATAAATGCTAATCACCATTTGAACTGCTTTCAATGTATTCTCTGCTAGAGATAAAGTGACTTTTAACACACACACACACACACACACACACACACACATTGAACAATTATGAACACTTGCTCAACAATTACAAACACTTCCCGTCTTGCAATTTCTTACACAGTCTGCCCCCTACTGTCTCTTTCTAACTTCAGTCTATCTCTAATTGACCACAGACCTGCATCCAGAATCAACCATCCCAAACATAACCTCAATCTAGAGTTTCACATAAACCCTTCTGCCTAGAACTCCTTTTTATCGTGTGTGATCTGAGTACACTGTACTTCTTAAAAGTTTATCTTAATTCTACATCTCTCAGGAAAGTATTTCTATCCAAATAGGGTCTCCTCTCTATACCTACTCATGATATTATCTCCTGCTCCTTTACAGTGCTTAGCAGAAATTGAAATATTCTGCATGACTATTTAATGTCTTCTTTCTCGAAAGCAAAACCAAGCAGCAAAAGAATCATGACTTTTCTGATTGTGGCTACATTCCAACCTCCTTCAGTCATGTCCTGTCCATGTCAGTGCCCAGGACATAGTCATTGAATGTACAGATGTTGTCATGTTGGAAAGCAATCCTTTATTGTCTCTTTTCACACAGGAATTTTACTCTTTGAATCTGAACTCTCAATACAAGTTCCTTCCCACAGTTCTGGAGGCAGGACTTGTAGGATGAGAGATCTCATAGTCATGACCTGTGTTCCCTTGTTGTGGTCCTCGGCAGAGTACAACATCTTCCCACTGTGTTAGATTTTGGTCCAGGGGTTCTCCAACCCAAAAGAAATCCATTACCCCAACTGGATATGTACACTGTAAAAACAGTAAGCTTAGGGATTTACTTACTCTGGTTTTACAATTGTAACAACCCTGCAGCATTTTAATCTAATACTAATTATTTGATGCTTTAAACAGAAAATGAAAATTATTGTGAGACTTCTGATGCTGTTGACTTTTTGATCTGGATAATAAGAAAGCTTACTAAGCAGATGATACTGAAAATAATTAAGGTGAGCATTTTTACCACAGTGTATCAGTTTGCTAGGGCTCCCTTAGCTGAGGACTATATTCCTGCTTTGGGTTTTACATGTTTATGTTTTCCATAAACAAAATACATCAATCCCACTTCAAAACACCCGCAAATCCTACCCAATCTGAGCATACCCGCCCCCTTTTGGTTAGGGAGACAATGTAAACAATTAATAGAAAACTCCAAGGAAGAAAATTATGAATGAAAAAAGAAAAGAAGCTGTAGAGGAATTTTAATCCAGCCACATGGCTGCTCGGGTAAGGAATCACATCTGAAGACCTGGGTCTGTGTGATCTGACCTGAATGCAGACACACCTATAGTATACACTTTTAATCCCAAACAATGTAGGTAATGTTAGTTTATAGAAGGAAGCAGCCATGTTTGAAACTGGCATCTAATTGAGGGGCAGACAAAGTGACAAAACAGAGAGAGATTTGACAGAATGAGTCAGAGATAGGGTAAGCCCAGCTCTCATAAAACAGAAGGAAAAAGAGGCGGTTTAAGAGCAGCATGGAGTGAGTCATGAAGGCATCTCAGTGAGTCCAGTTCAGTTGAGCTCAGACAATGCTGTGGAGGTCAGTGAAGTTCAATTGAGTGGAGTTGAATTCTATAGAGTCGATGGGAGTCTGTGCAGTGAGTGCATGCAGGCCCGTAGAGGCACTTGAAACCAGAAAGTAAGAAGGAGCCAGAAGATTAGAACACATTGCCAGAGCTTGCTTGAGGTCAAGCAGAGCAATTCAGTGAGGAGCAGGAAGAAGCCAGACCGAATCAGTGAGCTTGGAGAGGAGATTTGCGCCAGGAGAGCTAAGTTGAACCTGCCAGCCAGAGTTCAGAAAGGAGTAGAAATGGTGAGCTTACTCAGCAGAAAGTCTCAGAAGCTGAAACACTCTAGGCCTAGATTAGCACATGGGGTCTGGCAACTGAATCCTTCAAGGTCTGGGATTACAGAAGCTAGATGTTCTCTGGCTTCAGCCCAAGCCATGTAGTCATAATGCTTGGGTACAGCTCTCATCTCATCCCTTCCTCTGAGGAAATAATATGACTTTTACAAGAAAAATGATGTAGCAACAAGAAAATTAGTCTAGAAGGTCACAGTTAATACATTTATAAAATTATGACTCCCAGCCTTAAAAAATTATATTGATTCACAAGGAAGAAATTTCTAAAGCCAGCAAAGTAAAAAGCCTCAGTTTATCCAGAGTGGTAACTAGATCTTATAAAGCTTCACAGAAGTAGAGATATACAACAAAGTCATGACTTTGAAGTTTAAAGATCTTGTAAACAGTAACACTTAACTGTAGAATCAATTAAACTACAGGCAAGAATATGGCTAAAAGATATTTTTAGGTGTTACTAAACCAGTAAACAAAAATAGAGAGATGCTAAGTTAGTATATTTCACTAAGAAGGAACCTGATTCCAGAACAATAATTTTAGAGAAAATAATGACTGACTGTTAAGTCAAATACACATGCATACACACACACACACACACACACACACACACACACACCAGTATATTTTACATGAGTATTCATGATGTTCATCTGAACACTCATTGGTTTTATTTTAAAAAAATAACACTCAATAGAAACTTTAGTAAAAAAGTCAAGATGGAACTAAGGGAGCAGACAACAGTAGCCTGTCCTTTCATAGTTGAGATAGAATAAATAGAAACTTAGACTGCTTAAATGTGAGTCATGATCTACCATAGGATTTACAGAGCAAACTTTTCTGTCAGTTGTTAGGTAAATAAAGTTTTATTTAAACACAACTGCCTCAATGGCTCATATTATGACCCAAGAACAGAGCTGGTCAGAGCAATAAACACTGCATGTACCACAAAACCTAAATTATTTCCTTCAAGACTTTTTAAAGTTTGTGAATGTATAATTTAAGTAAGAGAATAGAGTAGAGAATTTTGCAACAAAGGTAAGGAATTATCTAGGGGGAAAATGACAAAGAATGAACCTGAACATCACAAAAAAGCTATTACACCATCTACATATGGCCAAGTTGCTTGTCTTCTAATGTATTTATAAGTTCAATGTGTTCCATAGGGGAAAAAAATAAGGTAGGAAAAACAGTCATCATGCAAATGATTAGGGGCAAAAGCAGACACTGTGTCCCACAGGTGGGGTACTCAGTGCATTTGAGAAGTCATCGCTGTCAGGTTTAAGGTATATCTTCTTACACCTTGACCTTTGAACTGGGTCACAGATATTTCACAAGTCCCATTGTGAGTTTTCCTGTGACTGAGATGAAACTCAGTTGCCAGAAACACTATTTTCTACCCATCGCTGTCTCTTCCTTCCAATACCAGATGCCAAGGCCATCCAACCCCTTTCATTTACCTATTTATTTTATTTATTCTCTCATATACTACATCCCAAATGCAGTTTCCCCTCCCCCGAAACCACCCCTCCTCCATTTGTCTTCAGAAAATGGCAGGCTTCCCATGGATATCAACTAAACATGGCATATCAAGTTTCAGTAAGACCCCAGCACCTCCCCTCATATTAAGGCTGGATGAGGAGATGAAGTAGGAGTGTGAAGGGGTCCCAAAAGCAGGCAAAAGCGCCAGAGGCAAATCCCATTGCCACCTCTGAGAGTTTAACAAGAAGACTATAGACAACCATAGCATATATGCAAAGGTCCCAGGTCGGATCCATCCAGGCTCTCTGACTGTCAGTTCAGTCTCTCTGAGCCCCTATGAGCTCAGGTGAGTTGAATCTGTGGGATTTCTTTTGGCATTCTTGACCCTCAGATTCTGATAATCCTTCTTCCCCCTTTCACAGATTGACCTGAGCTCCCCTAGTTTTTGGCTGTGGGTCTTTGCACCTGCTTTTATCGGTTGCTGGATGAAGCCTCTCTGATGATTAGTCTCCTGTTCCTGAGTGTAGCAGAATGTCAGTAGGCATCATTGACTTCTTCCCCCCACCCCACCCCCAGTCCTGTGTGTTTCTATCTTGGGTCTCTGGGCTATCCAGCCTCTGGTTATTGGCCTTCCAGGCAGTGTTAGGCATTGGCTCCCTCTAGTGGCACGGCTGTCAAGCTGGACCAGTCATTGGTTGTTCATTCCCACAATTTGTGTGCCACCTTTACCAGAGCACATCTTGCTGGCAGGACAAATTGTAGGTTGAAGGTTTTGTAGCTGGGTTTGTGCTCCAATCCCTCCACACTGAGTCTTGCCTGGTTACAGGAGATGGTCACTTCAAGCTCTGTATTGCCCATGACTAGGAGTCTTTGCTAGGGTCAACCCTAATAGATTCCTGGGAGTTTTACATTGCAGTGGATTTCTACTTTGCCCTCAAATTGGCCCCAATTTCAGTTGTCTCTCTCAGTACTCTCTCCCTCCATTCTCCCCTGACCCGATCTCTCCTGTTCCCATCCCCACCTCCCTCCAGTCCACCCACAATATCTACTCTATTCCTTTTCCCAGGGAGATCCATGCATTCCATCTTGCGCCCTCCTTGTTACTTAGTCTCTCGGGGTCTGTGTATTGTAGCATGATTATCCTTTAAAGTTTGCATTCACTTATTAGTGAGTATATATGTTTGTCTTTGTGGCTCTGGGTTACCTCACTCAGGATGACCTTTTCCCCCTAGTTCCATCCATTTGCCTGCAAATTTCATGATGTTATTTTTTTTAAGAGCTGAATAATACTCCATTATGTAAATGCATCACATTTTCTTTCTCCATTCTTTGGTTGATGAGGATCTAGTTTGTTTCCAGTTTCTAGCTATTACAAAGAATGCTACTTTAAACATAACTGAGCAAGTGTCTTTGTGGTAAGATGTGTTGTTTTCAGTTTCTGGCTATTACAAATAATGTTCCTTTAAACACAGTCGAGCAAGTGTCTTTGTGGTAAGATGGATTGTCTTTTGGATATATGCCCAGGGAGTTGTGTCTTGAGGTAGATTGATTCCCAATTTTCTGAGAAACCACAGTATCGATTTCCAATGTGGCTATGCACGTTTGCACTCCATTGAGAAGGTTCCCCCTGCTGTGCATTCTTGTCAGCATGAGCTGTCCCTGCAGTTTTGGTCTGAGCCATTTTGACCAGGGATAAGATAGAATCTCATCATCATTTTAATTTGCATTTCCCTCATAGCTAAAGATGTTGAACATTTCTTTAAATGCTTCTCGGCCATTTGAGATTTCTCTGTTGAGGATTCTCTTTAGATCTGTAACTCATTTTTGAGTTGGATTATTGGTTTGTTGATGACTAGTTTTTTGAATTCTTTGTATGTTTTGGATATCAGCCCCTCTGTCAGATGTGGGATTGGTGAAGTCTTTTCCCATTCTGTAAGCTGCCCTTTTGTTCTTTTGATGGAATTCTTTGCCTTCCAGAAGCTTTTCAGAAAGTTTCATGAGGTCCCATTTATTATCAGTCTTAGTGCCTATCCAACTGATGTTCTGTTCAGGAAGTTGTCCCCTTTACCAATGAATGAAAGGCTATTCCCCACTTTCTCTTCTGTCAGTTTTAATGTATCTGGTTTTATGTTGAGGTCTTTAATTCACTTGGAGTTGACTTTGTACAGGGTGGCAGATATGGGTCTATTTGCATTCTTCTACATACAGACACCCAGTTAGACCAGCACAGTTAACTGATGCTTTCATATGGTTTTGCCTTCTTTATCAAATACCAAGTGTCCATAGGTATGTGGGTTTATTTCTGGGTCTTCTGTTCTGTTCCACTATCTGTTTTTATTGCTTACACCATGCACTTTTTATTACTATTGCTCTATACTATAGCTTGAAATCAGGGATGGTGATTCCTCTAGAAGTTCCTTTATTGTACAGGCCTATTACAGGATTAGCTATCCTGAGTTTTTTGTTTTTCAGTATGAAATTGAGAGTTGCTCTTTCAAGGTCTGTAAAGAGTTGTGTTGGAAGTTTAAGCAATTGCATTGAATAATTGAAGAATTGAAAAGAAATTATGGATTGCTTTTGGTAAGATGGTCCATTTCACTTTGTCAATCCTACTGATCTATGAACATGGGAGATCTTTCCATCTTCTGATATTTTCTCTAATTTCTCTCTTCAAAGATGTGAAGTTCTTGTCATACAGGTCTTTCACTTGCTTGGTTAGAGTTACACCAAAGATATTTTATATTCTTTTTTTCTTTTCCTTTTAATTTTGCCATTTGATAGATTTATTTTCCATTATTTCTGCAGAGAAATCATTTTTATTAGATAATTTCTTTATTTACATTTCAAATGTTTTCCCCTTTCCTGGTTTCCCCTCCAAAAAACCCCTACCTCATCCTCCCTACCCCTGCTTACCAACCCAACCATTCCTGCTTCCCTGTCCTGGCATTCCCCTATATTGGGTCATTGAGCCTTCTCAGGATCAAGGGCCTCTCCTCCTTTTGATGTCCAACAAGGCCATTCTCTGCCACATGTGCAGCTAGAGCCATGGGTCCCCCCATGTGTACTCTTTGGTACATCTAGGTTTATTTCCCAGGAGCTCTGGTTGGTTCATATTGTTGTTCCTCCCAGGGGTTGCAAACCCCTTCCTTTCTCTATCTACTCCATTGGGGACCCCGCTATGGTCAGTCCAATGGTTGGATTCTTTGTGGCTATTGCGAAAGGCCTTGTTTCCCTGATTTCTTTCTCAGCCCATTTATTGTTTGTATAAAGGAGGTTACTAATTTTTCTGAGTTACTTTTGTATCCAGTCACTTTGTGAAAGTGTTTATCTGATGTAGGAGTTCTATGGTAAAATTTTGGGCATCACTTATGTATAATATCATATCATCTGAGAATAACAAAACTTTGATTCTTCCTTTCCTATTTATATCCCCTTGATCTCCTTAAGTCGTCATGTTGCTTTAGCTAGAACTTCAAGTACTCTATTTAGCAGACATGGAGAGAGTGGACAGCCTTGTCTTGTCCCTAATTTTAGTGAATTCGTTTTTAAGTTTCTCACCATTTAATTTGATCTTGGCTGTCAGCTTGCTGGATATTACCTTTATGTTTTCAGGCATGTCCTTTGT